>VZRM01001846.1:275423-324348 GCA_013397955.1 Grantiella picta | reverse complement strand
ATAATAAATAGAACTATAAATATACATATTTATATGTACTAATGGGTAAAGTTTCTGCATGCTCTGGTTTATAGCCATATCTCCCCCCTTGAACATGTGCCTGTCCCACCCCATCCACCCCTTCCTTCTGGGAACAAGCTGGAGCAGTGCAGTGGGATATTCCTCTTTCCCAGAGTCTCTCCCTGTGCTCTGGGTTTCATCCTCGCTGGCTCACGCTGCTGGCTTTGCCCTGGCCCTTGCACAAGCGGCTCTTTCCCCTCTCCCGTGGCAGTGATGATGTTTATTGAGTCTCACACAGCCACTCCTGCATTTTTCATGGCGCTGCTCTCTGGAGGCAGCGCAGGCTGGTAATCAAACAGCACCGCAGCAGAGATTGCTGCAGCTCCCACTCCAGCTGGTGATTTCCCTCCTGTCCCTGCACCAGGGTGACAGCTGCCACCCCCTGGGCCACAGATTTCACTGAGCTGTGCTCTGTTTCTGGGATTACACAGGCTCTGAATGGTGGGAGAAGGCACAATGTCCCTTCCTGTCTCTGAGCAAAGGTGAGACCAAGCTTTGTGCAACACCCAGGGGTGTGCCTTTGCAGTGATGAACCAATGCTGCAGAAACCTCACTCCTCGTGTTCCATCCTCCTCGTGTTCCATCCTCCTTGTATTCCATCCTCCTCTTCTTCTGGCCACCCCAGAGCTTGGATTTCTCAACCCTGATCTCAGGTAGACATGGAACAATCAGAAATACAAACCAAAAAATAGTGCCTTGGGGCTGACAGTGCCTTACAGTGAGTGCTGAGCTGACATTTATTTCTTGCTGTGTTGCCTTAGATAAAGGCAAAGTTGGGTCCAAGAACTTCTCACTTTCCCACTCCCTCCAAAACCACCTTTCCCAGCACTTGCTCAGTTCCAAGGACAAACTGACACGGAGCATCCTGTGCCCAGGAGAGCTGCTCCTGGTTATAGGGTAGGAAAATAGCTGCTTGACCCCCTTCATTCCATGGGATGAGAAGTCTCTGGAATGCCGTGGGAGATCTCCAGGGCTGTGGGACTTCATGGTGTGAAGGAAGAGAGGAGCAGGCTGTGAGCTCTGAGAGAAACAAGAGCATTTGGTTTTCCCACCCTCTGCTAGAGAGTTGCCCTTCATATTTTTATTTTTTTGATGAATTGAATTCTCTCGATGAGAAGAAGTCAGTTGTGCTATGGAAAAGTGGTGAAATCTGAAAAGCTGTATTCTTGGTTCTCTCCCTGCCTGAACAAGACACCGACCTGCCCACCATCAGGGCTCATGGTCCTATTCCATCCCCTCATCCGTCCCCTGCAATAAAACAGGCAGTGACAAAGAGAGGTAATTTATGAGCACTGAATAATTCAAGTGACTTCCATGCCCTGCTCCTTTTTTTTGTTGTTGTCCCTTGGGAAAATCCACCCCCTGCCACACACATGGGGCCTGGCAGAGGGGGAGATTCTCCTGGGAGACATGAATATTACACGTTTTCCTTTTATCCATCCTTCCCTCTGGCCATCTCTCCCTCTGTATAAACATCTGCCTTCCCAGCCAGCCCTTTCCATACTTTGTTTTCCCTGCCTTGCACACACACACACCTCAGCCTTGCTGTGCTGTGCTCCAGTCTCCCTCGAGAGCACTCCATTTCAATAGGAGATGGGACCTGGGAATTTGGCTTTAATATTTCATAAGCTTCCTTCTAAAATGTAAAGCATATTTATGTTATTTGCATCAACTACCAGGAAAAATACTGCCTTCGATTTGCAGGCAGATCCTAACCTGCTGCCCACTTTTCTAGGGCAGAGCATAAAAACCACAATTTATTCAAAGGAACCCTTTCTCCTATTTACATTTATATTGAATAATTTAAAACAACTTTCTCCACTTCCATAAATTCTTCCTTGTAGGATGGGAGAACCTGTCCATGTCTGAGGAACATGTTCCTAAGCTGCACAGCACAGAGATGTTTGCAAACCTGATGGCACTTCAGGGACCATCGTGCTGGGCCAAAAATCACCTGGTCCTTCCCAAATTCTGTCTCTGCCTCTTTTGCTGTGTCTGAAGATGGAGTACAAAGAAATCAACACAGGCTGATGTGAGAGTGTAGCACAACAAACCCAGTTTCAACAATTTTAACTCTGAAAGAAGGTTGCAGGACTCCCCCTGAGGAGTGTTAGAGCTGAGCTGCTCCCAGCAGCATCCAGGGAGGCAACTCATCAGCCAGTGCCAATCTGTGATAATCACTGAGTGGATTTAAACCCACTGAACACCACTTCCCAACTTTCATTTCCTCTCTCCCTGGGCACATTTAGCCTCTTTGTCTCTTATCTCTTTCTAATAGTTTATATTTTCATCGCTTTCCCTTCCTCAGGGTTTCTTTGGCAGCGTTTTCTGAGGTTTGGTCTGTTTGCTGGATCCAGAGTTAATGTTATTATTCTGCTCTGGTGTCCAGGTGCATTGTCCATCACTAAGGCACGACAGCAGGGAATTGAGCCAAAAATGAACCAAGCTCTCACACTCCAATGGATGAGTGAACATCCCTTGGAAGCCAAACCAGGAACCACCAGAGAGGAACATCTACAGCAAATCTCAGTATAGCAGTGAATCCAGATTAATTACCAACAGAGAGAGTGGAAGCTTAAATAATGTCTAATTCCCTAATTTAAAAACTGTCTTTACCACACTAAAGGCTCCAGCACAGAGCATGATTTAAACCTTACCATGTGCCTTGGACAGCTGATTCCTCCCCATTTTAACAGCAGATAGGTATGATTTTATCCATATTTCTTCAATTCATGCCAATCTCAGCCTCTCTGTGCAGTAGACACAGGCTGTAGAGCAGTAGGTGGATCTTGTGTGGCTGGAAAAATCTCCTGATGCTGAATGGTGATTGTTGATTTGGCCAGGGGAAGCCAGGGAAGGGGTGGAGGGTGCTTGAAGCAGACAAAAAGGGTAAACTCAGCCATGCACGATCCACAGCTCCTCTGTGGCAGGAACCTGCAAGTTTTAGGCATATATTATATGTGATATCTATTCCATAATCCAAACAAACTGCAGGGAATGCCGTCCTCAAATTGCTGTGAATTAGGAGCCATTCAAACACAGCCCAAAGCACTCGTGAACTATTTGGGTAAATACTCTTTTAATCTGGTGCTGACTCCATTAGAAACACAAGAACCTAATTTCTGCTTGCAGTAAAACCAGAGAAAGATGTTGGCAAATCAAAGCTGATGGAGTAACAGAAGTGTTAGTATTTTAATTGAATGTGGAATAAATCCACCTGCATATAATACCTCCCCAGAACATTTCTCCTCAAATATAGCTTCCTTTTTTTTTTTTTTCCCAGTCATTACTAGAATTTCAAGGTTAGAGATTAATTATAATGGTAATATTGCCATTTATTTTACTGCCAGCTGTACTGGGAGAATAACTCTAGCTTGAAAATAAATTGTGAGTACTATGTCCACACTTAAAAGCTTGTGATACTGCCTCTGTGTTAATGAAATATTATTGACTGATTCTATTGAATTTGGCAAAAACCCCTCCCTTGCTGCTTCTCCTGCACTGAGGCACAAATCCTAGAAAAACAAGATCTTGTTTAAACAAGAGTTCAGCTCCTAGCATCTATCAAAGGGAAGAAAATGAACACCCCTTCCTTCCTTTATCTTAATCCACAATGTTTCCATTCCCCCTTCTTTTACCCTCTTTATTTCCCTCAAATCCAACGTATGCAGCAGGTACCTCCAGGTTGTGTTTTGTGTTTAAGGGCACAGATACCCATCTAATTAACTCCATAATTGTGTGGTTACTGCTGGCCTTCAGATTGCACAGTAAGCACCAGATACAGATTAAGGCAGTAATTTCATGGCTATTTCTGTCTTTTCCCCACTGCTGGTCTCTTAGGGACAGATTTAGATGTCCTTTAGGAAGCTTAAAATTAGGAAAAGCCTTTCTTAGACCAGGGAGAGATCCATCACCAGTTCCCCTGCTGGAAGGTGGCTGGTGCTCACACAGGGAGCAGGGATGGAGGGATGTGACCAGAGAAAGTTGGGAGAAAAGTCCTGCAGCAAACCTAGGCCAAGGGAAAGAAAAAAAAATAACCTCTTTACTCCCTGCCTTATCACCTCTTTTGCTTCTAGTGGGATCCATGCTTGTCTAATTGCCTGCACACAATAGCCTTGATGGAATTCTCTTTATCTGAAGCCATTCTCAGAACTAGAAAGAAACATTTCCCATGAGCTGCTGGCGTTTGGGACTGGGGTCTGTAGGCAAGCTCAGCCTTTCTGCACTGAACAAATCCTACACAGAAGGGCTGCAGAGCATGAAAATCTTGGCTTTATTCACTCAAACTCCTGATATGTGATGCCCACAGAGCGAATTGCCCATTTATTGGGTAAATGGTGACAGGAAATGACAACTTCTCCTCTCTCAGCTCTCCTAATCCATCCTAACTGGTGCATCATGGTCTTGCTTGAAGTTTGAGTTGTGTCAGGACTTTAAAGGGACTAAAATATGAGGTAACAGGTAGGAGCAGAATGAAAAACTGGGATCACTTGGCAAACCTTGCTCTTTGGATGGACCTGGAGCAAAGAATGAGATTCAAAACTGAGATCCACAAGTGGTTTCCACTGGAACTTCAAACTCTTTCCACTTGTGAGAACATCTGGGAACCGTATGGTACCAATGGCACTTGCCACAGTGCTGGATGTGCTGGAAATTCTGTTTTAGGAACCAACATAAAATCTTCTTTCTGGGTACACTTCCCAAAGACCCAAACTGTGATATCCTTCAAGCACCAAAGAGGGGCCCATTAGAGCGCTTGTGTTTGAGCATTTGGAGCAATTATTCATGTTCACCCAGCTCCAAACAACTACCAAACACCATGTGTTTTTCCTCAGTGTTAATAAAATCCTAAATGATTCTTCATTAAGAAGCCCATTAAGACGACTGCAGTTTCCTCGAAGCTCATTAGAGGATATTCTCACCACTAAATTATCACACTGGAGTTTTATAGGAGGCTGAGGAAAGATGCCCTATTGTGATTAATTCATGATAGATTTTCCTCTCCTCTGCTTGCAGTCTGTTCCCCAGGCTCAGCTTTGCTGCTTTCCCAACTTTGGGAGGATAATGCTGATCCTTCAGCTCGGCTTTGTGGGAGAAACATTCCAGAGCTGAGCCTGCCATCCCTGTTTGTGGAACTTTCCTTCATCTCGTGACCTGTCCTCTGCAGAGAGAGTTCCTGCCAGTCTGAACTAGGATTAGGATCAAGAGCAGCCCTTGCAAGGCAAAAATCTGAAGGGAAAAGTGGTAAAAACAACAGGGAAAACAGGATCATTAAGCCCACGCTGGATCAGTGTTCTCCTCGCTCCAGGTTCTCCCGAACCCAGTGGGAAGCTCCAAGAGCTGGGGATCACTCAAGTGTGGGAACAGAGGCCGCTGTGACAAAACAGAGCTGCTCAGATCTCCCACGGAGTATTAAAATCTCATTTTATGGTACATTATACACTTGGCCTTTTGAACAATCAGTGGCCATAGATGGTGTTTGCATCCCAGAGCCAAATCTAGGGAAAGAACAAGAGATAATCCGTCTGGCTGGAGAGGATGGAGTGGGAAGGGCCAGCACTGCCCAATTATTTATGTCCACTCAGAGACACAGGGAAATGAAATGCATTAAGAGGGCTGCCAGGCCCTTCTCAGAATGGGGCTTTAAATGATATTGATGTGGTGCTAATGGGTGCACAGTTTGTCTTCTCTGTATTACAGCTCCGAGCTTGGAGCTGGCACTTGGAGAGCCACCTTAGGCATAGTTGGTCTCTTTAGGAGGATTTATTTCTGGGGATTTGGAGTTTCAAAGAGCTGCAGAACCCGTTTGACCCAACAAGAGGATCAGGGGGGTGGCAGGGCTACCCAGCCATGGTGCCACTGCTTTCACTCACACTTCATTCACCAGCCAAGGGTCAGGAATCCTTAAATCGGGATTTTTTTCCTGAATAAGAAATGGAGAAAGAATCTGCATAATATCCCTGTCTGAGGATGACCCTTGGCAAGGGGTTTTGAGGCTGGCAGGATGTCACACGCTGCCCCAGGATGTCACACACTGCCCCAGCAAGACCTGAAATCCTCATGGTTTTGAGCCAGACCTCCATTAAAAAGCCACATTTTTCAGGTGACAGAGGAAACTTTGTCCACTCTTCCAGCCTGTGTGGCTGCCTTGGAAATCTCACCCACCTACAGATAAAAAACTCCTCATATGTGGCCTATTCCTTTCAGCTTTAATCTCCCCCGGAATCAGCTATTAAATCAAGAGAGTGTGTGATTATCTTTGGAAGAAAAGGTGCAGGGTTTGAAGGCAAGAGCTGTTTATTCATTCGGTTCCTTGTGCAGCTCCAGCAGGAGCGCTGATGCTGGCATGGAATTAAGGGAGGAAGGGCAGAGCTGCGATTTGTTGGCTTGATCTGACAGCCAATTTTCAGATCTGGATCAGAAAGTTATAAAGGAAGTTTTAAAAGTGCCTGCATTTGGGTTTAGCTCTGCGGAGGAGAGTGTGATTTTTCACTCTGCTTTCAGAGGAAAGTTTTTAATGTGTCAGGGCAGTTTTTAAGGATTCAGTTGATTGTGGCATCAACTGAAGCCAGCTGAGAGCAAAGTGCTGTGCGCTGCACAGGCATGAAGCAAACACAGTCCCTCCCCTGAGGGCTCAGAGATTCTAATTAATTATTAGGAATAAGTGAGGAAATTGTAGAATTCTGGAATGGTTTGGGTTAGAAGGGAACCTGGCCTTGGACACTCCCAGGGATGGAGCAGCCACAGCTTCTCTGGGCAGCCTGTGCCAGCATCTCCCCACCCTCCCAGGGAAGAACTTCCTCCTCACATCTGATGTAAATCTCTCCTCTTTTGGTTTAAAACTGCTCCCCCTTGCCCTATCACTGTCTGCCTGTGTGAAAAGTCGCTCTCCGTCTCTTTTACATTAACCAGTGAGTAATGAATCACAGAAATAGATGTGTGGAATGCTATTATTTTCTAATTCCCTTCCTTCTGGTGCAAACCCACCCCTGAGATCAGCTGAGTGAAGCTGCTGTGGTGTCAGAGGAGTGTTTGAGCCCTGTCAGTGCAGTGGGTAAAGGAATGCACTGAACTTGTGCCTGGGGAGTTTACATCCTCTCTTTCTTCAGGGAAAACTTTCTCCAGATGTCCTGGGGAAAACACAGTCGAGACTATTTCATGGCAACTCAGAAATGCAGGCAGGAGCCAGCCAGGCCACCTGACTGTGAGGTATTTTTCCTCAGTCTCCTTCTCTTCACAAGCACAGATAATTATTTCTGTGGCTCTAAAGTGAACATCCCTGATAGGAGCTCTGCCTCTTATCACGAGGCAGCTGCAAAATAGCTTTCAAATTGTTCTACAGTTGAGTTTTGCTCATGAACTCCTCGGTTGAGTAAGACACAGGAAAAACATTTGGGAAGCAGGGAGCAGGGAGGAGGCCAAGGGGTTGGGACTGGGGAGACTGAAGAGGTGAAAGCTGGGGTGAAATATCCTGGTTTCAGTAAAAGCTCAGGGATCACAGCAGAAAGGATGAGTCCTTTGGCTTTCCAGAGTGAGAAGCAGGGCCTGGCGTGTGGATGTGAAGCTCTACAGGAAGGCAAAAACCTTTCACATTTACGGTTTAAATAAGTCTTTTTTGGGGGGTACATCCAGCCTGGTGTCTTTTCTCCAGCAGTGAGAAAAAAAGGGGAATCACAGCCACTGTGCAAGCGTGGAACGGAGTAAGAAATGAAACCCTGCAGGTGAAATTGTGTCCTCTGAGAAGTGAAAAGTAATTTTTCTACCGACTGCATCTGACCACAGCTCTGCTCTCCCCCCATCAGATGCCAGGCCTTGGTTAACTCTGCTGCCAAGGTGTCTCCTTGCAGTGCAGTAAAAATAAAATACTTTCCAGACAGCAGTGACTTTGTTTAAGCAACTTTATAATGAGCCCTAGCTCTTCTCCCAATAGATGCCTTTGCTATAATATCCTAGAGTAACAATAGACTAAAATAAATCAGCTTTTACAAACCCATAAACACATAGAAGGGAATGTAAACCAATTTCTGATCTAGTTGAGGTGCACTGAGATTTCACAGAGTGGCATGAAGCTTGAGTGGATTTTGAAATTGCTCTTGAGCCTGTGAATTCATCTCTCCTTTCTCTGCCAGCAGAAATGTTGCTCTTAACCCCTTGAAGGCTGTCCTTGTATTCACCCCTTTTTTCCTATCTACAATTCACGGCAAAATGTGTTTGTATATTGTCTTGAGATATGCAGAATTCAAGGTGCTGAATGCTCAGAGCCCTTCACTGACCAAAAATATAACAGTGCTTGGGAGAAAGAAGCATCTGGGACAGAGAGATTGTCACTTGTGTGAAACCCCTCACCCACCATGGCTGGGAGCCACCTGGGACACCCAGGGCTGTGCTGGGGACACAGCTGGCAGCCAGAGACACACTTCTGGTGGCACTAGAGCTGCTCCGAAAACCACTGGAAAATGGGGGGAAATTCGAATTATTGTGAAAATAGGAATTATTGTGAAAATTGGTTGCACTGCCTGGAAAATCCTGCAGGTTCCCAAGCCCTGCTGGGAAAAGGAGACCCATCCTCACCATCCTGCCTTCTACAAATGCCCATCCAGTGTGTAATTAACCCAGTTAGCAGAGACACTGATGCATGCTAACTCCATGAAACCAGCTTATTATCTGCACCGCTAATTAGCCATGGGAAAACAGGCACGGGGTTTATGAATATCCGTTTAAGAAAGGGGAGGAGGAAAGGAAAACCTGTTGAAATGGATTTTTAACCCTCTTATTCCTTTACTTTTTAAAGAGAGATGAAAGCAGGAACAAATTCAAGTGCCCATGTCAAGGAGGGATTGGTTTGGCAGGCTCTGGCAGGGCAAAGGATGGATGGGGAGTGTGGTTTTAGGGGATCAGGGTGAAAAGCTGTGGGGAAATGAGTTTTACCATCAATTCCTGAACATGCCTGGGTCAGGGTGACCTCTCTGCCTGCCTGGAAATGTTGATCCATGCTGCTGTTGGGATTGCAGCCTCACCTGGCAGGAGTGGAGCTGCAAAGAGCCCTGAGCAGGGACTGGGTGGAACAGCAGCAGCAATGCAGCATCAGGAATGTGCATCCAGTGCTGGCTCACCAGGCAGAGCTGTCACTCTCACTCTTACAGGAAGCTCGTTCTGGAGTTTGCTGCTGCATTTGGTATTCGGAGAAGAGCCCAATTTGCTGATTGTGCTGATGGGATATGAAAGGCAGGATGGAGTTTTATTGCAGAGCAGTTGACCTTGCTCCAGAGATATTACTGATACACAGCTGCTATTCAACGTGGCAAAACACTGGAGTCATTATGTGAATCTGCCTGCTAAGAGAAGCAATTAGACTTCAGAGCATTAGGATTTGCTTAAAAAAAAGGGCATGTTCAGGTAGGAGGATGGGGCAGTTCCCTCTCTGTGTCAGGTGGAGGGATTGATCTGCAGGAACACAGGGGTGATTTGTGCTGTCCTTGAGGGTCCAAGAAATGACCCTTCCCCATTCCAAGCCAGCTGAAGGCAAGTGAGACTGTGGTTCTGTGGTCACTCAGTGGGATTTCAGCATTAGTGAGGCTCATCTCAAAGGCTGTGAGACATCACAGAACCACTGAGGTTGGAAAAGATCTCCAGGATCATCCAATCCAACCTGTGACTGATCCCCACTGAGTGCCACATCCTGTCCTTCCAGGAATGGGCACTCCAAACCCCTCTGGGCAGCCTGACCATCCTTTCCATGAAGAAATCCCTCCTGCTGTCCAACCTGACCCTGCCCTGGTGCATCCTGAGGCTGTTTCCTCTCCCTGGGGATGCAGGATACATGAAATATAGGCTAGCCCAGGCGAGGGAGGGAAGCAGGGAAGGTTTCTTGCTTGCTGGTGAGCCGTAATTATGTTCAGAGCCTGTGTCAGCGATTACACTTGTTCCACTTGTACAGCACGGGGCTGGTGCCTTGTTTAACAATGCACAGCTCATTGTTCTCGCTGCAGCCTCAACGCCACCAAATTGATATTGCTTTTCCACGGGCAGGCAGATAAGGCACGTGCTCAGCACGGTGTCAGAGCCACGATAGCATCACCACGCACGGGGAAATTAAAAACCTCGGCGTGCCAGCAAAACCCCTCTTCCTGCCTCGGCAGCACAGAAATTCCCAGCAGGAATTAGAGAGAGAACAAGCGAGAGGGATGTGCCACACTGAGGCTGTGGAGAAGGGAGGAAATCCTGGAAGGGATGGGAGCCTGGAAAAAACCACTGGGAACACAACTCATCACTCATTGGGGAAGATGAAGTCACACCTGAGGTTGAATCTGTAAATTCAGGCTGGGCCTTTAAAACAACTCATGCCCTTCCCATGCCAAAATGCACTCTGCCTTCAGCTGGGACACGGAGAAGTGTTGTTTCTATGGCAGAGGGTGGGAATCTGTCCCAAATCTGTCCCAAATCCATCCCGTGATGCATTTGGGAATGAGGAGAGATTAAGAAGCAGGAGAGAACTGGAGGGAGAATGGTGAGCATGAGATTGCCTCTGACAGGCAGACACAGTGGCAATTTTTTCCCCAAGATGCATTTTTGTCCTTCACTGAAAAGTGCTCATTTGTTGTAGCAGAGCTATTCAAGATTTGGAAGCATTCACGAGGAATTTTCTGGGTTGGAAAAACAGAGTTTGAAATTATCAAGGCACCCTAGTCTCATGCAATCAGGACACAGAGTCTGGGAAAGTCTGAGTCGAAATTTACCCTTTCACTTAAAGTTTAGACTTGAATGCTTTAAAATACCCTAAAGCTTAAAATCAAAATGGAACAATCTAAAGTTATTGGAGGAAAGGAATGACCCAATCTAAACTGTATTTCTACTGGTCATCTGGGGAAAATTGGCAACACATGGACTTTTTGCTTCAATTTCAGATAGATTTCTGTCAGGAAAAAAAAAATATTCTCTGCCCCACACTTTTTCCTTCTCTGATGCAACATGAGGATGCTGAGGGATGTCTGCATGACCTGGGAGTGTGGGACTCTGTGATTTCTATGCCCAGAACCTCTCAGAGGAGTCTCTCTCTCTGTGCCAGGCTGGGCAGCAGCTCTGATGGTGGTCATTGCTTACTCCAAAGGGAAGAAATGATCCTTTGCTCTGTCTCATCTCCAGAATAGAAGCTTTCTCCTCTATTGAATTACATTTACCCAGGTTTTTAGCACCTCTAGCTTTCCCCCAGCCCGGAGGAGCTCTGGGAGGGCAGTGGGAAGGGGAAGCTCCAGATGGAAATGTGGGATGCTGTCCTGCCTGGATATGGGAGCTGTGTCAGGGTCCTTCCCTCCTCAACCCAAACCACTTGGAGAAGACAAGCAGTTTTCCAGAGCCTCTGCTCCATGCCAGTAACGACCCTCTGGAGTATTCCCATTTCCATAGATTTACTGGCTTAATGCTTTGTTAGAATGATAAAAGCCAGTTAATTATCCCTTATGAGATTCTGCCTCCCCACCTGCCTTCCTCAGCCCCCCCAGCCCGGCCTCCCCACGGCTGTGTATTTATCTTTTGTTCATCCATTTGATTTGGAGGCGAATAAATTGGGAAAGCTGGAGTGATTCATGTACTGTGGATTGCATATTGATCTGGAACGCTCTCCTCCTTAAAGCCCCCATTAGTCACGCCGATCAATGCTCCTTCTGGAAGGGAATCTGTGCTTGTGCAGCCAGGACGGGAGGTGCAAGCTGGGGGACGATCTCTGCACTTCACGGCCCCTGCCCAGCCCCTTCTATTTTTATTTTTTTTCCAAGAAATTTTGATGGTTAAGAGTTTGCAGAGGCAGGATGTCTGTGCTGCACTCCCACCTCAGCCAGGGAGCCCCTGAGACCTTGCCTGATGCAGTTTAGAAACACTTCCAGGAGCTGCTGGTGATTGCATCTCCGCCAGTGAGCTCTTTTTGATGGGTATCAGAAGCCAGGAGGTGAAGGAACACGTTGTTTTGCAGGCTACTGGAGAAATATTTCCTTCTACGTGGAGAAACACAGGTTTTCCATCAAGAACTGGGTGCTATCAAAATAGTATCACTCCACACGAGCCTGGCATGAGCTGATCTTCCAGCAGAGCTCATAAAATTCTTTACTGAGGCACAGCAGCATCACCTTTCTCAGAACCAGACACAACCAACACTTCCACTGCTAAATGGGTCTATTTAGACAGCCATAAGGACCTAATCCACATCTCAGCCTCTTGACTCCCTGCTTGTTTCCTTTCCTTATTTACTTTCACACTGGACTGGGAAATTCCACACAGGAATGTGGATCCATAGCACATTTTTCCACCCCCTGGTGTGGGGAAGCAGTTTTGAGGTAGGGGCTGTAGTGACACGCACACAAAAATGCTGCAGCTTGGTGGTTTTCAACCTGCACTTTGAAGAATTTTGGGGATCAGCAGATTAAGGAGCTGGAAGGAGAAACTCAGAGAAGCCAAGTTGTTGTCAGCAGGCTTTGAGGTATTCAGGGGTCAGGGAAACTATTCCTGCATGAGAAACTTAACAGGATCAGAAATAAAAAAAGGGACTGAGAGCTCAGTGTGTGACTGGGGCTAAGTACTTGAACATGAGGATAAGGCAGGAGGGCCTTTTGGGCTGTTTAAGTTTTTTTATATTTATTCCAGGCTCGGTTCTCCTCAAGAGGTTTTGTGTCTTGTGTCAGAGTTCCTTCTGAGCCAGGCAGCACAGCTCTGAGCTGCTGGTGAAAACAGCTGGAAGAGCATTGCTGTTGTCCTGGATGTGTCCTCAGAGAGGGACCAGATGTCATCCCATGGCAATTCCAGAAGCAGGAGCAGTTCACCCCAGCTCAAAGCCACAGTTCTGCCCACACGAACAAAGCAAAGGCAGTTAATTTGCTTTGGGAATCCTTTCTCTGCTGGTTTAGTTGAGCCATAAATCATTCTCTCTGTTCAGGACTGATCCCAGCCTGTCCTTGCTGGGAACAGCGAGGAGTATTTGCTGTGCTTCACCAGCTGGGTCTGGCCAAAACATCTCGATTTTTCCAAACCAAATCCTTCCCCGAGGCTGCTGCTGCCTGGTTGTGTCCTTTCCAGAGGGTTCCCTTCTCCATGGTGCTGGATCTGCAGCTGATAAAAGCCTCCAGCACCCTGAGATGCTGCTAACACGTTCTGCCTGCCAAGCTCGGGCTGATGTGGGCTCCTGACAGGCAGCAGCTTCCCTGGGTGTTAAACATTAATGGCTTTCCAGCTTTGCCTCTGGATTTTCGGTTGCTGAGGTGTCAGCCCGCGACAGGACAATTACTGCCCGAGCTCCACGCTCCCGGAGAGGCCCGGCAGGGGTGATTAAAGGGGCTGAATCCAGGGTGTGTCACACGGCAGGGCTCAGGACACTGCTAGGGTGTGTCTTCCATCCCCACCGAGGAGGAGGAGTGGAGATGTACTTTCCAATATCTGATCATTCCTGTTAAAACCTAAAACCACGGTGCAAATCCACCACCCTTTTCCTCTCCTTCCCTCTCCCAGCATGACTCTCCCAGTCCCCATCTGCATCCTCACCTGATGCGTCTCTGCAGACGTTTGGCTCTCTGCTCTCCCCAGCAATGGCTGCTTTTCAGGGCAGCTGATCAATGACAATGTTGTATAAAATCCCAGCAGCTTGTTTTTTTCTCTTCCTCCTTTTGTATATGATTCACAAATTCGTCTTTCATGAAAGTTCCTGTCAGTGAAATATGTCTCCTCTGTGAAATTTCTCCAAGCTGAGGGTTTTCCCTGCTGAAAATATCTGAAACTGCAAGTGTTAGAGGTTTTGGTACAAATCTGCCTTCATGAGACTCACCACTTGGAACTGATTCAAGATTTCCTTCATGGCCACATGATCTTTCACATAGGCTAGATTTGAAAACAAACTCGCTTGCTCTGCCAAAAAGGGAGGAATCCTTTCATGAAAACAGGATGAGTTCCAATTCAGCAATGATCCATGTAAACACAAAAATATAGGGTGCCATCTTTCATAAATCCTAGGCATTAAAAGATCAGCTAACAGAAAATGGCATGATTGCTTTGAAACCCACATCATTTGCGCTGCTGGATGGAAAAACACGGACACGGGAAATAAAACCAGCAGGACACAAATGTTAATTACTGGACAAACAGTTCCTTTCCTAAATTGTGTGTGTCTCTCATGTGTGTCTCTCTGCCTCTCACTCTCTTCTGGCTGGAGGACTCCAGCTCAAGCTTTGGCCCAGCCCCACAGGAACTGGGAACAGGAGCCACAACCCAAACTGCAGTTTCAGATCTTTTTTAGTCCCTTGTGAGAATCACCAGGTTATGTGCTGGCTCTGGGGGGCTGAGGATCCCTCTCTACTCACCACTGGGACCTTGTGAGAAGAACATCCCCCTGTGACCCAGGAGCTCAGTGTGAAATGGAACTCTGCAAGTGGAGCTCAGTGTGAAATGGAACTCTGCAAGTTTCTCCAGCCTCAGCAGCTTTTTTGCAGAAGAGGTTCAGAGTGAGGCAGGCGTGCTGGGCAGCCTGTGCTGTGATGCTGGGCACTGCTGCTCACCCCTAAGCCCTGCAGGCTGGAATCCCTTCCCTCAGCAAGGAAAATGCCTCTTTTTTCCCTCCTTTTCTGCTCAGGGAGGAGCACTGACCCTTCCTTGTCCCCATCTCCCCAGTCGGAGCATCCATCGCCTGAGTTCACTCCAGAAATGCTCACACCCATAAATACTCCCTTTTATAGCTGCAGCCAGGCTCTGAGGGATGATGTGGCCTAATGGTTCCATCCATTTGCTTTTCTAATAGTCATATCAGTAATATTGTGAGTGCTCGGAGCCACAGATAAATCCTGCTGCTGTAAACCCTCGTCTGCATTTCACGCTGCGGAGCTCTTTTCACTCAAGTCACTCCTCTGGCACAAAGCTCCCGCCTGGCTCAGGGATCACCATCCTCCAGGCAAACTCCTGGGGGACCAGGCCTGTTGCTTTAATCTGTGGAGGAAGCTTTTCCTCCACTGTTTTACACACACACACTTCATTACAGGGAAAATGAAAGTGTCTGTTCATTCCCCACTCGGTTGTTTGTGTGGGGGAATTGTTGTGAGGGGAGAGAAGAGAAAAAATTCTGTCTGAAAAGGAAGGAAGGAAGGAAGGAAGGAAGGAAGGAAGGAAGGAAGGAAGGNAAGGAAGAAAAGGAAGAAAAGGAAGAAAAGGAAGAAAAGGAAGAAAAGAAAGAAAAGGAAGAAATAAAAGAAGGAAGGAGAGCTTTGATCCCACCGCTGTGAATACTGGCTCGGGATGAACACCTTCCCTTTTTCCATGGTCTCATTTACCAACTTCCTTAACCTTCCCTGGTCAGAATAGCTTGGAAGAGATGAGAGCAGAGGGACAAAGAAATAAGGTTACACATTTACCAGCCTGTTAATATTTATGAGGTCTATGAACCAGATTAATCTCCATGCACCGCTTCACCTGCAATGCTTCCCTTCCATATTTATGTGAGGGGAAAATAAATAAACAAACAAAAAGAAATCCAAATATCTACCCGCTTTTAAGCAGTGCATGAGCCACCCGTCATTCAAACAGGACGAAAGTTTTCCTCCTCATCTTTTTGGGCTGTGGGATCATTTTCCAAGCTCCAGGCCGAGGATGGGGTCACTGCTCTGTAGGAATTCAGGATTTGCCTGGGGTTTAGGGTCCAGGGAGTGGTGCTGTGCAGGTGTGTGGGATGCTCAGAAATAGGTGGGAAGCTCAGAAATGGGTGGGAAAGTTCCACAGAAATGCCAAAAGCAGGGCTGGTGGCAGAGGCGCTGCACAGACAGACCTTCTACATCCATTCACCTGCACTTCCTCCACCTAAATCCCAGGTGCCTCCACGTTTGTTATTCACAAACCCAACTGCTGCTCCCAGTCCCCTGGGAAAGCATCTCTTCATTGTCTCCAGGAGAAACACCCTCAATTCTGTTCATGGAACTAGTTATGGGGATGAATTAACACTTAAAACTCTGCACAGTTTACATTTCAGAATTTATAAATTCTCCTGTTAGGATTATTTGATAATGCAAATTCTCTTCTACTGTCTTAATAGTCCCTTCAGTGTTGGGGTGGGTTTGGAATTCAATTGCTTTTTTTTTTCCTTCCTCTAGTAATAGGATCTGCCTCACATATGACAGATTTGTCAGCGAAATTTTAACAAATAATATTAAATGAACTTTAAATGCCATTTGTATCATCAGTTTTTAATTTCAAAAGTGTCATCCCATTGCATTTGGGGAATACGTAAATGAACAGCTCACCTACTAAATTTTATGGCAGCCCAACGTGTCTGGAATACTTTCTGCTGATATTTCTGTTTATTTAATCCTTGCAATATAAAGGAAAGATTAGCTCTGTGTATTTTGTATATTTGTTTTATAATGACTTGGAACTTATTTTTTTCATTAATGAAATGATTTAGAGTGATGCAAAACAAGGTACAAATTACATTGGAAGTTGACTATGAAATAAATAATTCTGGAGGAAAAAGCAACCAGGATTAAAGGAAAAGAAGGATAGTGCTGTGCCACTGCATATGATGAAACTGTTTAAACCCCTGCGTTCACCTGGATTTACAATGAGATATGATGGAAAACAGAAATGTTACACCTGAATTGGAAGAAGGAGCTTATTTAGACACCCAGACTGCTCCATTGCAGAGGTTTAAATCCTTGCCAGCCACTGCTCCTCCTTGAGAAAGAGAAATTCTCACATGGTCAATGCCTAACTTACATTTTATAAGTGTTTAAAGACCTTAAAAATATGTTGTAAAGGTTAAAACCACTTTTGGTGGGAAAACGACATTTTTTGCTTAGAATTAGGCAAAGGGGATTGGAAGGAAGGTCTGTTCAGGTGACAGGAATGACACAGGACTGCAGCGAAGGGGGAGATGAGGAGGCAGTGGGAGACTTTCTGTGCTCTGAAAAGTGGGAGAGGTCTGATGCTGCTCTGCAGGAACACAGCCCCTGTCCAGCAGGACAAATAACTCCCTCTGGATCATTTTCCTACCCATTTCATGCCCCATGGCTGTGCTCAGACACCAGCCAGGATGGAGGTGTTAATTGCCATCCCCTCGTTTTGCAAAGCCATCGGCAGCCTAATGTGCTGTGTTACCGCCTGGATCTGCAGCCGCCTCGTTCCCAGGGAAGGCAGGATGGGGCAGAGGCAGCTCTGGGGCTGCCTGGGGAAGGCACAGACCTCGTGCTCTTGCTGGGCTTGGGTCAGTGTTTATGATGGAGGAGAGCAAAACATTCTGCTGCAAAACCCCCTTTGCTGCTCTGCTGCTTGTTCACCAAATCTGTCTCCTTCTGTCCCACTGGTGCCTCCTGAGCCCAGAAATTCCTCATCATTGTCCTGAGGCACTGCCCACTGCCATCGTTGGAAGTTTTCAGGACCAAAGGGGATCAAGTCTTAGAATCCCAGGATGGTTTGGGTTGGGAGGAACCTTAATATTCACCCCATTCCACCCCCTGCCCTGCGCAGGGACACCTTCCACCATCCCAGGGTGCTCCAACCTGGCCTTGGACACTTCCAGGGATCCAGGGGCAGCCACAGCTTCTCTGGGCAACCTTGCCAGGGCCTTCCCAGCCTCACAGGGGAGAATTTATTCCAAATATCCAACCAAAATTCTCCCTCCGGGGTGACCTGCTCTGATCTCACAGATCGCTGAGCAGGAGGTTGGTTGGAGACACCCTGGGATTCCTTCCCACCTGAACTCTCATACCAACACAGGTACTTAGAAGATTGTTGATAAGTGCCACACCAAGGCTGCTGCAAAAATACCCATTTTCGGCCTGCTGGTTATTTTCTGCTGTTGTTTATCTCGAAGGAACCGGAGGGTTTATTTGAGTTGAAACACACGGGTGGGATGAATTACACTTGTCTGTGGTGTTTTCCCGCCCCAGCACTGGTTTCTGACGGGGGTGGCATTCCCAGGAGGACGATTTGGCTCCTGTAGGCAGCTTTTGATGTGCTGTGCTGGAAGGAGGAGGAGGAGGAGGAGGAGGAGGATGGAGCCCAAGCAGCCGCCTGTGGCTGCAGGGAGCCCAGGCTCTGCTCTGCACTGCTGAGCTCATTCATTCCGAGCGAGCACAGGGCTCTGGGAGTGACACTGATATTAAGTAAGCAAAGTGCTCTGCTTAATCACAGCCTGTGTGTGCTCCTGAGAGGGATGGAGCCAGCAGAATTCCCGCTCACACTCGGTGTGGAGCATCCAGAGCAAGATAACTCCATCAGGATCCTTGTCACGGCTTGTCTGAAGAGACAAGGAGAGGACTTGCTCTGGAATTGCCCTGAAATATAGGTGAATTTTGAAGGGAACACCTCTTGTTAACACAAAACAGCCTCTTCCAGCCCCTTGTCCCTAAGTGACTCAGCTGAGCCCTCGGTGGCACTTCTGTCACCTCTCATGAGGAATGGCCACTGGAAGAGCACTTGGAGAGAAAATAATACAGATTATTTATCCAGACAGATGCCCCACTCCTGCATATCGGGCAGAATGGTGCTCAGAAGAGTTCTTCGCATTTCAGCCAGAAGCTCTGGATAAAGTACTGTCTGTGCTACAGTGTCAAGTAGGAGAATTGCTGGCGAAGTGGCAGTGCCAGCTCAGCAAGGCTGCATTTCACTGCTCCCTCAGCTCTCCACCACTCATGGCATCCCAGAGAGATGAAGGAGAGACAATTCCCTCCCTTCCCTGGTCCTCCCCTCCTCTCCCTGCTCATTTCAACCTGCGTTTCTTTGTCTCTCCTTCCCTCCACACCTCCCTCGTGCTTTGTCTTTAAGCTGCCGTGGCAGCAGTTGGGTTGTGGGAGCCTTCAATTTCCTATTCAGTTCATCATGGAGCAGTAATTTTCTGCACTTCCATAATTAGGGGAATTTTGAGCAAACCACCCTGTGGATGATTACAAGCCGGATTCAATTTCAGTTGCTTTGATCACCAAAAGGATGAAGACACCTCCTGAATATCTGGTGGTGTGCTCTGCCTGAAGAACCTCGTGCCAGCTGCTTCCTTCCCGCCTTTCCCTCTCTACTCTGCTCCTCTCAGTCCCCACCACCCTCCCTGCCAATCCAGGGATTGTCTTTCTGCTGCTTATTTAGCTCGAGTGGAAGTAAATGTCCTTTCCTGGAAGATGAAGCTCTGGTAAAATCAGTTTTCCCAGTGAAGAGGCAGCCTGAGCTGATTGTCAGAGCAGAGCCCAACGGAGGCAGAGTCAGGGAATTTAATTTCCAGGCCTATGCCTTGGTTTCCTCGTCTGTAAAATGATGGAATAAGGCACAGGGCATAAATTTGCTGTTTTGCTTTGTGAAAGCTCCTACATTCCAAGGACAAAATTGCCAGATTGCTTGGGTCTGCAAGATGGTTTGGAGAGATCTGTGATAGAATCCCATGATGGTTTGGATTGGAAGGAACTTTGAGATCATCCAGCCCTATCCCCTGCCATGGGCAGGGACACCTCCCACTGTCCCAGGCTGCTCCAAGCCCTGTCCAGCCTGGCCTTGGACACTTCAGGGATCCAGGGGCAGCCTTGGACATCGTGGTGCCTGTGAAGTGATAATTGGTTTTTCCAGCTTTTATCAGCTTTAACACCCAGCGCTGAACACAAGACCTTTTGCCATCACCTTTTTGCTTCAGCTGTGCTTTAGCTATCTCCCTGATTATCTCCTTTCCGCTCCAGGGCTGGGAATTCATCCAGGAGGGAGCAGCCCATTGCAGCGTTTAATCTCTTCTGGTTCCAGAGAGGGGACAAGGACAGGACAGGGCTGAATGGGCTGAGGACACCCTGAGCCTGCAGGAATGGCTGGTGAGGGCTGAGGGGAGCAGGGGATGAATTTCCAGATTGAAGGAGAGGACAGAACAAAGGTTTGGGTGATCAGTAGAAGAGTTGGACCACATCAACTTTATTCCAGTTTACACACAGGAGGTGTCTCAGTCCTTCCCAGCACGGGGAAAAGACAGAATTCACCTGCCACAGGAATCTCTGCTCAATGGGAGATCACGGGAGGAGGTTCCTGTTCCCAAATGTGAGCATGATGGGCTGTCAGCCCCGGTGTATTAATAGACTATTAATGCTTCCAACTTTCCTGAGCCACGTGCATGGGTTTTCGATAGGTTAATTAGGCCATATTTCAGGATAATTACAGCTGTATATTTCTACACTAATTAAGTGGCTTTAAAACATACCCACAATGTGGCTCAGTGAATCATAATTAAACTTGCTCTGCCTCCTGCTATACACTATGGAACTAATACCCATAAAAGACCCGAGCACTGCTCCTTGCCAGCAGCAAATTGGAGCTCGCAAAAAAATATAATCTTATGGAATGTCTGCTTTTTTTTTTTTTCCCAAAGAATCATGTACAAATTAATTCAAAATGAATATTACATGAATCATCAAAATGCTGCAGCTTCCCTCTCTTTATTTATATTTATCCTCCCACGTGAGTTGTCACCTGGAGGAGACGGCGGCGCTCCAGGGTGAGGGGAGAGTGACTCATTCTTGCAACGTCTCCGGCAGAGATGGGGTTTGCTTTTCCCTCCCTTCGGGCTGGGGAGAGCTTGAAATCCATGGAAAAATCATGTTGGAATCTGCACTTCTGTAAATCTCTGGCTGGTGGGGGAAAGGAGATCATTCCTGCCCCCTCCTTGGTCCTGTTTGGCCGGAGGGCTGAAGTTCTTTCATCCCCTGCTTTTTCCTCCTCCTTTTTCCTCTGCTCTTTTGGCATCTGGTGCCCTTTCAGCCTCCACTTGACAAAAATACCTCTTCCTTGTCTTGTAATTTTGTCATTCACTGAATGATCCCAGTAATCCCATCTCTGTATTAGTTTCTTGCATTCCTCTCAAGATGATCTCTCCCTTTTTTCCTGTGCCTTGTCCCCAGGTATTATTACGCCTCCTGCCTCCTGATTTGAGCTATTCCACTCTTTTTCCCTGGCTGCTTCCAGGATCAGTGTCCTGACATTAGTCTGGTGGCTCACAAACTCCCCTACAATAAAAATAATAGCCAAGCTCTTCTCCTTTCCAGCAGCTTTTGCCATTTCTAGTGGAATTGTTTCTGAGCAATCACAAACTTCCATTTATTTTCATCCCTCTGCCCCTCCACCCCTTTCTGGATGTGTGAATGTTGTTCAGCAGTTTAAAAGGGCTTGGAAAGCTGGGATTAAATGTAGGGAAATCCAGACAATATCTGTTGTCATTTTTCAACCGATTTAACTCCAGTTGCATCTCCAAACCTTTGATGGGAGCTTGCAGCAAGCATTGCTGTGGAGGAATTAATAATTAGATGGAGCAGTGATGGGTGCTCTGGAAATAAAATGATACAGATGGACAGAGAGATAGATCAGTTTGACTGAGAGAAGCGAATTTTAAGCAATGTTTTAGCACATTAATGGAAATCCAATGTGATACTCACCCAGGAAACTCATTCCAGGGGTTGAGTTCAGCTGCTCAGGAGACAGCCAGAGCCATGTGAGCAGCATAGCCAACACCAAACAGCTCTCATTTCCCTGCTGGAATTTTCCCAGCTAATTCCTGATGCAAAGCAAAGCAAATTCAAAACTTCCACGCGGAGCAGGGCTTCACACCCAGGGTGCCTCTGCCATTTTTATGAGTTACCTCACCTAATGAACAGATTCTGGGAGAGACAGAGAGCTCCCAGACAGGCAGGGAAGCCAAATTTGGAGGATTATTGATGAATTATTCAGCCCTCTGTGCCCGAAACACTGACATGTGAGCAGGAGCTTAATGCCCTGAGGCACCACACTCATTGTGAGAGGACAGATCCTGGTTCATAATCAACATATTGCATAAATGCCTCTTATTTACGCGTGCAAAGCAATTTTTTTCTGGGTCTCAGGCCTTAATCTCAAGTGTCTCCTGTTTGGGGACAAAAAATTAAGTTCTGGGTGAGGTTCATTTTCTGTGGACCATGTCAAAAGCTCTTATGGAGCAAGGGAGGCAGGAAAACTGCTTGGTTCATCACTTATTTATTTCTAATGAATGGGAGAGGAAAAAGGCAGCAAGGCAATCCAGGTGAAGTCGAAAGGAAAGGTTTTTAATGAGAGGAGTGAGGAACAAGTTGTCCAGGCGAGTCACTGAATCTCCTCCCTCAGAGCCTTGTGGAATTGGGTTTGCCAGGAGGTGTTGGATATCTGTGATTCTGCTCCAGTGAAAGGCACAGGGATTCAACTGTCCATGCCTAAGACAGAAAGAAAGAAAATTAAATTACAGGTCAGCTGAGACAGTTGTGATGAAGATGTTTCAGCAGCATCGCTGAGTGCTGGAGCTCTCAGCCTTGGCAGTGTGCAGAGTGCCCAGGATGGATAAAAACTACTTTAATTCCAGCCTAGGCAACTTGTCCTGCCCCAGCCAGCAGTGCTGAAGGTGACTTTCTGTTGAGAAGCAGCAGGGGGAGAAGAGGAGGGAGTTCAGCAGATCTTGGGAGGCTTCCCATCTCTCTCCTGTCCTTGGAGTTCAAATTGCAGATCCAGCAATCACTTAAGGAGCTGCTTCTCCCCTCAGCCAGGTGTAAATCTGCCCCAAGCCTGCCTCAAAGCCTCCAGGAATTACAATAGCAATGCCTTAAAGAAAAGAAAAAGCAACAAGAAACTTCCAAACACTGAATTTGTGTCATTTTTTGACCTCTGTGAGGATTTCTAAAGCTGTTTGAAATGCCCTGTTCCAGCTCAGAGGGAAGGGAGTCAACCTTCCCCTCTGCCTGCCCTCCCAGGTCCTGGACAAAGCTTCCCACATGCCACTAATCCAGCTCATGGTGCCCAGGGGACTATTTTCCTGTCTCTGGAGGAACCCAGGGGCTCTATTTTGATGCAACCCTCTAAGTGCCCTGCAACACTTAGGCTGGAAAGCTCTGTATAAAATGTTAACCACTGTCATTAATCGCTCTGCTGTGCTGCTGCTGACTTTTATGAGGCAGGCACTGCAGCCTGGAACAAGCTGGAAACATCTCCCTGTACAGGGAAAATACCCCTGTATGGGGAAAATATTGAAAATATCCTGGCTAGGGCTGAGCTGGAAGGCAGGGCAGGAGAAGGGGAGTCAGGATCTGCAGCTTAGAGGGATGAAAAGGGGGTGCTTTGGCGGAGGTGAGGGGAGAGATCTGGCTGGATGGATCCATGTGGCTGGAGAGTGCTCCAGGAGCTGGAGTTTGCTGCAATAACTCCATCCCTGAGTGCAGACACAGCAGGGTTGGCTCTGAATACTCATGGGCTTCACGGGCAGACAGGGAAACCAGTCCCACCTTTACCTGCAAAAGTCACCTCAGTCCCCAGCAGGCACCACAGGCACTTGTGGGAACATCCACCTAAATTCAGGGCAAGAGGGGATAACCTGATGTGGGACACTTGGGTTTGAGGGCTGCAGGAATGATCCCACAGGGCAGGAGAGGGCAGTGCCCATTCTGGGGGAGATATGGGACAGCAGCAGGACAGTGGGGCTGGGGGGGAAGGAGGGAGGTGCAGAGCCCCTTTGGGGTGCAGAAGGCAGAGGGTTCCTCCCAGGCAGGCTGAAACAGAGAGTTTCAGGGAGTCTCTACATGCTACAAAAGAGCTCTTCAGGATGCAGGTGAGCTCAACAAATGGAAATTGAGTGTGTCCAAGGCAGAGGAGAGTGTGACAGCTACAGCTTTTGGAGACAGCCCTTCCTGGCAGGCTGAGCTGCACAGCACGGGACAGAGGCTTGGCTGCAGCACTGCCACCCCCTGCTGAAAAGGGGCTATGATCCCCCAAAAAAGCCAAAGCCACTCATGTTTGTCTTGCCAGCAGAGCTGGGAACAGATTAAAGGATTTGTTCGAGGAGAAACGCTCTCACCCCTGGCAGTTTTAATAAACCAATAATCAAATAAAGAAGCGACTACAATAAATTAACATCTTTTACCAGAAGCCAGGCAAGACTATCCTTTTAAAGCCATTGTCAGTGTTGTAACCGGTGAGACGAGGGAGGGAGGGGAGAAGAAGGAGCAGCGGAGGGGAAAAGCAGGGAAAAAAGGGAAAAAAAGCGTTTAACCCTGGTTGTTAGACATGCGAATCCCACGTCTAATTTCCAGCGGCCTTACAGTGTGTGTGAGTGCTGATAAGGCCTGTGTGAAATTGCCAGCTCGGGCCGAGGCGTGGATGTGCCATAAACCATTTCTTTATTGAGCAGATAAAGGAGCGAGGCCGGCTGAGCATGACTGAGCCATTAAACTCTGCAGCCGAGCAGGAGGGGTGAGGAAAGACACCCGTTCCTATTAGGAACACCATTAGCTAATGAGCAGGAGTGAGTGTGTGTGTGTGAGATCAGAGATTCCACACACACACACCTGGCCCCAGGTTCTGTGTGAGGGGAGCAGGACGGGGTGGAAAGGAAGGAGGGGTGGTGGGGACATTGTGGGGCACGGGTGTGTGTGGAACTGAGGGTGAGGAGCAGGGAAATAGGGAGAAATCCAGGTGCAAAACACATTCCGAGTGAGTCTGTGAGGAGCTGGGGGACTGAGCCATGTGCTGCTGCTGCTGCCTGCTGCAGTGTCCAGCTGAGCTGGGCTGTGCTTTGGGTACTAAAATTTCTTCAGCTTTGCTGGGTGGTTTTCCAATGCCTGGTGTGTCTCCTGAGCGTGTTATCCCTGCTGTTTTGATCAGAGAATTGGGGGGTTTGGATTAAAGCCCATCTTGTTCCACTCCCTGGGACAACTTCCACTAGACCAGGTTGCTCTAAGCCCCATCCAGCTTGGCCTTGGGCTCTTCCAGAGATGGGGCAATGCCTGGCCACCCCCACAATAAAGAATTTTCCCCTAACATCTCATCTAAACCTACTCTCTCTCAGTTTGATGCTGCTTTACATGCAACTCTACCCCTGGTGCACTCCACTGGTGATCAGCATGGCGAGGAGGAAGGGGAGAGACGTGCAGCCCTCGGGCTCTTCCAGCTATGGATTCCTCTTCTTTCCCCAGCCAGGGAAGGTCCCATCCCAGCTCCTGGCAGTGTCTAACGTGGCTCTGTGTGGCAGACAGCTCCTGGCCCTGTGCTCCCTGCTAATGGGAACAGCTCGCCGGGGAGCAGGGAATGAGCGGCTGCAGGGCTTGGGCACACTTGGACATGAGCAAACCAGTTAAATCAGAGCAGATGGCCACATTAGCCCTGCAAAAGAGCAGCCTCTCGCTCTCCCTGCTCATCGCTGGCCCCCCATCCAGCCTCAGCCTTCCAATTTTCTCAGCGAGCCTTTGACAGCTGCTCCAGGGGAAATTGTGCTGCCGGGGCGAGAGGAGCAGAGCCCTCACCTCCTTTTCATTACCCACGAGCACGAACTCCCTTTGTCTTCTGAAGCAATTTCATAGCCGGTGCACAAACACGGAGCCATCAAAGGAGCCTTTCACGGGGCTGGCACGGGAGACAATGGGAAGCAGATACACCTCCATCAACAAAGGGCCGCATTTCCATTTTGATAACAAACGTGCTGGCTCCCTGTCGAACACCCGCGTCTTGTTTTCCCTCTGTTTTCCCTCTCCTTCCCCCAGCCAGCCCCAGGATGGTGTGCACAATAGCATTTCCCTTCCCTCCCCTCGCCACTTGTCGTGCTGACAGATCTGATAGTCCTGCGTGCCACGCTCTGCCTTTCCTTCCAAACAGCAGAGAGAGAGAGAAAAACAGGCCTTGTTTTCCTCCCTTTCAGTGTTATCTTCCTCTTTCATGTCCTCATTACGATGCCACCGTGGTGATGGAACAGCAGAGGTTTAGGAGCTGCCAGAAGGGTGTTTTCCTGCGTGTGCCCTTCTCCCTGGGTGTGTGCACTGGAGCATTCCCAGGCTCACCCCAGAGCTGAGTGTGGCTCCCCAGGGTTGTTATTTTAGCTGGATGCCAGGAGGGGAGGAACCAGAGGGCTGCACTGACTTGGGGCTCCCAACCAGCTGACACCTGCCAGGTACAGGAATGCTGCTCCTTTAGGATCCCTAAACATGGCCCTAACAAAGACAAGCAGCCCAGCAGCATAATTAGAGTACTCCATCCATTTCTAAATTATTCACCCATTTTTCCTCCTCCCCAAACTGATTATCTCAGGCAGATCTCAGCCATGTTGAGAAGATGCTCAGCAGAAGATGAACAACGCTGGCTCCTCTTGCTTTTGCAAGTCTGACAGAGTCCGGTGCTGAGTTTCCACCCCACCTTGCCATGTGGTTGAGGCATTTCCACCAAGACCAGCACCTTGTGCCTGTCTGCACTGGTGATGAGGTGTTGGATGCTGTGTTAGAGGGGAATTAGCATGGACAGCCCCTCTGGTTCACTGCTGGCTCCCAGGCCCTGCAATATTCATGTCCCCAGGGCCAGAGGAAATGTGAGCAGCAGCTCCCAGCTGGGGTCTCCTGGCAGAGGAATCCATCAGGGAGAAACTCAAAGCCAGTGGGGACAGGGTAAGGAGAACTGGGAGAGTTCTTTCTCTGAGCTCTCAGGCTCCCAACCAGCTCTGCCCTGATGTGGCTGTCGAGCAGCCCAGTTGATCTCAGCCACTGGGGATCCTGGGAAAGGCAGGAGAGGAATAAAGAGCTCCACTCTCTGTCCTTAGGGGCTCTGGGTGACACAGCCCTGGCCGAGCACAGCACAGGGCTGGAGAGGATCCTGAACTGTGGCTGCACAGGCATGAGGCACTGCACAGGTTCCTGCCTTTGCTGCTATCCAGTGGCAATCCAGGAAAGGGCTCCAGTGCCAGGAGCATGCTGGAACACTCCGAGTCCCTCTGCTTTGTCTCAGTCTCCTGGAACAAAACCAAGCAGCAGCAACTCCCTCTTGTGATGGTGAACACCCCCTGCACTCGCTGCTGGCCCTCAGACATGGGGGGCTTTACTCCTCAGAGGTTTTTAGGGTCATTATTTCATCCACCACCAGCTGATGACATTTTCAGCCTCAGCAGAGGAGCAGTTTCCTTATCAGGCTGATCCTGGGAGGATGAGCAGATGCCTGGATTGCAGGACCTCCTGGTGCCATGGCACGGAGCAGGGGCTGAGAGAGGAGCAGGGGTGAGAGCTGAGGCTGATCTGCAAGGAAGAGAGAGAGAAAGACAACCTAAGGAAATACAGAATGGGGTGTGAAGGGGGCAAGGAAATACATAGGAGACCTATTTAAAGGAATGGGAAACAGAAAGGGAAAGAAGCCTTGCATACAGTGGATTGTTCACCCAGATCAAAATGCCAACTAAATTAGGATATTATAGGTCACTGAACAGCAATTGCACAATGGCCGAGTCTCTAACAAAGGTTAAAACACGGAACAAAGGCAAATAATGACACAACCCAGAGCCAGTGACCATAAACTCCAAACAAAAAGGAGGGCGGCGCGCAGAGGAGGCGAAAGCAGAAGAAATCGTTGTTTGCAATCAGTGCTCAGTGGGTCAGATTGAAAATAAAATGGCTTTGCAGAGCAAGCATCCTAGATGGGGACGCAGAGGCAGCTTTGACAAGGTCTTTCAATAAAATTAATACACTTCAAATGCTTGGTAGGAATGAGAAGCTGACATCAGCTCACAGAGAGACAGGAACATGTTTAAAATGTGCAATATATGAATGTCAGAATGAAGGAAGGAAACTGTGGTTTCTTTGAGCTGCTCTGTACAGCTGTCTGGGAATTTTTCTGTGAAGTCTTTGGTTGGAAAATCACTATTTAGCTAAATTGTAGCTATTTGCATTGAAAAGGGCAGTTTTGCTAAACTTCTGGGTTTGAAAACATTCACAGAAAAGCACTGAAATGGTTGGAGTGTGCCAGTTCTAGCCTGGTTTTCCAAGGAAATGGAGTTATGGGATCACACCACATATGGCAAACATGAGAAAAAGCTTTTCTGTCCCCTCCTACAGCCCTTGAACCCTTTAGCAGATTTTGTTCCACTGTGACAAAGGGACAATGGGTCTCAGTGTCATTAAACTCTACTCAAGGGGCACTCATGCAGGAAAGATGCAGGAGAAGCAGCTGGGCTGTGACAGGAAACACCAGCACTAATTTTCAGGGCTGGTCACTCAGTTCTGTCCCCCACAGCTCTGCTTTGGTCCCTGGGGTCTCTCACGCCCCAGCTGGGCCCAGAACCCCAGAAATCCTGACTTCCCCCGATCTCATCCAGAAACCATCTCTGCTCTCCCAGACAGGCAGCTCTCTAGGTGACTTTTGGGGTTGCTATGGCAGCAAAATTGATAACTCCCATCTAAAAAGGCAATTCAGTGTTACAGAGGATGATCAGCAGCATCCATCACGCCCATACCCCATCGGTGTTGGGCTGTATGACCACCACAACCCCTCAGCTGTGTTTTTCACAAGTCCCTGTGGCTCTGTGCTGTCACTTGGGCCATCCCAGCACGTGGAAAGTGAGTGAAAGACACACAAGATCCTTGCTTTGCCACAGATGTTTTACCTCCCCTCAGATAAGTCTCGGGAGAAGGTGGCAGTGGCCACGGCTGCTGGTCTTTGGGGGATGCTCTGGGTGCTGTGTGCTCTGATAGATGCTCCCTCAGCTCCATATCTTCTTCTGCTGTGAGGCTGAGATAGCAAAGCCTTTGCCAGATTTCTTTAGGATGCCGTTTTTAATACCTCAGATCTGCCTGGCAGCCGGGGAGGTTGTACAAATCGGAGGAATGTGGGGATGCAGAGGATGGAAAAGGCAGGGCTCGTGGTCTGTGACATAAAACCAGTCTGTTATCTCTGTTTCCAGACTGAGGGCAGAGCTGGGAGTAATCCATCCTGCAACTGTCTCCAGCGGCTGGCTTTAGATCCGAACCTGACAGCTCTCCCTGCTCCTGCAGGGACAGACACTTTGTCCCCTCAGGCTGTTCCAGCATGCTGGAACACTCCAGGGACGCAAAGGTATGAGCACATGGCAAAGGTATGAGCACAGCCTGGGTGTAAAACCTCCTGGCTCTGAGGAATTCAGGTGACAGCAGCACGGTGAAGACCCTGTTACTGCTCTAGACATTTCTAAGGTCACCACATCCCACCTTCTTTTGACACAATCATGTCCTTGTGAAATAACGTTCAAATGTTCATTTCTGACAGTAATGTTCAAAGCAAATATTGCTCCTTTCCCCTCCAGAATCCCAGGCAAAAAGACAATGATGAGATCCAGCTGCTTGTACTACAGCACTTCATAAATGCTGACATTTTTACAGAGAGCACCAAGTATTTTATTGGTGTTTAACATGAATTACACAGGGCTAACAGGACCCCCAAAACTGTTCCCTCACCATGCAAATGAAGGCGTATTTGCTCTTGCCATTTATTTCATTATTGATTATACCTTTCTTTTCCTTTGAGATGTTGCAACAGAGGGGATCAGCCCTCTGCAGTCCCCCAGACCTGGGGAGCTGCTGTCCCCTCCCAGGCATCAGGGCAATCAAAGCAGTCACTGCTGCTGAGCTCTGCTCTCCCTCCATTTCCCTTTTGCCCTTTTTTTTTTTTTTTTAGGCTGTTTCTCAGAGCTCTCCGAGCTGCACATTTCCTGGGCTTTGATTGCAGTGGCTGAGGTAGCAATAGCAAGTGCAATTTTCGAGCTGTGTTTCATGGGTGGTTTAGAATAAAACCCTGCATTAAAGCCTGAGCAGGCTCCAGAATGCTCTCAGTGACTGCTTGTCACACACACCGTGCCCTGCCTTCTGTCCCCTGCTTCCAGGACTGTCACCAGCAGCCCAGGGCTGCTCTTTCCCATCATCTTCCTCAGCGGCCCTCCAAAGTAAGAAAATTGATTTGTTGCTCCAGTGGTGGAGATGAAAGCCACACACCCAGGTCCTCTGTGCCCGGTGCCACCAGAGTCCCTCCAGCGAGGGCATCAACTCCAAATCATCATTTACCCCTCCGAGGATTTTCCAGCCTGCACCTCAGCCCTCCTTTCTGATGGAAGGACAAATAACCACGACGAGCCCCAGGATGTTAAAGTCGGGCTCTCCTTCCCTCCCAGGACTCATCCATGCAGCTGCTGTCACCTTGCCTCCCTTAATCCCACGGCAGCTCTGCAAACTGCTGCTCCAGCACGGCTAAATCTCCCCCTGGCTCACAGCTGCTCCTTCCCTGGTTGGAGCAGCTGGGATTTGCAGCTCCAGAAAGTCTCTGAGCACCCCCGGCCCCCCGGGAACCCTTATGAATAACAGTACTCAGTATGGAAATGACCTGCCTGGGCAGGGGAGCAGCACAGCCCCTGGGCTGCCACTGGTGTCCCTTGGCTGAGGGCATCTCATCCCTCGGGTGTCCTTGTCACCCTCCCCGTGGATTTGGGTGGAAAAGCTTCCCCCAGCACGCAGGGAGGAAGGGCAGCCTCTGTGACAAGTGTCCAGGCACATGGCAGGGTGCAGAGGGAGGGATAACTCAGCCCACAGGCCCTACCTTCCCTGCCTGCGCACAGCCAGCACAGCCCTGAGAGATTTCCCTGCCAGCCCTGCCTCTCCCGCTGTTCCGAACACGTCCAGCACAACTCGTGCTGTTCCCAGTGACTCACTACCGAGATATCTGGTAAATAGACAAAAAAACCCTCTTGAGCCTGGGGGAAAAGCTCTGGGAGAGAGCAGGTTCCAGCCCACTCCTTCGTGTCCTCGCCTGGCCACCGCACCCAGCTGGCTTCAGCCGCTCAGGTTTCCTCGGTGCTCTCGAGTGGGTGAGCAGGGAAGGTTTAGCCAGGACCTGATCAAAGCTGGAAAGGTGAAAAAAGGAAAAGGGAAACAGTGAGGTCTGCACCACATGAAAATGGAGTTGGAGGCGTGACAGCACTGCTGGACATCTGCTCTGCAGAAGGAAAAGTCTTGGAAGCAGAGAGAGAAGGGCTTTCTATTGAGGAGCAGCAACAAAACACAGATAAAGAGCAAGGCCAGCTCCATCCATGGCATCGAAAGATCTCTGTGAAATTGAGACAGCTGAGAGACCTTGGTCCCAAAGCCATGGAGCCAGAGGGCTGCTCCCAGTAATGGTTGATCCAGGAACTCTGCCCGCCCGGGGATCAGGCAGCTGAGATGAGATTAACTGGCCCCAGGGCTCGCCGTGCCCATTGCAGCACCCCTGGCACCACAACTGCCTGCCTTGGCACCAGGACAGCAGGACAGGCTGTTGTTGGTGCCACCAGGTCACACGTTTTGGCACTGAGTGTGCAAAAGGGGACCCTCCAGCTGGCGAGGGGGTTCGGGCCAGATGGTGGCCAGGATTAGGGGTTTTTCGGGATGCATCAGAAACCTCGATGATCTAATATTGCTCCAGATGTGAAATGCCTTAATCCACAGGGAGGAGATCTCTTTTTTTGGGGCTGGGGGGAAGGGACAGTCCCTGCCAAATCCCTTCCTGGAAAGGAATTCTCTTGCCCGGCAGGGGGTGGTGGTCTGGGAGAGTATTAAAAAATGACAGAATATAGCTGCCTCACCACTCTTTCCTGGCAAGCCACGCGCAGAACCTCCCTGCACAGCAGCTCCCATAGCCCTGCACGCAGCCATTCGGGCTAAGAGATTTTTTTAAAAATGCCTTTATTACAGGGATTATTATCGTAAGTAGGTTAAACCATCATTGACAATGCCAGCTACCCTGAGGAGAAAAAAAAATAGTGACTTGGAGGCTGGTGATTTCAAGCAGCTGCCCACCTCCCTCCCAACCCCACTCTGACTAATTCAGACCTCAGGCAGATGCCTTTTGGCTGTGATCTCCAATGCACAAAAAAAGCCTTATAAATAACCACCATTGTTCCAAGATTGCCATCTCTGCCTCTCCTTTGTCGCCCTCTCCCCGAGGCAGAGTCGGAGGCTCCCATTTGTGCCGAGGAGAAGCAGGGCAGGGCTGCTCACATCTCCCCTTTCTGCTTCTCTCGCTGTGCTCGTGGCTTTTTCTGCAGCTCAGGCACAAAGCTGGGCTCACCTCCTGCTCCCGAAATGAAAAGGCAAGGAGGGCTCAGATTTGGGACTCTCTCCTCCATGAATCGTCCCCTTTAATTTGTCCATATTGATTTCACACCTGGATTGGGTTCATCTCTGTGTTCCTGAACACCTCCAAGTGAAGGAATTTTACCATTCAGGGAAACACGTTCCAGAGCAGGGTTTGTAAATAAGGACTGAGAGGCTCAGCTCCACTTTGGATTCCCAGCTGAGCTCCCAGAGGTTTTCCATGTTCCCCCCTGTGCCTGATGTGTCCCTGCAGCCCTCGGGAACTTCATGTCCTCTTTTAGGACAAAGCGTGGTGGAACACCAACCCCAAAAGATGGATGTTGAGGGAAACTGAATGCAAAAATCTGTACCTGAGCAGGGTGACATCCAAACCACCCTCTCCCAGATTATTTGTGAGATGCTAGGCTGGGGCAACATCTCTGTGACAGAGGGTTTCCTCTCTTAGATAACTTTACTATTCCAAATTAACTTTATCCCTTCTGGCCTGAGGGGCTTAACACAGATGGAGACCTTGATTCCCTGCTCCCCTCTGGACACCGAGGAGCTGGGAGGGAGGATGGAACTGGATTCTCCCTGTGTGAGGGCAGAGCAGCTCCTCCCAACCTGATGGGGAAGCATCAATGCCAAGGGGTATTTTCCAAGAATAGATAAGGGAAGCCGAGCGTTTCCTGGAGCTGCTTTATGGTAGTTTTCACACTTACCAGCTGTTTGCACATGAAATTGTTTCACACGATTAGGCAGGTAACAGCACCTCTAAGCCCTGTGTCAAATATTATTACGCAATAAAATAAAACCCTGAGGGAAATCGTCTTGACACACACCCTGATTTACACCCTGCACCGTGAAGATAATTACATTTCAGTGTGATATATAAAAGGCAGCAGAGGAAGCTGGTGGGGAAGGTGCAGCTCTCTGCAGTACCTGCTCAGTCAGAAGTGTCTTGTTAATCATTGTTTTACAGGAATCAAAAACACCCCTGGAACAAAGAGGGACTAACAGGCCTGATCCCCAGGGTGGCTGTGAGGAGGGCTGGAATTAGAGCTGATTGGGGAAGACAGCTCTTGCTGAACAGGTAACAGGAAAGGGGTGCAGCGTGACCTTTTCCTGCCTCTTCATTTCCTAAACAGGTGTAGAACTCTTATTATTGCAATTTTCTCATCCCTGTTACCAACAAGAACAAAAACATGGCTGAGAGTAAAGCTGCAGATACATCTGGAGATGTATTAAGGTGGTAGAGAGAAGGGCCAGGAAGGATGGATTTACTTAGGAGGGAGCTTAATATCTATGAAAAGGGAATGTATCCCAATTCCCTATTCCCAGGATGAGGGCACTGGGCTTTGTGGGAGCTTTATTCTGCCTCGGACCTGTGCACGGGAAGAAGTATTGGATTCAGGGGTCACTAGACCTTATCTGCTGTCCATCTTCACCTTGCCTCAGTGCAGAAAGATTTTCCTTCTTTCCCATTTAAGGGGAAGGCACTTCATGGGGGAATCCCAGGGAGGAGTGAGATCTAACCTGTCTCATTTGCTAAAATGCTCGTGCTGTGAGTTCAAGACTTTTACCTTTTTTTTCCTCCTCTTTCGTGGAGATTGGTGAGACCAATCCTTTCAGGGTGTGAAAAAAGGGCAGGAAAGCCTAAGGCAGTCCAAAGTCTCAGCCCCACCTCCTTTCCTGGTCAGAGAAATTGTGGCCTGAAAGTGCAGCCCTGCAGGTCTGTGGAATTTGCAGGTGAAGCCTGAGATGGGGACAGTGGATAAGTCTAGGGGAGCAGGCTGAAAACTGGGATTTACTGGACTTTGCAGCGTTGAATTGAGTTCTGACCTCACATCTTTGCCTTTCTGCTTGTCTGAGCATAGGTGAAATCAGCACTTAGTGATTAGAAAAATAAGAGCAGAGAAAGAAATTAATTACTCCTAACAAACTTTTAAGATCATGGGTTAGGCACTGCCTTCTGAAAAGTCTCCAAATCCCCCCAAAAAGCCAGGTCTGTGCAGTGCACTTTACATGCAAGCAGAGTCTAATTCCCTGCCTGATAAAAGCAGAAGGAAAGATAAAAAAGCCGGCAGGCAAATAGGATTAATTGTGTGTCAGAGGTGCCTAATTAGAAAGAATGATGGACTGGAAGGCAGCACACAGGAGGCACGAGGCAGCCCAAGCTGCTCTCAGTGGCCTCTTCTGTTTCCAGGAGCAGCAGCTCTGGGCAGTGTAAATGCTGCAGCATCAGCAAGTCCCTTTTCCCCATCTGTCCTTTCCATCAGGGGTCTGGGAAGCCTTTCCCTGGCATCCCTCATGTGCCAGAGTGACCCTGGGAAGATTTCATCCATCCACAGGTTTATTTACTCCTTTCCACTGAAAAATCAATGTGTTAAACAACTCATGTTCCTTCTCTCCTCTCCATTTCAGGGCCTGTCCTTCTGAGCCTTTTCTCCTGCAAGGATTTTGAGCATCTGAAATTTCTGAGGCAAGTATTTCTCCTCACTTTCTACCTCAGGGAACCCCTGAGTCCCTGGACAGAGAGTTGGCTTCATTAGGCTTTCCCTGTGCCCAGAGCTGGAGCCTGGGTTGCCATCCAAAATGGAAACAAATAGCCAGCAGTGCTGCACTGGAATTTTCCATAAAGAAGAGCAGCTGGAGGGGATCTGGTTATTACACGTGATGGGAGGGTGCCAGTATCCTCTCCTGCTTGAAGGCTCAGAGAGCGTGAGTGGGACTAATTTCATTTCACCCAAAGCATTCGGCGAATCCTTTTCACCATGCAAAATCCATTGCAGTTTTCTCATTAATCCTCCAAAGTACAGACACTTACTCCAGGCCTAATCCCACTCTGCTATTGTGTTTCTCTACTGCAGCCTTCCCTCATCAGCTTAACAAATTCCCTGATTTCAATAGAAGATCCAAAGCTGAACATGCTGGGCATTAAACTGAAAACATCTCCCAAGGGCTGCTGCACCTTCCTCAATCCCCAGCCTGAGCAGGGATGAATCCTGAACGAAGACAGGAGAGGTGGAGGTCATGAGCTGTGACATTTAAAAATTGCTTCTCTGAGCCCTTGTCAGGTGAGACAAAAAAATGGATCTCGTCCCAGGCAAATTAGAATTGATCGCAGCCGGGTTTGGGGCTGAGGTTCTCTCCTTCCCTTTGTGTCTCTTCCGGGAACAATCCCAATTCATGCGGGGAAATAGATGGAGAGTCCATGCTGGTGATAAGGCGCTGGATCTAATTAACAGCTTTGTCAAAGGGCTTTGTTTCTGAGCCTCTGCTCCTCTGCCAGCACCCCGCATCCATCAGTGCTGAGCAGCCCTATCTATGCACAGATAGTGAGCAATGTGCTGAGGAGCTGCTGAACCTCCAGCCCTTCTGCTGGACCAGCATCACCTCCGACAGAGCTGCTCTGCCTCCAAGGACTTGGGTTTTTCTCACTGGTGTGCCTGCTTTCTCTCCTTTGTGGTCATTTCGCTTTTGTTCCCTCTCTCCACACAGACTCCCTGCTCCTCCTCTCCCTTTGCTATTGATTCAGGATCAAGCTATTTCTTTCCCTCTGTGCGTCACTTTGCCACCTCCAAAATGGGGAACGCTGACCCTTCCATCTGCCTGGAGTTCCTAGAGGAAGGGTTGAAAGATGGTTATAATAATATTTTCGTCTCCAACTGCTCGGCTTTGCTCACCCGTGTCATTTGAACAGCTGTTTCCTTAATTTACACCATGAAATCCTGTTTTCTCCCAGTCCAGGCTGGGAGTCTCCTCTCCAGTGCAAGTTGCGCCAGGGAAGTGTTGCTTTATCTCCTGGGTGATTCCCTACCTGGGGTGGGTTTTGCACAGAGGATTTCCAGCCAGGAAGAGCTCAAAACCTCCCTGCTCTGGGTGTCTGTCATGTTTTAGGCTGCAAAGGGCCTTCCCATGGCTGTTACCTATGAACCAGTGACTGCAAATACCTGCTATTCCCACAAACCTGGCCTTTCCCAGCTATTCCCCAACTCACAGCCCACTCCCCATTCCCTGGAGACCTCAGGTGACCTCCCCAGCTCACTTCTCCTCCTCCTCCTGGCCCTGATTTCACTCTGAGGTTGCACCTAACACCTAAATAAGTTTCTGAGACATCTGCCCTTAGACCCCCTCAACACTAATCCAGGCTGATACCATTTGTTCTCTTCCCATTTATAAGGTCTGATTCCCATGTAAATGTTTCATTTGCTTCCGAAATTACTTTGATCTCTTCTGAATTTTTTATCTCTTTTTATTGCATTCTGGGATCATAATCCTGCTTTATGTCCTGCTATCTTTTGGAGAGGCCAAATGCCTGCACTGCATTTGTTTTTCAGTCTGGCATTTTCACTGTGCAATTGCTACACGAGCACACTTCTGAGGGAGAGATTCACAGTGGAAATTAAGCATAAAAGACTAAATGGTCCTGTTGAGCTATGAGCTGTTGTGTTGTTTTGTTAAATTTTTAAGGGTATTTGGATGGAAATAGTCCCTTTTTTTGGTTTAGTTTTTACAAATCTCTTTTGAGAAACCATAGCAGGCTTCTGGAAATACACAGGGAAGACTTGTCTGTTTTAATAAAAGTGAGAAGGGAAATCAAAATAAACCCAGAAACAGTGATAGATCCTCTAAAATTAGCAGCCTCACAGGCATCCTAGGAGAACTAACTTGGGAATGATGGTGTGACATGCACAGAAATGGGGGAGAGGCTTTTTAATCTCCTCAGCCAAGCTCCAAGCACGATGTTGGCTGGAAAAGCAATGTTCTGACTCGAGTCAAAGGTGTGATCTCCTTGGAGTACAACCTTCACACAGCCCTGAAGGAGTTCATGCAGTGTGTGGGAAATGGGCATTGTTGGCACAGAGCTTCATCCAAGAGAAGAAATGTAAGGAGGAGAAGGGGTGGGAAGGGGAGTGTGGGTGCAAAGCAGGCTTGGGGGAGATGAGCAGGGCGCAGCAGGGAGGATTTTGCAGTGGGAGAACAAAGTTCCCCACCTTCACCACGTTCAGGTTTGCAAAGTGAGCTCACCCAGCCTCTGAACAAAACAGAAAACAACCAGACCTGTCCGTAAAGGACCAGCCTGGAATTCCCAGTCTGATTTCCACCGCTGGTGCCTCACATTTCCATTCAGGATCTCCTGTGGTTTGGTTTATTCTCTTCCATTAGTGAGCCCCTTCTGCTGCCTTGGATTCAGGAGGGGTTTAACCTGCAATGCTGATGAGGTGGTGCAGGGCCAGCTGAGGTGCTCCTTCCATCTGCACAGGACCCTGAATGTGAGCTGAATTTCCACATGCAGCCTCTGATCTGCTGGCCCCGAGGCACTCCTGGAACACAAAGCACAGGCCAGGCCTGGGGGATCCTAAAAGCAAAAGCCTGGCATGATCAAACCCGTCTGTCCCTGTTACACTTCAATCCTGGCTGCCTGCAGATCTCTCAAAACAAAGTGCAGCCAACAAGACAATCGTGGCCTGAGACAGACGAGGCTATCCCTGAACAAAGAGCTGGCTGCTGATGTAACATTTAAAGAGAAATCACTTTTCCTCAGCCCCAGCTGGATAAAAATCCACTGGCAGATGGGGCTTGAGCCAACCCCCTTTTTTTCCCTTCACCCCCTCCTTATCACTGCAGCAATTGAGGTGTTTTCACTGGGACTTACAGAGTTATGGCTGTTATTAAGTTGGAATATCTTTATAGACTTCTCCACTTAGAATATACAGGCGTGTTTACACACACAGCCCTTTTGCTTTAATTTAGTCCTCTCCTTCCCTGCCACCCCTATCAAGTGACTTCTAATAAATGACCGAATAAATGCATTCAGATAGTGCTGTAATGGAGAAAAATTCAGTGTCTAATGAAGAGATTGTTCCTACCCCGGGACTGTAAAGATGAATGATGGTGGCTGTGGTTTGAAAACTCCTTTTAGTTTAAAATATTACTCCTTCATAAGGAAAAAAAGAAAGCACAAAGGGGGGGAAAAAACCCAACCCAATTCTGTATAGTTTTTACCAGTCAGAAGCTGCTTGCACACAGAAACTGTCGCAGCCAAAATTGCTTCATATATCATAGCCCAGCACCAGGCAGATAATGGCAAAGCCAGTTCTGATCAGGGAGTGATTATTGCTCCATGCTCCGAGCGCTGATGTGCAGACAACTGACTGCAGCTTGATTTCCTTCAACTGGATTGATCTTTCCAGGCTGAAATTAAGAATGTGATCACCCTGATGAGGTGCCGACCTGGAGGACGATTCCTAAAAGAAGTCAGTCCTTCCCCTCTCACACTTAAATTTTCTGTTTGCAATGGGATTGTCTCTTTTCTGTAGCTCTGCGTGCTTAAAGGGGGAAAAAAGAAGCTTTTTGTCTTCCTGACCTGTTACTGACAGACATCAAATTATCTCAAAATCATCTTGGACCTGATGGAAATCTGTGGTCAGAGCAGTTACCAGATTGCAGAAATAGGAAGCAGAACAGAGGGAATTATGATGAGATCATTTAGTTTGGTGTCATTTTGCGCTCCCCCGGCTCATCCAACGTGATCCTGGAGCACCCACACTTTCCCAGGCATGAGTGTGTTTGCTGATCCCACAGAACATCCCTTCTCCCAATATTTTTGGCCATGAGGAGCTTCAAAACAGGGACATTTCCCACTGGTACAGCACCAGCCAGCCAGGATCTGCAGTGACAATCACAGCACAAACAGTGATAAGAGCAACAATTAAATTCTGTCCACTCCAAGGGCTGTGGCCACCTCTCCTCAGTATTTATTTTGGAGCCTCAGAAAGGACACAAAGTTGGGTGAACCCCAGCCTTGCCCACGTTCTGGCAATTCCCCTGTGCCTGTTTTCAACATTTCCCTGCTGCAGAACAAACCCCAAGCTGGGAAAGGCATCCAGCGGCCAAAGGATCACAGAGGAGAAAGCAAATAACACAACAAGAAAAGCCATGCACTGATGAATCCCCTGCTGCTAAGACAACAACAAGTCAAACTTCCACCTTCCATGGCTAAAGCAGCACATTAAAATTAATTGAATGAGCCTCAACTTCCATGAAAAGGATGTTCTGTGTCTGTTCATCTGAATCCTTGCTTCCCTCCGAGACGTTTTTTGTGTCATTAATCCAAATTTAGGCTGTAAATTCTCCTTGTTGTAAAGCACAGTGAGCCACAGACCCAGGATCTGCCACAGTTTGTTATTGAGTTTGTAATATGCAATTGTGGCAATGATTATAATATCAGCAACTGGATTTCATCTGTCCCCACACATTGAAACAGGCGAGCTGAAATGAGCAGTGACAGGAAAATGGTCTTGTTTGCACATAAATCCTCTAATAACTAGCAATTTCAGAGAGAGAAAAGTAGGAGAAAAGAGAAGTTGAAGGACAAAGAACTCACATTTTAAATCCTGCATTGAAGTTAAGTCTTAAAAACCGTATCATTAAGGCTTTCAACGTGCCTTGAAGAGTGGCAAAAGCAACCAAAAAGGGTTAATTCTCCCCCTAAATCTCTCATCCAGCGACCACTATTTGCATGCCTTTTAAGGCAGCCAGGAAATTACATTAATTTCTCTAATGTGTGCAGTGCCATAAGTTCTTTTTTTAATTACAATGATCAAAATATTGCTTAAAATTAAAGGCAGCTGCATTTGTTTCTGACGGATATCATAATTGCAATTGTAAATTGGGAAATGTAATGTTTCCTGGTGCTGCTGTGAGTAATGGCTCTGAAATCATTACAGATAGGTAGATATAAATAAACCAGGAGATCTGTGAAAATAGAGCAAAAGCAAGCTAAAAGGGTAATTAGCTGAGCGAATGGGAACAGAGGAATCCGGTGCTCAAACAAAAAAAAAATCTAAATATTCCGAGGAGCTCTGTGACTGTATTCGTAACATGTTGGGAAAGAAAAATCCAAAAAGGAAGAAAAAAAAAGAGAAAAAAAAAGCAAACCAAAGAAAAAGAATTTATTTGAGTTGTGAAGGGGTTTTTTTTGCTGTCTTTATAAATTCCTCCTGATGAGTGAGAAAGCCACAGAGCCTGAATCCTTTGGGTCTGTCCTACCCTTGGGCTTGACTGGGAGCAAGGCTCACATTTTGTGCTGATCCCTGCTTCTCCCTGAGGATCAGCAGGTGGAAAAGTGGATGCTCCTGGGGCTCTGTCACTGCTGCTGATGAAAAGCCAAGTCACATCTTTAAAGCCGCTCAGGGGAGGATCAGCTGCCTCTTTCCGGGGAATGTGAAGCCGTTTTTGGGCTCTTTGCCCCAAGGCCATCCCAACCCAGGATGCTGCTGCCCTCTGGGAGAAGGATGGAGCTGTGGAAGAGCTGAAAATACTCAGAAAAAAAAACTGGAGAATCCAGCAAGGTGGAGCTGAGCCCTTTTTGTGTGCCTGACAGCCCTTCCAGAACAGGAGCCAATTCAGGATGGGTGTAAATCCAGAGCAATGCGCCGTCCGTCAGTTTCGGGTTTTTAAGGAAAAGAAAAATGAAGTTTTCTGGAGTTTCTCTGGGCAGCTGGGAAATGGCCAGCTCAGCAGCCACATTTATCAGCAGGCCCTGAGATATAACAAGCAATCACACTCCAGCTGGTTTCCCATCAATAAGCAGGGATGGAATATTAGTAACAATTCCGTGGGATTCGGAAGGCAAACACTGAAGAAATAAAATAAAAAGAGCAGTTGCAAATGGGGGAACTCAGCCTGGGTTATTCCCTGCTCTGCTAAACTCCCTTCTCCAACAGCTCCAGGTGGTGCTGCCATGCTGGGAATGGTGGATTGGACAGATGGGGTGGGAGGAGAGGAACAGATGGGAAAAGGGGAGCAGTCAACAGCTGTACAAACCCCTGGAACATCCCCAGGTGGGAGGAAACTCCTGCTGGACCAGCTGACCACGGCACTGGAATTGTTCCTAGCACAGGCAGGACACAGACATCCAACACTGGCTTGAGGATACTTCCTGGAGACAAAATCAGAGGCACAGGAAACAGAAGAAGAAATTAAAAAATAAAAATTAATTGTGATAATAAAAATAAAGATGTGGAGCTCTGGTGCTCTGGGAGAGCCGGAACTTGGCTTTCAGTGTTGTGCCCGCAGAATTTGCAAGCACAAGTGGAGCTGAAATCATGGAACATCTGCTGAAGGAATACATGTTCTTGCATGTGTGAGAAGGCACTTTGAGCTTAATTGGAGCTAAACCAAGCACCAGAATTTGACTATCCAGGCAAAATTCTGAGAAAAGCCAGTCCATCCCGTAAAATTGCCAAGAAACCCTTTCCCTCTGCTCAGGGCAAGAGCAGAAGCCTGGAGATTTCTCAGGCTTCATTAAAGATGTGGGGATCATTATTTTCCTTCTTCAGCTCGCAGAATCACCTCCTGAAAGGATCTTTTGGCAGCCAGAAAGGAACCTAACGAGGACAGTGACCGATGGGAGAGCCTTTGTGGGTTCTATAAACACTATTGATTTTCACATTCACAGAGAAATGAATTGGATGCCAATTGTGTATGAACTGAGCCCCTGTCTCCTGCGCTGTGAGAACAGATCTGCCAAACACTGGGTGCCCTCGAGGGAAAAAAAAGGTTGGGGAGGGAGAGAGGGAGGAAGGGAGGGAGAAGAGATGCGGGATTGGAAAGGTTGTCTCCAGTTCAGTCCCCTGCTATTGTCAGCCTGAGCCTAGGAAAGGCCATTTCCCAGCTGATCAGGCTGCTGTTAAACCATGAGGAAATGGATTTAAACTCCATGATCAGCGTGGTGTTGACATACCTGGTTCCAGACTCAGAATTCCTACCTAGAGGGGACCCAGAAGAGAGAGAAAATGGTGGCTACTGAGTGAATAAAGTGAAGATGGGCACCTCTCTGCTCCACAGCACTTCCCACTTGCACAAATCCAGCTGGATATTTATACCCTCACGCTTGACAGATGACAAAATAGACATGCAGGCATCATCTCTGTGCCAGTCACAGCGAGCTCACCCTTCTAGGGCTTCAAATCTACTGCTCCGGACATCCCTGCCCCTCTGGGAGCTGCGGGGGTGTGGAGGGCACAGGCAATGCCAGGATGCTGTGACCCCAGAGCCGTGACAAATGACACAACCCCCTGCCACAGAGCTCAGTCTGCTGCTCTAACCCATCATCACCACGACAGAGAGGAGCTCAGAGCCTGGAGATGGGGCTGGTTTAATCTTCTGCAGGGCTGTAAGCACTCGGAACCTTGTGTCTAACATCACTCAGCGTGACTGCTTAATTACAGTAATTAGGGAGCCTGCTAGGAACCTGTGCAGTGTGACAAGGAGGGACTGCACTCGGGGAATGGATTCTCTGTGGATCAGGTCCCTTTGGAAGTCATCCTGCCCATCCCTTCTAGCTCCTGGGCTCTGATCTGGGATTTGGGAGCCCTGTCTGATGAGGAGCTCAAGGCGGGGCATGTGCAGCTTCTCATTCCTCCTTCCCCACCATTCCCAGCTCGGTTTTTACTCTCCAGAATCGGTGAAAGATCACTTCTGGCTGCTCTGTAGGGGAAGAGCAGGTGCTGCTTAATCAGAGAGGTGTCCCTGGGAGGGGAGGAGGTGACATCAGCACCCCGAGGGGTGTGGAAGTGCTCAGGGAGTGCAGGTGGGACTGCTCAGCTGGATGAACCCTCCAGCCTGGCAAAGGGCACGTGGAGAACTGGCACACACCATTGCTGGCACCCCAAAGGCACGGCCAGGATGACCTGTCCAGCCCGTGGCACTCGGAGGGAGAGGCTGGACACCTCAGAGAAGGTGTGAGGTCCCTCTGGAGAAGACCTCACTCCTGTTTCAGCCACCTGAGTGCATTGCCTGAGCTCAGGCAGCACAAATCCTCGCTGTGCTGTGCTGGGTGTGCCTTCCAGAGCTCAGGGCAGCTCTGCACCAGACATGGATCTGCATCTCCTGAGGTAGAAGCCTTTCCCACCGCGCCAAGCACATCCTGCTCCACCTCGGCTCTCCCTGTTCCCTCGGCTGCTGCGCTCTGCTCGTCACACCTGATGTCCCCTGAGCTGTGACAAACCACATTTCACACCAGCAGTGCTGACCTTTCCAGCCCTCCCGAGGTTCAGAGCCACCTCCCCTGCCTGCTGTGACACTCCTGCAGTGGCACACACGGCTTTGGTCACGCTTGGAGCGTGGCCAAGGCAGACACGGATTAGGAACTGTCCCCAGCCAGGACAGAAATAATCCTGACCCCACAACACTGCACCGAGGAGGAACCCAGGCTCTGACTTAATGAACCGTAAATTCCAGCTTAATGAGTTTTATGCTGAGGAGAATAATTAATGTAATTAGTACTGATATGAAAATGATGGCACTCGAGCCTGGATTACGAGGGGGAGGGGTGGGAGGAAGCTTGGAGAAAGTTCATTCCGTCTATGGTGCTGTTCCCCCCAGAGGAGCAGAGCTGGATGCATTCTTGGCAGCCTTTAAAACCTCACCTCCCATCTGCCATAAAGGGGAAGAAAATAGAGCATGACAGTAGAGAGCAAAAAAAAAAAAAAATTGAAAAGAGAGCTCAGCCTGCTCTGTTAGCAGCAGAGATGTGAAATCTTCAGTGCAGCCCTTTCCTGAATTTGCCCTGAATTTGCAGCTCCTCTGCCCCACTCTGAACATCCTCCACCCTCCATGGGGCCTATCTTTTTGTTCTAGCAGAAAATATCTTTATAAAGGTGATTAGATGGTAAAATAACAGCTTTTCACCTTACACTGCATAAGCATCAATTTACTTATCCCATGTAAGTGTTTTGATAGGTTTAATACATTTAGTGCAGTCCAATAGTGGTATTTTAGTTTTATACATATAAATAGATGCATAAATTTCTATATAACCATAAAGTGGCCCAGCAGGAAGTTTCCCATTCTGAGTGTGGCACTGATCAGGCATTCAGCACTGGAGAAAGAGACCAAAAAACTCAGTGCTGACCCTGACAGCCACGAGGAAATAGAAAAAGAGCTGGAATGGATGTGTTTCCCAGCACCTTTTACCTGGGCAAGATGTCCCTGATGGCATACTGGGTGTTTGTGTGATTTTTAGCCGAGATGGACAACATTTAGATGGGCATTGGTGGAAGTCTCTGTGCTAATGTGTTAAAAACTGCCATGCAGGAGGTAAATCCAGACTCTTTTCCCCTTTCTGGGAAGTAAATGCTGTCCTGGGGGAGATGCCAGGAGTACAGGGAGGTTGCAGGAATACAGGATAAACTCGTCTTTGAGCAGACTGAGGACAGCATTCTGCTCCCACCACCCTGTGGGATATCCTGGCCCTGGGGAGAATTGTGCCTCTCCTTGGTATTTCTGAGGAAGAGCCCAGAGGAACACTGGAGTTCTCAGCAGAATTGTGCCATGGCTGTGTCAGCTTCTCTCCCCCAACCCAACAAACCCTTCCCACTAATGAGCAGCTCTGCCTGCTGCTGGTGCAGGATCTGCATCCAGACCCTTTTACCCTCCCTCCATGACCTCCCCATCCCATCCTATCCCATCCCTCTGCCATTTGCCACCCCAAATCCATGGCTCAATTGTTCCAAAAGACCTTCATCCCGAGGCAGAGGCTCTACCCTCGTGCAGTGCAGCTTTGTTGTTCAGAAATATCCTGGGGGTTTTTCATTCCCAGCGCTAAAAATTCCCCAGTGGTTTATTGATCGATTGTGCCTGACAGGGAAGCTCCGGAGGGAGTTGTGATTGTTCAGCTGGATTGGGCTCAGACCCTTTTCCCCCAGGAGTGCAGATCCAATGCCTCTGGAAGCAGGGCTGAGTGCCTGCACAGGGAAATCAGGCCACCGGCAGGAGAAGTGGGCTGGAGAGGAGGAGGAGGAACTCCCCTTTGCTTTCCCTAAATAGCTGCTGGCCCCGAGGAATGGCTGTTTGTGGCTGATTCTGTCCCACCCACGTGCAGGGGAAGGCTGGGAGGAGGATTCCCAAACAAAATGAAGTAAGCTGGCATCGCTGGAGCACCATAATTGCTCTGGGGGCAGAGCTGTGGCTGGAATGTGCAGCAGAGAAAGCCTTGGAGGTCACTGAACACTTTTCCTTGCTTACCTTTGAGTCCTGCGTCCCCTGTGCTGCAGACAGGGAGGGATGCAACAGGAAAAGTGCGTTATTCCAGTCCTGAGGAACCTCTGGAACAGGCAGTACCTCCTGGGAGAGGGCAGGAGTGCGTGTGGGGACATTTTGGGGCGTGAAGTGCAAGGGATGAGGGATGTGGAGGACAAGAAGCCAGCCCTGGGAGCGAGGCAGACATCAAACACCCCACACAAGTCCCACAGGCAGGACAGAAGTTGCTGTAACTCTTCAGCTCACTTTTATTTAAGTTCTGTGATCAGTCTTTTCCATCTGCAAGAGCTCTGGTGTCAGTGCCACCAACACACGGAACAGAAACCGTGACATTTCACCCTGGTAACAGGAAGAACAGCTTCATCTTAGAGGTCTTTTCAACCTAAAGGACTCTCTATCCTATAATACCAGTTGCTCCCATGCTCTGCCAGCCCACTGGATCCCACTCCACCAGTTTCCAGTTGGACTTGTTCAGCAATCTACACCCAACAGCACTGCTGGGCGGCTCAGTCTCCAGAGCAGGGATCTTTGAAAGTCAATTGGCACCATGTCAGCAGGAGAACTCCTCCCTTTGGCCCTGATTCCAGCACCTGCAAGGTCCCCCCAGGCATGGGCAGCCTCAGCATGGAGCACAGTGAGGATTGAGCCTGTGGCAGCAGGTGCAGGGAGGTTTGGAAAGAGCCCTGGGGCAATTGCTGTGAGACTGTAGGGAAAGGGAGGGAGGAGTGAGAACCCTGAATCAGAACCATTTCCAGGCACGGATTTGTAAAACCAGAACAGTGGACTCACTATTTCTTACTTCAGGGTTTTTCTTCAGGGTTTCCCCCTTTTCCTAGGGTGCAAAGGAATTCGGTAGTGTGTGGTGAATCCCTCTTGCCATTTTTATTTTGAGATCAACCCAGCTCTTAAGGAGAGGGAAAGAGAACCGAGACATTCCTAGTCTAAATACATGTGCTGGCATAAGTCAAACTACAGCTTGGATCTGAGGCTTCTCCTGCCTTTTACCTTTTTAAGGAGGATTGAAACCTTTTTGCTTTGCTGCAAGCCCAGCAAAACCCTTTGTGGCAGACTTCTGTGGGCAGCTCAGATCCAAAGCTGCACAAGGCAAGCAGAGTTTCTCTGTAATGCTGCAGTTTGTGTCTCTGCCTTCCCCTTCCTCATCAAAGGATCGTCGTCCCAGACATGGGCAGCAGAGAAAACCACCTGCAAAATGTTCTCTGCCTCCTCTGGCAAGCAACCATTTTGTCTGGCTTCTTTCCTCGTGTGTCTGAGGACCTGAACATATTCCACTTCTCATTGAAATTCCTGGATCTGTCTGAAACTGCACCAGGTGAAGGCTCCAAATCAAACCACAGTACAGGCAGCTCTCTGCTATTCCAGGCATGCAGGTAGGGAAGTTTGGGATGGATTTTTGCTTGCTTTTCCTTCGTGGTCACTGGTGCTGGGTTGATTCGAGGACATCAGAGACCCATGGGTTTTCCAGCACCTCCTCACCTTTCCAAACAGAGGGAGCAAAGGCAGATTTGGCAGATTTGGGGTGAATGTGGTGGCTGTGCCTTCAGTTCCGAGCACAGCCAGTTTCCAGCTCTGTGGTAACCAGAAAGTACCCAAGGTGTGTTGAGGAGAAAACCAGAGAGAGAAAAATGCATTATCTGAGTCAAGACATGGAGCACCAGAGTCCATCGGTGTGAGGAAACGCCCAGCTGGATCCTCTGGAGACTGGCAGAGGAAATGTGAATCCAAACGATTTCAGAAAGGTTTGCATCAGTCAGGACTAACAGGAGGGGATTGAAAAGTTGTGTGGAGTGCTCTAAGGCTGTGTCCTGATGACACTCCCCTGATCCTTTGGACAGTGCTCCATGCACCAGCACGTGGCAAAGCTGCTGCTGCCCATGTCAGCTTGGCCAAAAAATGCATCCAAAATGCCCCTTCATCCTCTCCTCAGCCAGCCAAGCATCCCCAGGTCTCTCAGCTGATGCACCCACCTGTCATTTAGTGGGAGACCACCTCCCAGCAGGAAAACACCTCTCCAGGCCCAGCAATTCTCCCCACAAACCTTGTCCTTGTGAGCAGCCAGCGTCCTGTCTCAAGCACAGAGTGTCAGCGAGCACTGGGGAAGGGCTGGGGAGAGCTGGGGGTGTTTTTTGCCATTCAGGGCCCTGGAGGATCCATGCAGGTTGTGTCATCCCCCACAGGGCTGTGCTGCCTGAACAACCAGAGGTTAAACTCCTCTCCCACACCCAGATGTGTTTGCCAGCCTGCAGGGAATCCACGAGGCAGAGTGACACAGATGTGCTGCTCTGGGGAGCAGGAGGGACAGGCAGGGTGAGGCTCCAGGCAATGGGGACACAGCAGGGGAACAACCAGAGATCCAGAAATACAAAAATAACCAGGTGCCTCAGTCCGGGTGGCACGGCAGGAGCTGGGTGGGACATCCATGGGGTCACAGCTCCTCTCACAGGGGGTTTCACCTGCTGGGAGTTTCATTTCTCACCTGGACGAGCAGCACTGACAGGTTTTTGTGCCTGGGCAGCAGGACCATGGTGTGGTTCCCACCTCTCCTTCCCAAGCGCCCTGAGCTCAAGCATCCTCAGGTTTTCCAGAGGCATTTTAGTGTCTGCAGAGTGCCAAATTCCCAGCCTGAGCCAAAGGAAAGGAAATGCCCTCTGGCCACAAAGCTTTATCCCCTTGTTCAGAACCATCCCAGCCATCACCTCTTCCATGCCGTGGGTGAATCAGTTGGGAGTTACCCCTCAAACCAAGCTCTGAGGCAGGATGTTCATTCCTTGTCCTCCTCTTCCTCTTCTTTGCTTTTACATACATTGAAGTGTATATTGATACTTATTTGTTTTTTCCTCTAATACAAGTGAACACAGATGTGATGTGGAGATAAATTCCCTTCTCTAAAACACTTTGTGGTCACAGGAATGTACACGTTTGGATTTACACACCCACACACATTCCAATATCAAAAAAAGGTGTAGTCCCAAAACTAAGATGCTTTTATAAAAGTTAAAAGGCCAGATTCCTCTATTGGCTTTTATCCTTCATTAAGAGCAAGGAGATTACCTGAAATCATGATTTATTCTTCATATTCTGCCTGAGTTAATTTTAAAATTCCAATCAACAGATGCAAGGAAGAGAGGGGGGAAAAGCTCGTGGGGGGCCACGTTGGGCTTTGAAAGGAAAATTAGAGAGAATGTTTTCCTTTATAATTATTTTCTCCTTTGGGTTTTGGGTTATCAGACCTGTTATTTAAAGGATGCTTCCTCCAAATGTGTCGACTCCAAAATATGTCCCTTTTAAAAGAATCAACCCAAGAGATTGGGAGTGGGAGCAGGAAGGGAAAAGGACAGAAACAAACCGCCTAAACCAAGTCCTGATCTCTATTTTTTGGGTTGGTTTTGAGCATCTTTCATTATAAGCATCTTATGATTTGGTTCAGCAATCTTGGCTGTTCAGCTCTTCACAACTGGGATTCACTATCCCCACTTCCAAGGGGCAAAAAGAGCAGGGAGGAAAAAAAAAAAAGAAGAAATAAAAAGCCACAGCCTCAGATTTGAGCGCTGGCTGTGCTGTAAAACCTCACACAAGCTGGAGCAGGGGCTGTGAAGAATCCACTCCCTGCTACTCTGGTGTAGAGTGCAGGGATGGACACAGGGGAAAACCTACGGACACTGGACGGGGTTGGGCACATCCCGTCCACCACGGGGCAGCTGTCAGCCACAGACACATGCACACACAGAGCCAGGAGGAGAAAAGAAAGATGCAGGGACTGGAGGAGACGTGGGCGAAGGCAGAGTGTTCCCTTGAGCATTAGCAAGCCAGGCAGACACTTGGAACTAATCATGGCAATCGCACCCGGATTTAAAAACCAATCAATAAAATGAGCAGTGGCAAAGGGGAGGGGGGGCTGAAAGGCCTTGGTTGTTGAGCGACAGGAGAAGTGAAAACCATGAGTTTCTTCCTTT
>VZRM01001846.1:190072-275407 GCA_013397955.1 Grantiella picta | reverse complement strand
TTTTTTTTTTTTTTTTTCCTGCCGTGTTGACACTTTAAACATACTGTTCCTTAGGACAGATGTAAGGAGCCCGGGAGCCGGGAGGTGGGCAGCAGAAGGAGATGTCGGAATGGTGAGGATAAAGATCTTGTGGGAGGTCTGACAAGGGGGCATAGACATGAGGGATCTTCTCCAGATATCGATCTTCATGTGAGTAACAGCGGGTCAGGTAATCACTCGCATTCGATATCTCTGAGTGACACTTTCCAAAGTTCTGCAAGTAGAGACAAAAGTCAACGGGTGAAAAACTCCGGGATCACCGGCCAGAAAACACACACAAGCTCTTCAGTTCCTTGCTGAGACACACAGAGAGCAAGCAGGATGGAATATTAAACAGTTTACCAAGCTCGCTGCTTCGGGAAAATGGAAACCCAGGTGATAAATCCTCACACTGCAAAGTTTTTGTCTCACATCCTGAAATACCCTGATCTTTGATGAATATGTATGGATCGGGCATGGTTTGTCCCTTGTCTGCAAACACTCTGCTCTCTGGACAAAACAAGCAGCCAGCCAAGGAAGGGCAGTTTATTTTCATGCTTTCTAACCCTTTCCACACCCGAGTTTTGGAAAAGCAGTGCTTGAAGGCATCATTAATCTAAGCCAGGCTTGTGCTCTTCCATTTAAAGGGCACATGTGTCCAACGGGGCACTTGGGATGCAAAACAAGGTTCCTGTGCCTGATGTTTACAGGGGAGGCAGGAGTGCTCAGCTTTACCTGTGTGAGCTCCCCGGGAAGCCTCGGGGCTGCTTTTGTGAGCCAAATCGACTCCAGGGAGCATCAAACCACTTTCAAACTGCTGCTCTGTTGGTCCTGTGATTTTCCCTCTGCCTGGTGTGTGAGGATGCTTTGCTCTCCTGGGGTTGAGGAGCATCTTTGAGGGCTGCGGCTCCCCAGAGGGTGGCAGTAGATGGGAAGGATTCCTCCCTGCTCCTGGACCTTTTCCTGCTCTGGAAACCCTGCAGGATGACCCAAGCAGGAGTTTAAACCCAACCCACGCTCATGGGTGCTCATCAGGAGCTAATTTCTTCTCCAAGAGGGAGCAAACGGCGCTGGAGAACACTTTGATGCCTGTGGTTTGAACGGGAGCTGTTAGAAGCAAGCAACTTGCCCTTGAGTCCTTCCTTGTTCCCTTTCAAAATCCCAGGAACAGTCAGTTTAGTGGAAAGGACAAGGGTTTGACCCTCAGGAGAAAATGCCTGGAGGAACAGAACAATCCACTCAGCTCCTCTGCTGCCAGCTCCTGGATGAATATTTCACCAGGAAGCTTGAAAAAAAAAATCCTATAGAAAACAAGGTGTTGACAATAATTTATTGATGGCTCAGACCGCTGGGAGAGGCACAAAGGCAATTTTGGGAACAGCCTTGCTGAGCCCAGTGAGGGCTGCTAGAGGGTGGAAAGTTTGCCTGAGACAGGAAAACAGCAGCAATGCTGAGGCCAACTCTCATTTTCATCTCCCTTCCGCTGGCAAAACTGTTTATCCTACAGGCTGAGCTTTTAAAAATCAGAAGTGGAGTTGCTGTGTTGGTATCCTAAATTTGGGTGGGCCATTCCCAAGGTTTTATCCACTTTAGCCTTTTAGTTCCAAGTGAAAATGTGGACAAGTGCAGCATTAGAGCTCTCGAGGATCCCAAGCCAGGGGCCATGAAAAAGCTTCACTAACTCAGCCTTAAACAGATATTTGCTGTTCTGATGGCCCAGCTGATAAACAGAGATAAAAAAAGGGCTCAGAGATAGGGAGAATGGGATGTGCAAAGCCCTCTCCCTGTACAATCTACTCTCAAGAGCTCTCTTACACAACAGAACCACTTTCCACACCTGCAAGAGGGAAAAATGCATTTAGCCATGCTCTCCTCCTGCTTTGTAGAGGTCATTAATTTTCTGGGTAAAGCTAGCCTGAAAGGGAAGTTGTCTTAATTGTAGAAATTTAGTAAGACAAAGCAGGCAAGGGGATTTCTTGCAATTTGTTATCAATTAAGTAGGAGGGGAGGTTTGTGTGCTTTTTGAGCCTGAAACAGAAAAGCAGAGGACTTGATACTGCTGTGTGCAGGTCTGGTGGACAGAAAGGTCTCCCAGGAAAGAGATTCTCAGTTAGCAGAAGTGGAAGTCGAGCTGGGTGTGATCAGGTGACAGCAAAAGTGGCTGTAAGACATTATTTTATGGGCTGTGACAATATCCTGGGTCACTAAAGCATTTTTCTCCCTGCTTATCTCCCAGTTAATTGTGGCCACAAGACAGGAGCCCATGAAGCATTGCCAAAGACACTGAGTGCACTTCTGTCAGCACTTCTGTTTGCCCAGGTGAGTGCAAACAAATCCTTTTATTTTCTTGCTGGCCCAGGTTTTGTTTTCACTCCTCCCAGGAGCAGGAGAATGTCAGGGCCAAAGGAAGAGACTTCCCTGTCTCCTTTCACCTCTCCTCAGCACCTGAACCAGGAGTTGCTCTGCTCCTGCTTCGTTCCCTGAACTCATTTCTAAGTGGCAAAAGGGAGGAGAACAAAACCAGCCTGGTGTTTTTTAACATATTTAGCAGCCGGGGCCCTTTGACTTCCTTCCCCAGTCCCACTGTGACTTTTCCCCAATCTAATTTATCTTTAACGAAGTTTGAAATTAAATTAGGGATAATGAACTAATTAAATTGAACTGGCACACGATTCTACCACCTTCCCCCACCTGACTTTTCCCACTTGCCTTTGTCTCCAGCATGACTCCATGCAGTTCTTCATTATCTGGGTTACATCCTCCCCTCTCAGTTTTATTTCCAAGAGCTTGATTAAAGGGGATGTCAGCAATCTACCCATTTCAGAGAGCCTGGCAGGTTACCTTTAAACAGGCTTTATTTGATTGAATTAGGGAGCTTTCATTTCTGCCATGACTTACTCTCAACCCTAACCCATCCCTCTACCCCTGATTCCATATTTTCTTCTATTTGCAGAGCATTTCTTTGGGTAAAAGGAGGTCTGCAGCAGCTGACCACGTCCTGTACTTTTAATCATCTTGGACTAATGAGTTCTCACTGGTCTGAAAGTGAAAAACTACTTCTCAGTGACCTGAGGATTTCTCTTCTACAGTTTTTGGTAAACCTGAAGACTTTTACATGTGAGAGTTGGACAGGTAATGGTTTTCTCTGCTTGGCCGAGCTCATGGCAAACACATTTTTGCACTTATGGAATGTGTTACCCTGTGTTTTCCTGGCTGGGAAATGCCCCTGCTGCTCAAAACTCCCCAAAATTTGGGCTTTTGAATTTTGGGAGGCACCACACGCTGATGGCCAGGAAGAAGCAGCTCTTTTGAGTGACAACCACACAAAGCTGCTGTCACACAGTGGACCAGCCAGTGCAGAGGGTGTGGGTGTTGGGAGACAGAAAATACACTGGGAACCAAAAAAAGAAGCATTTTCTCATGGTGTTGGGTGCCTCACATCCTCTCCTCCCTGGTTCTGAACTCAGGCTATTCAATTTGTTTTATCACATTCCAAGTATGGCCATGATTTTCGGTATCTCTGGGCATGTTCCTGCTCTGTTTGGTGCTTTATCTCTGAGGGAATTCTTGAATAAGCCCTGTCCTGAGTAAAGAACAAATACTGATGTGTGATGAGCAGGAAACAGAGATCCTGAGCTTGAACTTGTGTGAGGACAAAACTGGGGGACAGAGGGACTCACCCTGGGTTCAGGAAATAAAAAGATTGAGCTGGAAATCCCAAAATACAGAGCAAGGACCTGTGATGAGGGGTGCATTCAGACACATGCAAGTATTAATTATGCAGAAAACTTGCTCAGAACGTTGCATTCCTTCTCACAGCATGCTTTTCTCTTCCCCTGCTGCCTGTGGTACATACCTGGTCCGTGTTCCTACAGCACCTCACACCATCAACCATCCCAAACATTTCCCTCCTCGCTGTTTCTCTCCCAAATCCTCCTCTCCACCCTTTTGCAGCCAGGGCAGGGTTGTTATTCTCATTTACAACTGATAAGGAGCCACCTCTTTGCTTTACTTCTGCAATTTGGAAATGGGAATCTGAGCCCTGGTCACTGATTTGTTGTGTTCTTGATCCAAGTCTGGTGGTTTCCAGCTATTCTTGCTGCAACAGGAGCAAGAAATTCCCAAGCGAAAACCGAGAGCCGGAGTGTGGGGAGGTGAAGGGGGAGGAAATAATTAAAAAAGCATAAAAAAAAATTAAATTGCCCTGATCTGTGGTGTGTCTTAGCAAGGAGATTACACCTTCAAAGCGCCATATGACTGGCTTTATTTTTACTTCAGAGAGCCTGGGAGATTTCCAAATTTGGATTTGGAGGATTACTGTCCTTTTGCTGACAATGAAATTCCCCACCCTGGGGAGGACGAGGCGAGACCTCCCAAGATGGATTAGGGAGCTCTTGCCTTGTTTGGAACAGTGGGAGCAGCCCAAGAATCTGTTGGGAACGGGAGGTGAAGACACGAGGGAGAACGGCTGGTTCAACCCCACCTTCCCCAGGGCTGGAATTCTCATCCAAGAGTGGATGCAGGAGGCTGGAAACACCAGGGAGCTGCCCAGCCCCTCTGTCCAGAGCCAAACAGCCCCCCAGGAGCACATGGGGAAAAGGAAAAACCAAACCAAGCCAAAACTTACTGTCCACTCTCGCTCGTTACGTCTACGAAGACCTTGATCCTCATTCTGGGAGCAGGAGTGGGTGAGACACCGCAAGAGAGAGAGGTTATGGATCTGCTCGGATCTGTCCCCAGGCTGCTGCAGACACTCACTCACCTAGGAGGGCTTTTGCTACAGCGAGGGAACTACAGGGCTGCTTCCAGCACGGGAAAACCAGGGAGCACAGGGATGGAGGCAAACTGGAGCAGCTCCCTGCACAGCCAGGGCTGTGTGCTGCACCCTCACCCACCTGCCAGCACTGAGTTCCTGATCTCAGGGAGACACTGGATGGGAATGTGCAGGGAGGCTTGATAAAAATGCCATTTCCCTCCTGCTTATCCTCCTTTCCATCCTTGCCTCCCAATGTCCTTTCTCTTCTCCAAGCCATCCCTCTCCATCCCCAAGCTGCTGCTTCTCTTGAGCCTCCTCTGATCTACCATGGGTGACCTGGGAGGGATTCAGGGACCTGCAAAGCACCTCCTCTCTCCATTTGCTGTCTGCTTTTTCTCCTCACCCTTCCCTTCCTTTCAGCCCACAGCCCCTTCCTGCTGTTGAAAAGGCAGCAGAAGAAAGGGGAAGGAGCAGGGCAGAACCCGGAGCCACAATTTCAGGAACTCTTGGCATCATCCAGCAAAGGTGGGAAAGGAGAGATGTCTCCCTTTCAGGGATCTGGTGGCTTTAATAACAGAAAAAGGTGGGATTTTGGGGCAAAGGAGTGTAGGAAGAGCTGAAGTCACCCCTTTTCACTAAAAAAACAGTATTCAAAGGGTCACTGGAGATGATCCAGAAAAACCAACTGAGTTCTAACCACTTCCTGCCACAGAATCTGAGCTTGAAAGAGTTTGGTGACACTTGAAAAAGTCAGGAGAACAGGGATCAGTCTGTGCCTAGTTTTGAGAAGGAGAACACCAAGGAAAATAATGTCTTCCTCTCTCCCAAGCATCCAAACTTGCCACCTGCACCAACTTCATGCCATGCCAGCCCTGTTACTGCCACATCCACAGTCTCTTATCTTCTCTGCCTGTCTCTTATCGATGGAGTCTTTCAGCTGCAGGAACCTTTAGGTGTTCCCATATTCTCTCACATCCTCTCCCACCTTGTTCTTTCACACATGCACATATGCTCCATCTTATCTAGAGTTACTTCCACATGCACACAAGCTCTTCTTTTTTTAATTTTCCTTTCAATCAGCCCCTTTCGCTTTCCCTCCCCTCCTCGCCCTGGCTTGGAAAAACCCTCTTAGCATCCCTGACTTCTGATTCTGCACCGAAATCCCCTGAACCAGAGCAGGAACTTCAAACCCACCTGGAGTAGGGGGCCAAACCCCTGCTCTGACACGAAGCCATGACCCCTCTCCCCTTCTCCCACATGCCTGGCTGCAGGAAGCAAAGGAAAACACAGCGAAAAGAGCATGCAGAGAGGCAAGGCAAGGCAAAAGCATTCCTGGCAGCACCCCCAAAAACCAGGGCAGCAGAGAGAGAGAGACAGCAGGCAGGGAGGGACAGACAGGACGCAGAGGGATTGCTCCACAGGGGAGGAGGGATTCGGGGTGAGGACAGCAGTGACTTTGAGGAGTGCGTGAGGACGGCAGAGTGCCATGTGTACCTTGAGGCCAGAACTGAGGGGAAAGGGCCTAGAGTGACATGCGCTAGCGTAAGTTGGGCTGGATGGTTGCATACTCGACTAGGTCTCCGCCAGCATGGATGGAGGTCCGAGGGCTGGGTGACGCGGCCAGAGCGGACGTGTCCAGCTCTGCATACTGGACATCACAGTCCTTGTTGCCAGGGTTCTGGAGAGAAGAGAGCAGCAAGGCGGTGGGGGAACACGAGGGAGAGTTGTGGGGAGGTGGGAGTGAGTGAGGACAGAGGGTCCGTGCAGATGGGGAGGGGTGAGACAGGACACGGGGGGTGTGAGGGGTGGGGGAGAAAGAAGAAAAGGGTGAGGAGGGAGGGGAGGAGGAAGAAAAAACAGTTAAAAAGAGGGAGGTAGGGAGGTGATGAATAATCAGTCAGGTAAAATCCCAAATCAAAGCAAAAGTCCCAAAGGCGCTGCTCCCCCCCGAAGGCAGAGCTGAGTGACTCAACCCCGGCTGGCAGCACTCCCAGCCACTGCCCCTCTCACTGGGGCTGCTCCCAGCAGCTCTGATCTTCCACTGAACCCCTCTGGGCTCAGCATTCTCCTCGGCTGGGGCTGGATCAGTGAATTCAAACCTTATCATGCACCTGAGCTCTCTGTTTTGACCCAAGAATCTGGGGTGCATTGCAAACTCAGGTTTGGGGACATGAGTGAAAATCTTTGGCTTGAAACTTGGATTTTGGGAAGGAGATCCCCAAAGGGAAAGTCTTTAAAGCCAAAGCTCCAAGGACATGGCCACAGGGGGATGACACTGCTGTTTTGCCCCAGGGTGGAGCCTGTGGAGATCTGAAGTGCCACGTTTAACACAAGGCTTGGCTGCACAGCTTGGCACTGCAGATTAACTCTGCAGCACCACTTTGTCATTGTAACGTTGTCTGAGAAATGCTAAAAGCACCCTCCTTTGGCATGGAAATATTTATGGGTATTCCTTCACTAAGCAGGCTTATCAGCAAGAACTGCATGAATGGAAATATTATCCAATTTGTCTGATCATTCCTACCCTGACATCTTTCATGCAAATAAGAATGGGAGAAGCCTGGAAGGCAGGATAGCCCAGAGAGCTCATGGCTCAGTAGGGAATATGGATCACCACGAGGAGCCTTGGTGCCAACAGCCACGGTGTGAGTGGGATCCTGGCTTTTTGCCCTGTGGAATTTCGTTAATCCTCACTTTTGGGGCTGCTGTCAATGCCAGCATTAGCCAGGCATCTGCTGAGCCTCTCTGAGAGGAAAGATTTGTCTCTTCCAAACAAAACACATTTCCAGTCTCTCCCCCCCCTTTCCAAAATGGCTGCATGGCACGGCCATGATGCAAAAGGTGTTTGATTTGAAAGTGTTTCTCTCCTCTTTGTTTGGAAGTGTCCTCAGCCACCTACCAGCTGTGGCTGAGCCGTTTTTAGAAGTTTATAGCCCTGTAATGAGCTGGTTGAGTGCCTGCTGCTGGAAGGGCTTGTTCAGTCGGTGATAATCTCTGCCTGCTATGCTGCCCTGTGCCAGGGCTTGGCTCCCTGATTCTGCCCCTCAGCCACAGGGATGAGGGAGTGATGGGGAAAGGGGCTGCAGCAGCATTCCCAGCGCTCAGCAAAGCTGGAAGCTGGAGGAGCAGAGGGCTGGAGGTCACCTCTGGCCTGGCCTTGGTGGCCAGATGGCAGCGGCGAGTTGCTGGCGTGAAAGCTGCGCTTCCTTTGGTGTCTCTGCTGCGTGTCTGGACTCAGAGTTTGGACATTTAGGAAAATTAGTGATGCCAACTCCAGTCTCAAACTCAAACCTAGGCCCTGCAGAGCTCTTTCCCCCTGAATTTTGTGTCTCAGTACCTCCCCTACTCCTGGAGAAAGGCAGATTCATTCTCACCTCCCCATTCCTGTCCTGTCTACTTTGCCTCACTCCTCTCCTGCTTCCTTCCCACAGGAGGTGTTTTCTCCATGGATTTCCCCTGCTTTCTCCATGGATTTTCCCTGCCTTCTCCATGGATTTCCCTTGCTTTCTCCTGCTCCTTGCTGCTTGTTGGGAGCAGAATTTATTACAATATCAATAATGCTCCTTGTATACAAGGCCCAGCAGTGCCTCACGCAAGCGCTCGGTGTAAATCATCACCATCGGCACCCCGGTAATTGCGCTGCAAACCCAGAGGAATTATTTTCTGCTGTCTGCAGCAATGAAACTTCCCCTTCTACCTGTGCAAATGGGCCCTGCTGACACGGACACTAATCACGGCTCTGCTCCCACACGCACTCGGGCTCCACCTCTCTCGCTCCTGCTGCCTCTCACACGCACTCGGAGCACCCAGCTGGCACCTGAGCAGTGGCAGAGCACACCTGAGCAGTGGCAGAGCACACCTGCCTTCACCCACACACCTGAGACACACTCTGCATCCCCCTCTGCTTTGATATCCTCACATAAACCGGTGCTGTTACCCCAAAATTGCTCAGAGACTGCAGGCAGCCTCCCCACCCCACACCCACTCCTGCAGTGTCCACAGCGCTGGCCTTGGGCATTTCGGGGCTGAAAGCTCTGTGTTGGATTTCCCACAGCCTGCAACACCTCAAAATACATCTTCATTCCTAGCTCTGCTCCCTCCTGCAGGTATCCTGACCCTGCAGACATGTCCCAGCCTCTCCCCTTGTCCTGGTCCCCTGCCAGCACACGTCCACATGCACGTCCCTGCACACCCTCTCTGGAGGTTCCTCCTCCACCTGCCTCTTTTATTTTCTCCTGGCACCCCTCCCGTTCTCCCCTCCCTCGCTCTTTGCCATCTCTAATCACTCTCTGACTCCCATTCTAGTGCTGTGAAATCGTCAACCCCAGGCAGTGGCTTTCATGCTGCCTCGTGATAAATCTGGTTTATCCCAAATTACGAGGTTTTGCACAATTCATTTAAAGCTGAATGCACCCGCCCCATTTTCCTGCAGAATCCGCTCCCTTCCACTGTCATCTTCTTCACTCTCCTCCCGAGCCAAATCTCCAGATGAAGTGCAAGCAGAACAAGAATATCCTGCCTTTCTGCTGTGCCTTTGCCTCTCAAGGATCCCAGAACCACAGATACCCCGGAGCAGCCTCCTGCATCTGCATTTTGAGCACGGTGGGAGCAGGGCTGCACCAAAGGGAGGTTGGCAGAGACCAGGGATGTGCTTCCCTCCTCATCCTCCAGCTCTCAGGTGGAGATTTGGGCAGGTCTTGCTCCATTCCATGGTTACTGGGGTTACTGAGTGGTTTTGGTAACCACCACCCTCCCTGCTGCTGTTCCCTGGAGGTTTCCATCCCTCAGAATCCCACTGTGACATGAGAAGGAGGCTTCTGCAATGCTCTAAGAGTGAAAAAAGCCATGCAGGTCACTTTTTTCCCTGCAGGGAGGAAGGCAAAGCTCATTCCTTTGCAAAGTGTGGCTGGACAACACCACTCACCCCTGGCCTGGCAGTGGCTGCACGTCCTGCCTGTGTGATCTGGGCAGAATCCAGCAAAATCAGCACTCCTTGGCAGCCAAGGACACCCTTCTAGCCCTTGCCAGTCCCAAACTGGAACAGCCTGCTGCCTGCCCAAAGGATGCAGAGGTTTAGCAAGGAATGGCAGCAAGCTCCATCCTGCTCCTGGGGCTCAGAGCCAGAGCATGGCACAGGTACGTGATGGGTGAGCCTGGCACTGCTCCAGAGGCTGCCAGCCAGGCTGACCAGGGACACGACTCATCCACAGCTGTGCCAGGCCTGTGCCAGGAGCTGTGGCAGCAGCTGGAGTCCCCCAGACACCACGTCCTTGCTGCAAAGCCAGTTCTACGTGGGCCAAATGAAACGAGAGCTGTACAGTCAGTCACCTCCTGGCTGAATCCACGGGTGAGGAGCAGCCGGTGCCAGGCGTGGGACATGGAAATGCATCTTCTCAGGCCAGGATTGAGAGCAGCAAACTCTGTTCCCATGGTTACGGAGCAGCAACCCATCAGGCCCCATCTCACATCACTAACTCTGCCACTTAATTAACCGACTGCTCGTTATTTCCCAAAATGAGCTCCTCCATCCTCCTGCTAGCCTGAAATTCAGCTTTCAGATGCTTTTCAAGCAGTTGTCTCATGCTAACATCCTGTGTTCCATTTAAAACTCAGCAAGGATCAGGAAGAGCTGGGGAGCAGCCCCAGGACTGAAGGAGGGCTCCAGGGGGAAGTTTTCCTTCAGGGATGAAGTAAATAGGATCACATCCACCCAGCTCAGCACACAACTGTGGCTTTTGATTTCCAACGCCCTCAGCGTCTGTCTGGCTGCAGACTTGTGCCAGCTAAAGGTCACTGGGCCCTGTCCTTCCATTATCTGCACAGGAACACACATTGCAGGGTCATACCGGGATGAACTGGGCTGTAATTAGTTGTGTTCATGAAATATTGCTCCAGCCTGGGTTGATATTTATCCCCCTTTGTCAAACCAGGGAGTTCACAGTGCTGAAGCACCAGGCTTGATGTGCAGTGCTCTGAACTCCTCGTGAGGAGGAGTTTGGGAGAGACCTGAAGGATTGACGTTGGGATTTCTTGTCTCCTGTGGATAAAGGGGGGAAGCAGTGCAATGCCACGGGGTGAGGAAGGGAAAGGATATTGCCCAAGGCCTGGGAGGAGGATGGTTTTCTGTTTTCTCATCAAAACAAGACTCTAATCTTACCTGTTTTCCGTTCCCTGTGCCTTTGCCTCTAACATCTCCTCCTCCAGCCTCACTCCTTGCAAACCAGCCTTTCCCATGTGACTGCCAGCATCTCCTCCTGACCCTTAATCTCTCCCTGCTGCTGCTGCCTCACATTAACATCTCCCCATCTGAGGCTGAACAAATCCACACACCAAAAAAAACCCCAGGTTTAAAGAATTGTTGTCAAGTGAGAGTCAAACGCCGGCACGCTCTGCCCTGCAGATAATTGCTTTGTGGAGCTCTCAGTGCTGCTTCCTTCAGCTGCAAACTCTAACAGGGGCTCCTTGCAGGGGATGAGGACTGGCCAGGGTGGGGTGGGTAAAGGATTTGGGGTGAGCAGGGGGTTTTACTGAGGGATGACCCATAAAGGCACCTGTGGAAAGCTGAATTACGGTCAGTGGTGGGCTGAGATCAGAGCGTGGAGGTTGCCTCCCTCCAGGACAGGATAATCCTGGGCTGTGGATGGTGGGGATCTTTGTTTTTTAGGGTGGGAGGTGCTGTGTGCAAGGTGAGGCTGGGGTGAGGTGCCAGGCAGCAGCACTGTCACCCTTTTGTCACCCTTTTGTCCTTACCAGTTTGTCACTGTAGGGAGAGGGCTCAGGGGCTGCCATGTCGTAGTAGGGAGTCTGCAAAGGGAACTTCTGGATCTCCTCCTCGTGTTTCATGTTGTCCAAGTGAACAACCTGCAGGAGAGGGGAGAGAAGAGGAGTGAGAAGAGCAAGGATTATCCTCTGGCATAGCTTGGGGCAACCTCTGCCTCAGGTGACACCACAAGGGAACGCCAACTCCTTCAGGACTCAACATCCACAAGAGGGATGGAGCAGAATCCAAATTATAGCTTTCAATTGGTGCCAAACTGGGAATTCTGGGGGGACAGGTCATGGAGTCATAGAGTCAGAGAATCATAGAATCACAGACTCACAGAATCATAGAACCATAGAATCACAGAATCATAGAATGGCTTGGGTTGGAAGGAGCCTTAAAGATAATTTAGTTCCAACCTCCCACTAGATGAAGTTGCTCAGAGCCCCATCCATCCTGGCCTTGAAAAATCCTCACTTTCTGCCCCCCAATCTCAAACCATGGACTTCGTTGCTTTTGCAATCTCCGTTTTCCAAAATTCAGGCATTCTGGACACTGCTTTGAATCAGTTTCCCTCGCCAGAGGCAGGGATTTGCAGGTTTTTTACCTGGATGTCTTCCGGAGTCAGGTGGCTTTTCATGTCCTGTTTCCTCTTTGGTGGAGGGGCAGGTTTATGGGATGGAGGCAGGTCAATCCTGCAGGGAAAGAAGAGGCTGCTGAGCAGAAAGCAGGAGAAAAAGTCCTGCTGCTTTGATGTGTCCAAGGAGTTGATTGTGTTTGTCACCAAGCTGCCAATACAATCATATAGATTATCCTCAGGAACTCCCCCGTGCCCTTTGTCTCACCCCAATTAGCATTGTTAATGGAAATAAACTCCCTCCTAGCATTCTGTCCCCATTCCAGGCAAATCCCCATGTCGGATTGCAGATCCCGAGGGTGCAGCTGGATACCTGTTTGGGAATGGCTCCAGATCATCCCATGGGAGGTTTGTTGTGTGGCTGTGAGGTACTAGGAAGTGATAACGAGGTAATGCCAGCCCCAGTCTGGCTGTTCTGGGATGCCAGCCCTGCCAGGGGCTTCCCAGTTGGAATTTGAATCCTCCTCATGGACATGCTCTGCCAGGCAGGGACATTTATCCCTGACCCTCGCCACGGATCAGCTTTTACCCCAGAGCACAGGGATTGGCAGCCACGATAATCCCAGCCTAGAGACTGTCTCTGCACATTCTGTTCACATGCACAGATGTGTCTAATCCTTTTACAAAACTTATTAAAACTCTGATCCACTAATTAGCCGGCTCCCCCCTCCCTTCTCTCCACCAGATCTGACGGAGATGGGCTCCTTCCCTGGGATTCCAGCGTGGGACCGGCATGTGCTGGTGGCAGGGAGGGGAGAGCAGGTCCCCGAGGCTCTGTAAAACATTGACTCCGTGGCTCTGCAGGAAAGAAATGCTATTACCTTCGGGATCAGCCTCCACAAAGGAGGCAGCACCTCTGCAGAGCAGGGCACGGCTGTGTTTCTATTCTCAGCTAAAGTGGCTCTTCCCCGAGCCTGGTGGAGAGCCATTGTGGGAAGTGGATTGTCAGAATGCATCTCGATCACAGGGCCGCTGCTGTTGATGCAATTTCACCTTGTGGTGCTATTTTTTGTTGTTGTTTGTGTGCCTTTCTGCCTCTCCTGCCTCTCCCCCCCGCTCCTCTCCCCTGCCTCTGCCGCTATCCTCCAGTGCCCTCTCTCAAATGGGATTAAATGGAGCACAAAATGTGCCCAAGGTGTAACAACAATGAGGTGGGGGGTGGGGAACACAAAAGCAACCTCTGGGCTTCCCGTGCCTCCCTGCGAGGTGGGGAGGAAGGGAGGAGGTGAAGAGCTGGTGACAAGACAGAGCTGTTCAGCAGAGCCCAGGGTGAATGTTCCTGAAGAGGTTCCTGCTGCATCAACTGACCTCCACACCACTCAGTTCCCTGCCTGGGATCCGTGCTGCTCCGTGAGGGAAAAGGTGTCCCAAGAGGTGTGTGCTGTCCCTGTGGTGACCTCTGTCCCTGCTGTTGACAGGGTTTGTGTCACCCACAGCTACAAACCTGTGCTGGTGGGTGTGAACCCTTCCCAAACTCTTTGGGATGCTCAGGAGCTCAGGGTCCATCACAGACCCCTCTCTGATGGCAGAATATGATTCAGTCTCATTCAGGAGCCTGAAGCCATTGAGAAAGGAGGAGTAAGATCCTCTTCTAGCCACGGAGGTGACAGTGGCACTGAGCCTCTGCATCAAGGACAGGCCACAGCAAAGCCAGCACCTGGAGGAGCATCCCTGTGCTCCAGCTGCCACTCCAGGCTTGTGATAAGAGCTCAGAAACAGGAGAGAGCAGGATGGGAAGCACTAGGAAGCCTCAAGGAAGGGGAGCAGCTCAGAGGAATGAGACAGAAACATCAGGAAAACATTTTGCTGCCGAGTTTTCCTGCTGAGCAGGCAGAGGAGGGGCCAGAGGTGCTGCTCCCATCCCCACAGCCCCTGCACCCTCCTGGGCAGCGATTCTGCTACTCACAGGTCGTTGTCGGTCTCGGTGCGGTTCTTCTGCTGCCGCCTGTAGACGATGATGACGGTGATGACCACGCCGATGATGAAGACGGCGGCGATGACACCTCCCACGATGCCAATGATGCCTCCGGGGGCACTCTGAGGTAGTGGCTTGTCTGCAACACACGGGGAAACACAGGGGAGAGGGTTAGAGCACCAGGAAATGCAGTTGGAACAACCAGGGATTCCAGGAAACGCGGTGGGTACAACCAGGCATTGCAGGAGCAGAGGTGAGGATGAATTCCAAAGCTTTCCCCGTTATCCCTGTCCAGCAGCTCCAGATCCTTTTGAAATGCACTGCTCAGAGCTCAAGAGGAGCAGAAATTGTGGCTACAGTTGTGTCTCCAAGAGTTAAACACTTCCTCACTCCTCCGCTCTGCAATTCCATCTCCAGGTGTTTATTCCTGGCTCTGCTTTTCTGCCTTTGTTCAGGCCTCAAAGGAAGAAGGGTTTAGGGAATAAAGGTGCTTCCAAGCATTCATGTGGACCTGCTGCTTGATACTGTTGAAGTATTTTGAAAGCCTTCTGCTGGGCTTTGTCGCAGAATCCTCACTCAATTCCTGGTGCTGCTGGAATGTTCTTAAAACGAGCTAAGGAGCAATGCTCAGTTTATTGAGGTGGAACAGAGGTTTGTGCATCCCAAATCTGTTTAAAAAAAAAAGATGTCCTGAGTGCAGGATTTAGGGACAGGAGGGAGATAGACCCAATCTGGCATTTTGTCCCCATGGATGGAGAGCTCTGTGACCTGGGCCAGCTCCTTGGTGACAAACAGGGACCTCATCCAAAGGAAACCCATCCCATGGGCCTGATGGGAAAGCGCTTTGAAACCTGCGATAAAAGGATTTAATTTGCTCTACCTTCCAACCTAATTAAACTTGAAAACTAGCTAATTGGTACTTTGTACTTACAACTCCGGCAGTGATGAAAGGAGGAGATAATTGGGATGGAGGAAGAAGGAGGAGGAGGAGGAAAAGATATTCAGGGGAGGGGAGCAAGCCAGGGATGAGGGAACAAGGGGCTTTGTAGAACTTGTCTGTCACATCTAATTTTTGTACTTTTCTTAATGCCCTGGCTACTAGCTGCTCTTAGAGACCAGATTGGGCTGCATGGACCTTATTCTGCAACAATTACGGCTTTGGGTACCAACATCTCCCCTAAACTACCATCCCCAAGGCCTCGGAATTAGGCTCACTTGCCATGTGCAAAGCAATAAAACGAAATGTGTGTGGCTATAAAACATCTGCACACACTCCCAAACCACACAGGACAGCAAATACGGCAAAATAAGGACTTTTCAGGGTGAAAACTTGCATTTTACTCCCACTTCACCTCCATGGATCGAGCACTTGCCTATGCTGAAGCCCCACGTGCCAGGTGCAATCACAAAAGGGCTGCGCTGGATCATTTCCAGGAGAGTATTCCCACATCTCCCCTCCCAGCCAGCCCTCCTCGCCTCTCAGATTTGCTGCTGTCATCCAGGAGTGAACTGAGGTGTGCAAACATCTCCCTGGGAGCCCCCTCCCCGCCCCGGTGGATCTGGGATTGCACAAACCACTCTGCCCGCTGAGGAATTCTCCCCGGGAATCGTTCTGACACTGATGCCACATCCCTTTTCCACACAAAGCCGCTTTTCTCCTACCAAACGGTGACACCCCGGAGCATCCATCGGTCAGCATTCCACCCCTCCCCGCTTTGCCCTGCTCCTTAATTAAGAGCTCCGAGCCGTGTGTCTTTGATGGCAGGATGCTGCAGTCATCACAACTCGCAGTGGCAGCCACTTTTCTTCCTCTTCCCTCCTCCGTGCACCTTGTAAATAATGTTTCTGCCTCCAGACAGCTCTCTCAGAGCTGACAGGTCGCAATCCAAACCCCCCGGCCCGGCGTTCGGGATTGTGGGGCTGTAAAGAATGTCCCAGTCACTTTGGCTGGGGCGTTTCTGTGATGGATTGGCACCTAATGGCTCTGGGGATGGCTGGGACCGAGCAGAGAACGAGCAGAGAACATCAGCCTCCTGCTTCCGCTGTAAATCAGGTGTTTGGGGGGGAAAGAGGGTGGAAGGAGAAAGAGGGAAAGGAAATAAATAAATAAAACGGATCTCCAGGAGCTCCGGTGAGGCTGGGTAATAGCAGGAAGGGGCTGAGGGAATTTAGAGAGGGAGAAATACAGCAGAAGAGGGAGAGGTAAATACAGGGCAGGGGGGAAAGACAGTCAGGGGATGAGGAGAGTGAAAGAATGAAGGAGAATTGCAGATGTTTTGGGTTATTTATGAGAGCCCCTCGTTCTTTCCAGGCTCTCAAGCCTGTGGGATGAACATTCTGTCTGTCCATCCCAGGGCTGTGTCTGGACAAGGACCAGACCATGACACAACCCTGTGACATCAAGCCCTGCCCCTACACGTGCTGTGGACAGGCTGAGCATTCGGAAGTGTTGGTCGTGGCTTTGCAGGAGGCCAGGCAGGGAGATGTGAGAGATGACAGAGCTAACTGCTGGCAAGAAGAGGAAACACCAGGAGATGAGGAAGATAAATGAGAGAAGAGGTCCTGAGAGAGCAAGAAAATTCAGAGGACAGAAGAAAACAAGGAGTAGAGAGAAACCTTCTTTTATGCTTGCTCTTCCTTTTTTCCCCCTCCCTTTTAAACCTATTTTTTCATCTACATCCTCTGTTTATTTCCTCAGTCTCCCTTTCTTGGGGAAGAGCTGTGGCTGGAACGGTTTGGAAGGCACCAACAGGGCTTTTCTGGAGGGCAGGGTGGCTGCAAGAAGGGGCATTTCAAGTCAAAGAGGAACACCAGGAAAGACTCAGGCCATGGCCAGAACTGCCAGAGGAGGATTCAGTCCCACTGACAGGGCTTTTGGGCAGCCCTGGGAAGATGTTTGCGAGGCTTGCGAACCCGGATCAGAATAAATTGGCAGGACAGCTCAGGGGCCTCAAGACGGGAGTGGGAAAAGGCTTTGCCAATTAAGAATGCAAACCCCCGTGCTCTGTGTCACGCTTGAATAATTTAAAACTCTCCAAAAAACAAGTTTGTGTGAAGCAGTTGGCAGTGAGGCAGGTACCGGAGAACCCAAAGGGGCTCAACAAACAGCTCAGCCTTATCTGGATGTCTGAGGGCTGCTGGGAAACTCCTCATTGCTGCTGGAAGCTGAATTAATTCACAGTATTACAATTAAGGAGAAAAGAAGGGCGTCCCACCCCCAGTCTCTTTCAGAGCTGTTTTGTTCATTACTTTGTTCTCCCACGGCTCTTCTGGAGATGGAGGCAGACACGGGGAAGGGAGGGAAGTGGTTATCTCTCCATAAAGCATCATTCCCAGTCACCTGATGCCGTGTGTGCTTTCCCAAAAGGAGCCGCCAGCAGAGGCAGGTCTTCGCGCCAACCACGCCAATTACAGCATTCTGCGAGGTGCTGATCCCGCCATTCAGCAGCCCCAGAGCTCAGCTAAACCTCATCCCAGCGCTGCCGGTCGCTCCCATCTCCCAGAGAAGCGAGGGATGCTCGCTGGACAGGGATGCTATCCCGGCGGGATGCGCCAGGCACAGCGCTAATGGCACCGGCGGTGACAAACCCGTGTCCCAACAGCCCCAACAGCGTCGGGGCTGATGGCTCCGGCTGGGATTTGCTGCCAAGAGCCAGGGTAGCGTTTTCCAGCCGGGAGACAAAGGGACAGAGCCATCCCCACGGCCGAGCCCGGCGGGGACACAGAGCCGCAGTCAATAATCGCCGAGGCACAATGGGGCAACAGCTTGCGGCAGAGCAGGAGAGATGTTCCCCAAGGCAGCCTGCAGCCAGGCAGAGATGGATCCGCTGGAAAGCATCCAGTGGAGGCGATGGCAGAGCAGGAATGACTCACTGGCTCTTGGTGTGGAGGGCGTGATGGGGAGGAATTCGTGAAAGGGAAGGCGAGATGGGCGTCTGTCACACTGTTGGAATTGGAGTCTCTTTCCTCTGAGCTTCTGGAGTGGCTGGGACTGTTCTGGGGCGTTTGCTGGGGTATTTGCTGGGACATTTGCTGGGACGTTTGGCTCATGAAGCAGCCTGGCTGTTCTTGGAATTAGGAATCGAGGCTGGGATATGCTAGATTCCCACCAAGGGTCTGGGCTTTGTAAAGCTGGGCTCAGGCAGCTCCTTCTGCACTTGCTGCCATCCTGAGCAGGTGGGGAGCAGCAGAGCTGTGGGATGGAGCCTGGGCAGGCAGGGAAGCTTCCTTTGGCTGGGAGAACTTGGTCTCACGCTGGTATTTTCTCTGTTCTGAGTGTCTGCCATGAATTCAGCAGCCCCAAGGAGAGCCTGAGCCCCATCTCGTTGCTGAGGCACTGACCTCAGGTAAATCTGGAAGCTGGGCCAGTCTCAGGGCTGGTTTACAGCAGCTCTGAGGGAGCTAATTTGCTCCAAGAGAGCGTCACTCCCTTCTCCTGTCTTTGTCCCCTCCTAAATCCAACTTGATCACTCCCTGCTCGCAGCAAACAGGCAGCACCTCTGACAAACCCTTAGCTCCAAGTTCTGCCTGCACCCAAAACCAATCCCAAAGCACGGCTCCCTTTCCATTTATCACCTCCCCACACCGAGCAAATCCCCATCTATTTCATGGCTGGCTGGCCAAGGCACTCAGGAAGGGCTGCCTCGCTCACAGCCACACTGCAGAGCCATGGGAAGGGATTGTGATCCTTCTCTTCCATTCTGGCAGCCCTGAAGCTCCTGGAGCAGCCAGCCTGGCTGGATTTAATGTTACCTTGGTGCTGCACTGCATCCCTGCTCCCAGCATTTACAGCCTGGCTGTGCACAGCACCCTGTCCCCAAAATCAGCCTGTCCCCAAAATCAGCCTTTCCCCAACCTGGGTTGTCACCCTGGGCCAGCGGAAGGAGAGATTTGCTGGACTCCTCCTGCCTGCTGATCCTCTGAGCGAGACAATGAGCTCAGATGATGCATATTTATAATACACCCCACCTGACACATTCCAGGGAGCCTGAGACAAGTTCACAGAGCTAAATTAAACCGAGTTGAAAAGCTTGGCAGAACAAATACTTCCCCGGTTTGGTGGTGAAGGCAGGAGCAGGATTGGCTCGTTTGAGACACGCTCCAGTAGAGCACACACCCCCAGGCACAAGCTGCTTCCCAGCCTTGTTGTGATGCCTTTTTGTTTGCAAAGGGTTAATGGGAAGCTGTTCCCAGGAGAGCCAAAACCCGAGCTGGTGGAGCTGAGAGGCCAAAGGGGAGGATAAACAGCGGGGCTTGCAAGGCACTGGAGATTTTAAAGGGATCTGAAGGCTGAGGGAGGAGAGGTGGGGTGGGTTTCTCTGGGGGATGCTCTCTGGGCTGTGTATATTCAGGGAATCCCTTCCAGGGACAGCCAAGCATCCAGAGGATAAAAGGGATTAAGAAGGGCAAGACACTGCTGGGGAAACTGAACCAGTGGCACTGAACCTTGAGCGTGTGAGGCTGAAATGCCTTCAGCCCTTCAGCTGCATTCCCTGGGTCCAAAATCCTTACAGCCCTTGCTTTGGTCCTGGGTTGAAGTGGAGAGGAAAATGGGAGGACAGCACCTGGTTCTGCTCCCACCTAGGCCCTCTCAGGAGTGATTTGCTTAGGGAAGGTGGCTGGCAAGGCTTTCTGAGCAGGAGGAATGTCTGGGCTTCACTTGGAGAAACAAACATCATGTTAGCAATTCCCATACAAGTTATGCAACCCCAGAAAACTTCTACACCTGCTCAGGGGAAGGGTTTTCACCTGGGCAGGGTCTTTTTGGCCTGGAGGAGTGATTTTCAGATCTTTAACGAATACAGTTCAGCTGTAGGATGTGCAGACCTTGAATATTTTGCCAAGTTAGCAATGCATACACAGACACACATCAACATCTTGATTTAACACATCCATCAGGCTTCTTCCAGGAGGTCCTGGAGTAAGGGATGTTATCTGCTGCCTGTCCTACTGATAGGCAGCAACATCTTCATTTCCTACATCCTTAAAACCTGTTAGTTCCAGGATGTCCTTGGCTGGGGGATGCTGCCTGTTCCACTGATTAGGTCTCCTTTCTTCCTGATTAGGCTTGAAATTCTACTGAGATCTGACATCAAGGAACATCCTGACTCGAGATAATCTTGACCTGTTGCACGTTTTGCAAAGCAGCCAGCTAAAGGTTAAACACCAAAATGAAGGCAGAGCTGCTCTTCTGCCTCTGTGCCCTGATATAAGGCAGATGGAATTTTTAGAGCCGTCACAGCCTCTCCCATCGGGGTGTTTGTTGATGTAACTCTCACTTACACAATCAGCCACCACACAGGCGAGTGCCAAGGCATGGCTGCGATCCTGACAATGCCTCATTTCCCTGGAAATCCCCCTCTGCACAGCCTGGGCCCCCAGAATGCGCTGCTCACCTCCCACACGGTGCTGCTGCTGGTGCCTGTGAGTGTCCTGGTTTCATTGTGTGTTTGATGGGGGCAAAACCAGTGTCCCTGACCTCTCTGCATCATCCTTTCTCTCCCTCCCACTAGTGGGAATCCCTCTATCCCCTCTCTCATTCCCCTCTGCTGAAGCCCAGGGTATCCCCTCTCCCCTCAGCCCATTCCCAGCACGGCCACCCCACTGTCCAGCTCCTCATCACAGCATCCCTTGATGATCCCTGACCACTCTCCTTCCCCCTGTCATTTCTGCCAGCCCAACTGGCACTTTGAGGCTTTCCAAGCCACTCTCCAGCCTGTGATGAGGTTTTGGGAGAGCCTGGAAGTGCAGTGTGTGGATCCAGCCCTCCCTGGGGTGCCTGCTTTGAAGTGGACACACGGAAGTGCTTGGCTTTAGTGGGGATTTCACACACATTCCAGCAGGGAATGGCTTTGCCATGCAAGGCTCTCTCCAGTAATGACCAGTTTGTCCCCCTCCTCTCCTCTGCTGCAGGAAGCACCATCCTGGGTTAAATAACATCTGGTTAAAGAGCTGCTGGCCGCAAAAACATGTCTGGAATGTGGCCCTAGCCCCCTGTGACCTCCCTTTTTGGGCTTCCAGTGGCCACTAACAAGGATGGGGTTTGGATGCAGCAGCTGGAGCAATGTTTTAACCCCATGGGATCCAGCAGGGATGAGGATTCTGCAGAACTGTGGTGGGAATTCCACTGCAGATCTCTCTCCCTGAGCTGTTTTTTCTTCTCTGTGCCTCTCCAGCAAAGAGGATTGCTGCCACCAATCCACAATTCCAAACTCAGCCCGAACTCATCTGCTCTCTCCCCACCTCGCTTGGCCAACCCCACAGACCCCACTGCCTCCCACAACCAGGGTCCTGCAGGATGGGAAGCACCCCAGCCTGTTTTGGGGGAGAAGATGAGCCCTGGAGAAGAAGGAAAAATGTTCTCTGGCGTTTCCTCTGCCTCGCAGCCCTTAATTTTAGTTCTGCTTCATTTCCTTGCAGCTTGGCAGAGTAATGAACAATCAAATCCCTTTAGTAATTTATTTCTCCTGCCGTACAGTTTCGAGGAGGTGATGACACTTGAAATTGCCTCTCCTGGAGGGATGGAGGGGCCGAATCCTGGAGCCCATTACACCAGAGCATGTCTGTCCTGCTCTCAGCAGCCTGCCCAGAGCACAGCGTGGTCCCAAACCCACGTTCAGCCAGAGATCCAGCCCTGCTCCCTTGATGAGTCCATTAAGGTCACGCTATTACAAGCAGCCACCAGATGAATTCTGTCAGATAGAAGGCACAGGAACTGCAGCTCAGACTCTCATCATTTGTGTTAATAGAGTTAATTTGCTCAACAATCCCCAGCAGCACTCCTGGGAAAGGCTCACTCTGCCTGGCCATGTGCCCCGGGCTGTGTTTGTCTCCTGTTGCCTTCGGGGGGTTTCCAGCACAGGGCAGATGTGTCCTGGATGTCTCCGAAGGATGAGCTCACCTCGCCTGTGCATCCGGGCAGGGTCAGGAGGAGCTGCTCTGCTTCCCTGTCAGCTGCCCAGAAGGGGGACAGGGGGACAGTCCTCTTCTGCCTTCCCCAAGGAGGGCTCCAGGCTGCTCCTCACGCCCTTCTCTTCTCTCCAAAACCCCCCTGAGCCCTGCAGCAATCCAGAGCCTCCTGGAGCTGCTGGATGTGAGGATGGAGCTGCTGGATGTGAGCTGGGAGCTGCTGGATGTGAGGATGGAGCTGCTGGATGCTCCTGCGGCTCTGACCTGACTCTGGTGCTGCTGCCTCCCCTCCTGCCCTTCACACATCTGCCAGGGCTGTCCCCAGCTGTCCCCACCCAATCCTGCTCCAGGACAGGGATGTGATGCACAAAACAACTCAGAGTTCACACTCCCAACCCCTGGCCTGGTTTCTCCCTCCTGTCAATGGCATTGAAAGACTTGAACACCTCCACACCTCACCCAACCCAACGAGCCACGTAGCCCTGGATGCTTTTCAGCTTGGACACAAGGAACTTCCCCCATCTCCAGCATGGATCCAGCGGGAAAGCTGGGAAGGGAGCAATCAGCAGGACAGAGAAGCTGGAGGGCCACAGATACAAAAGCCAGGCTTACCCTGGGGAATCCAACAGGAATAAACAACATCCCTGCACCATTCCACAGGCACTCTACCAGGTGGATATGGTCAAGAGGGCTGTAATGATTCAGAAAAGGCAGAGATTTGAATAGCTGTTCATGATGTGTCTCTGGAGATCAGAATACATTTGTTTGTGGCTTCTGAGACAACAAAACAATTTCCCTGTGTTTGAGGATGGCAAGAGTGAGGAGCTTGCTGGACACCATCTCCTTGGATACTCCACTTATTACAAGCAAACAGAGGGGCTGAAAGGCTCAGCTGAGGAGATTCCTGCCTCACTGCTGTTGGTTTTTTACTATTTGTTAAAATAGTTAAATTTGAGGAGGTTAAATTCCAGCAGAATGGAGGAGGGCGCAGAGGATGACTCGAATCCTCCGGGGTGATTTCCTGGCACCACAGAAAATGCAAACACAGGCTCCAGTTAATAAAGAATTAAAAGGCAGGGATGTAATCAATGCCAGTCTGCGAGGTTCATGGGAAATGGGCCTTGTCAGTCAAACGCAATGTCATTTCTTGCCGACTAAACCAGTCGTGTCATCAAAGCAACTGCAGAGATGGGATGGAAAATAGCTTTAGAATGACTGACAGGACTTGGGAGCTGAACACAGAGGCTGCCAGAGCTGCTCAGTCACAAGGTCACCCCCTCACCCAGGACAAGCCCTCTCCATGTCCAGATCTCCTCCCACCCCAATCGCCTGCTGTGTGTCAGCCTTTGGGCTCAGCTGGATGCCAGGAGAGGGGAGGTGACCCCACTGTGACACAGGGCCTTGAGGAAAGGACATCCTAGGGATGGGACAGAGCTCTCAGAGAGTGGGTGCAGAGCTGCCTGTGCCCATCCCTCCTTTTGGGGACAGCCTCCAGCATCCTCCTCCTCACCTCCCCTGCTCTGTTGCTCAGGTAACACTCTCAAGGCAGGTCCTCCAAGCAAATTTTTAGGTCAGTCATAATTGGGGAAGCTCACACGGAGCTATAAAACGTCAGTTAATATGCTGGAACTATCTAGTTAAATGCCAATTATAAAACCCCATAAGCTCCTCAACTCAAATATATTAATAACATAATTAAACATTTATTGCTTATGCAAATTAAAAGTTCCGTTAATCGGACACCAACGAAACCCCAGGAAGTGACCATTTAAATAACTAATTTCTATTTAATTACAATTCCTCCCCATTACAAAGCCCCCCCATGCCATTATTCCTGGACAGTGTTTACTCGAGCCATTCCAACTTGGCATTCCCACCCCATTCCCATTCCCATTCCATTCATAACTCCAGACAGCTGCAGCATTCAGAGCAGCAGCCCTGCCCCTGCACAGCTGGCAGCAGCTGGACTGGGCACACTGGGGGAATTATGGAGCTTGGGATGAGCGTTTCAGGGTGGGGTGAGCTCTGGGTGGACAGAGCTGTGTGCCAGCAGAGAGCCACTGTCCATTGTTGCTGTGCCATGGTCACTGGCAGGGCTGGGGCAGTGGGGTGAGGCTGGAAATGAAGCATTTATTCCTCGAGGAATGGAGGAATTTCCCCTGGCGAGCAGAGCCATACAGATGGACTCTATTTCCCTCTCCCTCCCTCCATGCCACGGGCAATCAGTTAAACCTGACAGGTGTGAAGATGGCAAATTTCTCTTCCAAACCGTGAGGAAAACAGGCTGGCAGGAGTTTGGGAGGGACAGGGAGAGATGGGAGAGATGGGAACATTCCCACACCCTCTCTCCGTGGCTCAGGGGTTGTACCTGGGTACCTCAGGTGTGAGGCTGGAAAAGGACTTGAAAACCAGGAAAATCAGACCCTCCCTCCTCCCACAGCTCCCTTAGGATTTGATCCCTAATCACCTCCCAGGATTTAGCCAGCACTGAGATCCCCAGCAAACCTCAGGACAGTGCTTTCTGCACAGAGACAGAAGGAACATTCACTGCCTGCTCACATTCAAACCATTTTCCTCCCCAAATTCCAAACCACTCAGACAAAAACCTCTGCCTGCTTCCTACCAGGACCTGGCTTTGGTCCAGCAGTTGTGAAATCTGTGGAGGAGGCAGTGTCCCTAACTCACCTTGAGCAGGGCTTAGTCAGATGAGTCCCCATTCACCTCAGGTGCCGAGGTGAAGGGAGCAGCTCGGATGGCAGCTATCCATAAATCACTGCCTTTCAATAATTCAGCCCCTGGAGGGTGATACAGCATTTTTAACATACATTTCAGGTGAAATATCAACCTGGCTCTCTGAATTCTGCTCGCTAGGATGTGAAATTTCAGCAGTGCAACACGCACGTCCAGTTTTTAATTCTTTTTTACAGGCTGAGCCTTGTTCTGCAAATGCTCTCTAAACGCCAGCCTGCATCTAAACACGTCTGGGAAGGCTGTGAAATGCCTTGTTTGGAGGAGGAGGAGGAGAAAATCAGCCCTCCTCGCCTTCTCTCAGGCACCACTGAGGGCATCTGAGGCTCAACAGCACTTCTGGTGTCACAGGTCCCTCATCTGGAATCCATTTGCATAAACCAATTTCCTCCGACAAATATGTTCGTACAAATCAAACTCGAGATTGCAAATGAAAAAAAAGAAAAAACACCCAACGCAACGCTAATCAAACATATTTGTTGCTACAAGTAATTCAGCCAGCGCTGCGAGTTTCTCTTGGTTCCATTTATCCAGCCCTAGCTGGTGGAGCTTTAATGGGCTGTGAGTGACTTTTGAGTGCTCTGAGTTGAACTGGAGCAGGACTTGCCTCTCGCCTCACAAGGAATTTGGGATTGAAGGTCACAGATTTCAGTGCCCTGACCTGTTTCCAGTGCCCCTTCACTGGTCTAACACCTCCCAGTCCCTGCCTTTTCCTCTGTCTGCTGGGGCCCTTTGGCTCCTGCACTGCCAGTCCTGAGTCTGTGGATGCCTGGGAGATCCCCCTGGTTTTGGGGTGTTGTGCAAGGTGTTAATCCCAGATAGCTGTGCCAGGGATATCGGGCAGGTTCCCTGGAAAAACCCTGGGCTGTATCTCACTCTTCCTCACCACAAATCCTCCTCCAATCGATTTGTATGGGTGGGAATACAACTCCATTGCAGCCAGGAAAGTTGCAGAGGGGAACCTGGCTCTGCACCTCCACCAGGGACATCCCAGCCCTGCATTCACATCTCCCAGTTCCAGGGAGGTGAATCCCACTCTGACCACACTCAGCACTGCACACAACACCCACAAACCCCTGCTTCCTCTCCTCCTGCCCTGATCCAGCTCTTTCCTTGCCTCTCTGCTGCTCCTCAGGGCTCTGCAGCCGCTTTTGGGGCCAGCAGGGCTCTCCTGCAGGGATTTGTGGCTTGGAGAACAAGGGATCCGAGGGATCCAAACCACTCTGCCATTTTTTCCACCCCACCCCAGCGTGTTTCGGGTTGGTTCCAGAGAAACCCAATCCTCGGGGGCACTGCACGGGGGGCTCCTGCTGCCTTCAGCCCTCTGCAACCTGAGCTGCTGACGAGAGGCCCCAGGCCATGGGTTTTATCCATCATCGCTGAACTCTTAAGGCCTGGCCTGGGAAACCAGAGCAGCATTTCCCAGGGGTTCATCCCAGCCAAGACAGCCCCTCCTGTCCTTCTGCCCATCTCAGCCCAGCTCCCCGGGGCTCCTGGTGTTCCTCCCCACCCCCAAACTTGGCTGAGGCGGCTGGGGCAGCTGCTGGGAGCTGGTTCTGTAGGGATTGTGGCTGTTTCTGGTGTTGCTCCTGGAGGAAAGCTGCACTGCCAGCACTTGTCATGGCTAATGGGAACATGAGGGAGGAATAGATGGATGGACAGAGCCCAGAGAGTGGTCACAGCTCCCCTTGAGCACCTTGAGGCTTGGATTTTCCTGCTTCTCCTTGAGGAAAGCTTTCCCAGTGCTCTCTCTGATCCCCCCAGAGCAGCACAGGGTTTGGGGATTCTCCTGCCAGGCTGCCCACAGGGCACTGATCCTCAGCCTGGCACACGCTCCAGGGACAAAACCTCTCCTTGCCAGCCTAATCCCGACCATGTCCCTCTCCCTCCAGCTCAAGTCCAAATTTGGGTCAGCATCCCTGTCCCTCTGCGCTGGGCAGCACTGGGGTTTGGGTCAGATGTAGGTCCAGGCCTCCAGCACATCACCCTCGAGCTGAAGTTGGGTGCAAAAACCCTTCCCAGATATTCTCCCATTTTCCCAGGGGAATGGCAAAGGGCCTGCTGAGATCAGTGCAAGGACAGCACCAACTCCTCTCATCTCCTGCCTGCCTTGCCTCTCCCTCCTTTGCCAAAGCCTGGCCTTGATCTTTGGGAACAAGGCTGCCTTTGTAGCATCCATTCCAGCCAGGGAGCTGGGGGAAGGAGGGAGGCAAAGTGTCCTTCCCAAGGCTGGGACAGGGACAGGGACAGGGACAGGGACAGGGACAGGGACAGGGACAGGGACAGGGGATGAGCTCACCCCGAGCACCCCAGCGGCTTTTGAAGCACCAGTGCCATAGCAGGCCCGTGCTGCACGATAAAATACCTTCCCGAGTGTTCTGTGTCCTGACACCAGCTAATTCCCCATTCCTAGGGAGATATTGACATTTTTCCAATAGCCTGTCCCATCTGCTACAGCCAGCAGTGAGAATTTCCTCAGCCACAGACACTTGTCCTAACTTTTCACAGATTTTTTGATGGATTTGATTGCCCTGTGTTTTTCTAGCCATTTTTTTCTTTTCTTTTCTTTTTTTTTTTTTAAGCTCAGGTTAACTTTGGGCCTCAGCCAAGGAATTTCACTGTTTACATCAACAAGGGGAAGCATTTCCAACCTCCTTTAGTCTATCCTGGATCTGCTGCCCAAGAATTCCACACAAAACCACCTCTGCCAGTGGCCAACCCAGTCATTCCCAGTCCACCTTCTCCAGCCCATTGCATTTTTGGAGATCTCTTAACCCTTAACCTTCAGCTTTCACTTGCAAACAACTCCCATTCCAAAGTATGACAACAAATACTTGGAATTTCCAAAAAATACAAATATGCTGGGGTATTTCCAACCCAAATTATAGGCAAACAGGTGCCATTCCTGCTGCTGTGGCTTCCCTCACAGCTCCCAGTCACAGAGTGCACGACGACGCAGCCACAGATGCACCAAAAAGAAGGAGAAGGTCTCTTTTTTTAAAATTCTTTATTTATAAAAAAGTACATTTTTTTTTTCCACAGCTGAGCCACTATTGGTTTTTATACAAGTAAAAGGAAGGGTGATGCAACACCCCACCCACACAAATTATAACCATGAAAATACCCCCCTCCCCCAGGATTCCAAATGAACAAATTACAAAGGATGGAAAACAAAACAAAACAAAAAAAAACCCGAAAACAAAAACCCAAAAGAAAAAAAAACCAAACAAACCAAAATCATAAAAGTTCATGACATTATTATTTTTATTTTTCATTTTTTACAAAAGCACTTACAACACAAATTACCCAAAAAAAAAAAAAAAAGTGGGGTTGGGGTTGTTTGTTTGTCTGTCTGCAGTTTTAATTCCACAATGATCATTACAGCAAGAGGATGAAGAAAAAGAGAGATAAAAATCACTGGAGCTGAGGAATCATGTTTAAAAAAAAGATAAAGGCCAAAGAAAAGAAAATGCAGATCCTCCACAAGAGTCCCTCCACCAACACCAGTCTGCTAGCAGAGGATCTGACTCCGTGTGCTCCTTACATTCACCCCAGGGGAATCACATCTGGAAAATCACATCTGGAAAATCTCCCTGGTCCCAAATCCGAGCTCAGCCTCCTCTCTGAGCCTTGGCTTTCCTTCCCTCGCTGATGGGCTGAGCACCCCCTGCTCTCCCCCAGCCCCTCTGAACCCTCTCTCCTCCCAGCCTGGCGAGTTTGGGGAGGCAGTGGTGGGACCTGACACCTTCCCAGCCTTTTTTCCCTAGGAAAGGCTACAACTGACAGCAGATTTCCTTGGATGTGAAGGGGATGGGGAAAGGGCAGTGAGAGAGCAGCCTGGGAGGCTCAGGTGGTTCCACACCTCACAGATACAGAGCAGGCAGCAGCCACACGATGCTGGCAGTGTCCCCTGTCCCCATCAGAGCCCACAGCCTGCACACACCCAAAACTTCAGTGCTGCAACGGCTGAGGGAAACTTGAAATCGGATTTGAACCTCCTGGCGGGCTGGCATTCCCCATTTCCACACTGGGAAAGCCCTGAGCCTGCAGGAATGACACATCTGACTCCCACAAGGGCACTGGGGTTTTCCCCTCCACCCCACCTGGTACCCGAACCCCCAAAAATCAGTGTGTGCGTGTGTGTGCTTGTGCATGGCAGAGGGAAACAGCCAGGCAGAGCAGCAGCCCCAGTTCCAATCATTCCCTTCTCTAATTGTCTGGAAATCAATCTTTGGAATCTCTCTCTCCCTAACCCTCCGTGATTTTTGCTGAACAGTTGGTGTGTTTCTTTTTGACTCAACATCAGGAAAATGGCTCCCTTTGCCCCTCATGTCTTCGCAATCAATTTGGTGCAACCGTCTCGGTTTGTTGATTTATTTCAAGAAGAAATCTTCAGGTTGTTTTTCCCTTAATTTTTTTTTTCCCCCCACTGCTTGAATGAAAATGATTTAGCAGGGGGAAAAAACAACAAACCTGGTAATTAAATAAGGGAAAATAACATCACTAGGGTGAATTGCTATGAATAATCCTCGAGATAAGCCCCAGCAGGGAAACAGCTGGGGTGTCTTTGTACATAAACCACAGGCTTGTTGTGGGTTTTGACACAGATATGTTTGCTTGTGCAGCTCCCTGAATTCACACAATTGGGGAATTGGCCCGAATTCACCTGGATTTTGGGTCACTGACCTCTCTCTCACTGCCTGCTCAGCACCCTGAGGTGCCACAAGCTTTGCCATCCAGGATCAGGGCTTGGCAAAGGGAAAAGCACCAGGCTGACCTGCCTCTCTTCCCTGGCAAAACCCAGCCCAGGGATCCCTGGTGGACAATGATCCCTCCAAAGGGAGCTGATGAGGCACTGACACTCAGCCCCAGCAGTGGGAAGGCGTCCCCAGGCAGAAAACCAACCCAGTGGGGCCACACCAGTTCAGGACTGGTGCAAAACGGGACATTTTCTGGAGAGCAGCAGCTCCCTAGCACCAAGGTGGAGAGCAGGAGGCCCACGGACAGCTTCCCTCTCCCAGCTGGAAGCTCCCACTGTTTTTTCCAGGTCCCACAGGGGCATCTTCCACCTCCTTAGCACCTCTGATGAAAGGGGGGTGGAGAGCAGGGGATTCTTCACTCGAGGCAGCCTGAGGGTCCCAGCAGAGGTGGCCCAGCCTGTGACCTCACAAAGAATCTGCCCCTTGAGGGAAACTGGGACACAAAGGGACAAGTGACACCACCACCAGAGCAAAGAACAGCCCAGGCTGGCCCTGCTGGAGAGCCCTGCACAGTCCCAGCCCATTCCCTGCCCTGCAGAAGTGCCCAGGAGGCAGCAATGCACGTGGTTCTTCATCTGGCAGCTCTCCCGAGCTCACCCTTGCACTCAGCCAGGGACAGGTATCACTTTCTACTTGATGATGGTGGAAAATCTCATCTAATTCCCTTCAAGGGCCCCCTCAGAGCAATTCAAGCCAGAGAAGACAATGATGCTATTACTGGACCAAAACAGCTCTCAGATGAAGCATCAATCTGATTTTCTTCCCCCACACTTCTTTTTTCTTCCACCTTGCTGTGGATTAATGGCTAATCACTTGGCTAATTACCACCCCAAGAGTCTCTTGGCCATCCAGCTGACCTTGCAAGGGACAGCAAGAAGCAAATGACAGCACAGAGGTGGCATTTCTCCGTGGCTGTGGGGATAATTGTGCCAGGGGAGCAATGCTGAAGAGCTCAAGGATGAGAGAAATGCAGCACTGAACCTTGAACTCGCAGGGTTCCTCACTGCTGCACCACGCAACGCTGGCTAAGGATCTTCCACTCCAGGTTCTGGATGAAAAATGAGCATTTGACCCTTTTTCTGGACCACTCTGAGGAGGTAAGTGGCTGAGCTAAGTCCTGAATTTGGGCTGGTGTGGTGCTGGGGAGGAAGAAGTGCTGCAGCAGAAAGGGAATTCTGTGTGGGCTTCAGCTTGGAAATTCCAGATTGCCCCACTCTCTCCTTCTTTGCCTGGGTCCCACTGATTTTTGGAGCCTCTGCTCAGTAAACTATATGGACAGAGTTTGAATTGGCAATAAACAAGCCGAGGACGCTACAACTCAAAAAATGACACCTGCAAAGGCTAAATAACAACTCCCAAGGCAGATTTCTTAGGGTTCCTTAAGTCATCCCTGCACCTGGCAACAGCCACCCTGCCCTGATCCCTCCCAGGCCCTTCTGCTGCCCAGGCCAAGCTTTGTACCTTTGTCCTTTAGGACACAGAGCTGTGGGGTCATCGTGATGGGAACTTGCCAGGCCTGGGCAGTGGCCTGAACGGGAAGAATCACTGCTGGACTCTGCAGATTTTTTTAGAAAAGGTTGTTTTCTCCCAAAGCCACCTGCTCACAGGGTGTACCTGCGCTGGGGGAAAGCTGCAGGGGAGGCTCTGTGCCACTGATGTCACCCTGTGCCACTGATGTCACCCTGTGCCTGCTGATGACCACTGAGTTTGGTGCTGGAGGCATTGTCACCAGGAATTCTCCCTGCAGCACACACTGGGCAGGCTCAAATATCACAGATCCAGATCACAGATTCCTCTGGGGAATCAAAGCCCTGTGTGCTCTGCTCTCCCAAGGCACTGGAGGGAAGTCGTTCCCAGTTTTAACCATCAGTAATCAGAGCTATGGAGAGATGTTAAGAGGTTTTATTTCCTTTATTGGGGGTTTCCTGCTAGCAGGGTGCTCCTGGTGGCACTGGATGGCCCCGGGATGGTTCAGCCTCAGAGATCCCAAGGGAATCTCTGCCTGCCCTGGCTCTGACAGGACACAAAGCCTTCCTTCCTGTGGCATGAGGCTGTTGTGCCAGAAGCCAGGAAGCCTGAGGGGCTGGCAGGAACAGCAGAGAGATTACAGCCCTACAATTGGATTGCCCAGTGCTCTACCCCACTAATGCAATCAGAGCAAACTGGGCATGGCTCAGGCTGAGCTCCCTGTGGTCTGCACTGAGCACCACATGGAAAAGGAAAGCTTTGGAGGCTGCCTGGATCAGAGATCAGACTTTGAGTCATCTGTGTGGGTCTGCCTCTCCACCCTCCTCCCTTTTGCAGCAGGATAACCGCTGTGGAACAAAACCCAGCGGGTAAGGCAGGAGGAGAATTAGTCCTGCTATTTTTAGATGTGCATGATAATACAGCTCAGAAAACTGGGGATTTCTTTTCAAACAAAAGATTTATTTATACATCAAATTAAAAAAAAAAAAAGTATAACCCACAAGAAGTAAAATAAGCCCCAATCCAGTGAATCTAATTTGGAGATGGTCGGTGTGAGAGAGAGGGCCCTGAAGTCTGGAATCCCATTTATCCACAGAGCAGAGATAGCAGCAATCCAAACCTCCCCAGCACAACGCTGTGGCTCAAGGCAAGGAGGGTGAGATCAATACCCCAGGCTCAATCCCTCCTACCCTGTCTGCCAAGCCTGTGCTCAGGAGAGGGATGTGATATTGGAAAAGTGGCAATCAATGCCAGCTACGTGGTGCAGCCACAGGCTGGGGTTGTTGCTAGGAGAGAGAGAGAGAGAGAGAAGCACCCCCGTGCTCTGACCAGAATAAAAAACAAAGTGTAAACACATGACAGTTAAGTCTTAGTGGTATAATAAACTAAAACTCATGGGCTGGGCTTGCCCTGCCAGGGCGTGCAGGGCAGAGCTGAAGGCAGTGAATGTGTGGAAGCAAAGTGTCCTCAGTTGGTCCCTTCCCCGGTGCATGTGGTGGCACAGTTGTGCCCCAGTGAACTGCTCTGTGGCTGGCACCAGCGACAACAACAGCTACAAGAACAAAAAGAGCCAGCCTTTCTCTGAGCCATCGCAGGGGGAAAAATGTCAGCAATAAATACTCCTTTTCTTTCTTTTAAAAGAACACTCAAGCAAAGACAGAAAAATGAAAAGCCAGGCGATAATAAATTGTAGGAGGAAAATGGCAGTTTTGTTTCCCTGCTCTGCTATCAGCCCCTGCACCTGGGGTTTGGTCTAGGGCGCTTTTTTCCCCCCTTTCTCCTCATTTTCCTTTTATTGAGTCATTAAAAACCGGGTGTGGATCTCTCCAGGTGTGCAGCAGGCAATGGGAATGTCACCCAGACCCCACTGAGGGAAAAAAAAAAAGTGATTAAGGGAAAAAACCCCAAATCCGTTCACCTGATAATGGCACCTATGTTTCCATCGCCATAAACTCTCCTGGCCTCTGTCCTAGGGACAGCCCACCTGCCCCCCTCCCAGGGTTAAAAAACAAACAAAGAAGACAACATACAAACAAATTTCCAGTGTTTCAGGGGGGTGGGAGTGGGAGGAGGAAGCCTCGGGGAGGGAAGGGCACTCTGAGACATGAAGACACAAACAGAGTGTAATATACAGCCTGGGCAACAGTCGTTAAAGCAAAGAGTAACACCTAAGCCACCGACCAATACAAACACCACAGAAGGGGACGAAAATCGTCGAAGAGAGAAATTAAAAAAGCCAAACCAAAACCGAGAGAGAGAGAGAAAATAATTACCCGACCTCCCGCCCTCCCGCACGAGCNCCCCCCGCCCTCCCGCACGAGCCCCCCCCCCAAAAAATGATCCGTAAGCAAAGCCGCCCTCCCTCCCCGCTCACCCCAGCCCTGCCCGTCGCTGCTGGAGCATCCAAAAAGTCTGTGCCGGGGCTGCCGGGGCGCGGGTGGGTGTGCCCGGAGGGATGCGGGGGTGGAGGGCATCGCTCGTGAGCGTGGGTTTGTGAGCGTGAGAGTGTGTGTGAGTGTAGCACGGGGGGGGCGTGGAGCTACACGTACCACTCCTTTTTGGAAATAAAAGACCCGTCGTTCTGCGACACCATGTTCTCGGCCAGGTCGAGCTGCTCGGGGTCGTACTGGAAGCCGAGTGTCCTCTCGTCGTACGGCTCGGGGTGCGCCTCGCCCTCGTCCACGGTGAAGTAAGGCCTCTTGGCATCCTCCTCGTAGGCTTTGGGGACTCCCAGCTTGCGCTCGCCGCCGCCGTCCTCGTCCTCGTCCTCGTAGGTGCTGCCGCCCAGCTGGCCAGGCTTCTTCTCGTCATCCGAATCGTCGGGATACTGGAGGTTCTGGGCCATGGGAGGGTGGTGCTGAGGGATGCCGGCCTTGCTGTAGCCGTTGCCGTACACGTGCTTCTTAGTGCTGTAGTCACCCTTGAAGGTGTGACGCCGGCGCCGGAGTACCACAAAGAGCACCACGGCCACCACCAGGACCAGCGAGACGCCTCCCACTATGCCCCCAATCACCGGTGTGGGGATGTTCGGCTGCACCATGGATTTGTGATCATCGATTGGAGACGGGGTGTAGGGAAATTCTGGGTAGGAAAAGACAGATGGAAGGGGGAACAGTGTCAAACCATGCGGAAACGCGCCCTCCCTCCATGCTTGCATTGCCAGTCTGGGGCGGGGGGTGAGGGGGTGGGAAGATGAGGGTAAGGAACAGGGAAGGGAAGAACTGGGGAAAGGGGAAGAGGAGCGTCCTCGCAGGGATCAGCGCACGGGGAGCTCTGCCTCAGCAAGGGGAAGGTGCCGTGCCAAGCTGGCCAAGCCTCATGCAGGAGCCCAGCAGGCTGGAAGCAGTGATTTCCCCTCCCCAGCCCTCCCGGTGTCTCCAGGCGCGCTCAGATCCCACCAGCCCCGAGGCTTGAGTCCGGACACTCTCCGTTTTACCAGGTGACAAAATCCCAGTTCCGGTTTCCCCCGGAGTGCTCCTGACGGGGAGCAAGACCCCAAACCCCATCCCAGGGTGGGCACCGAGCTGCTCCTGCAGGTGCCACGCTGTCCCACCGCCTCTGCATCCCTCCTCACATCCCAGCCCGGATTACGACCCGTTTATTTGGGGCCACAAGGCAGCAGCACCCTGTGATCCTCCACCCACAGGTGCCCTGTGGCTGCTCAGAGCCCTGCTGGCTCCTGACCCCATGTGCTGACCCTGCAGCACAAGGACACAGCCCTCCCACCGCTTCTTTCTCTTCCCTGGCCAGCGCAGTGCTAATCTTGCTCCCAACAGCTACCCTGACCTATTTTTAAAAAAATAAATAACTCAAAAAGAGGGAGAGAAAAGAGATGAGGAAGCAGCTCTCTTCTCTTTCATGCAGTTCAACACCTACACTTTGGCACAGATAAAGTTTGAGGCAGGACTTCAATCAAGCTTGCTGGGCACAGTTACAGCCCCTGGCCAAGCTCAGAGCCTGTTGAGCACCACATGGTTGTCCCAGCCCTTCTCCTGCCTCCCCATTTAGGCAGCAGGCACCTGGTTAATGCCCCATGGCAGCCTTGGGACTTCTCCCAGTGCTTTTTCCACCCCCAAGGTCTGCCTGCCAGCCCTGGAGCCTCCTGGCCTCACTTTTGCCCCCCAGAGCCAAGGAGAGGTGCAGAGCCAGCAGTGATCTCGGCACGCCAGGGTGGGGTGATGGGGAAAGAGGGGCTGTAGGGTGGCAGATTCCAAAGGGATGTGAGGAAATGAATGCTTCCTACCCCCCTCCATGTCCCTGCTGGCAGGGAGTGAGGTTTCTGCAGCTCAGCTTTAGCCCAGCCACTGAGGAGAGGGGAAAAAAGAGCTTCCCCCAAGTGCAGGCACTGAAACAGCTGCAGATTTTGGACAAGGGCACTGAATTCGAGCAATTGCTGGCCTGAGCCATAAATGTTTCGGGTTTTCTTGTGCCTGAAAGATGATTAATTCCTGCCCTTCCTGAGACATCAACTCAACAACAGCGTCTCGGTTTCCTCAGTGCTGACTTGCCTGGAGCAAAGCCTCCTGAGGCTGAACCACACAGAGAGCAACCCACTGGGCAGGGAGGGCTGGGGGACACATGGAGAGTCCCTGCTGCAGCCAGAACGAGGAGCAAGATGCTGTGCAGGCAGGAGACAGCATTTTTTCCCTAAAGCAGCCTTTGGAGGAGCAGCAAGGGCATGTCTTGCAGCACAGGGAGCTGGATTGGGTTCTGCAAAGCCAAAGCCACATGTTGCACCAGCAGAAGGCTGTCCCGGCCAGCTGGGAATGCAGAAGCTCTGCAGGGACAGCAGGGACAGTCACGTCCATCCCCCAGCAGTTCTGCCTGCTCAGGGCTCAGCTCCAAGCACACAGCAGCCACACTGCTGTCCCTACCCCTGCCCAGCCACCTCCCCAGGGCTGCTCCTGGCTCTCCCAGCCTCTGGGCACGAAGCAGGGCAGCACCTGCAGGCTGGGTGGGAGCAGGGGGAGCCCAGCAAGCTGCCTCAGACCCCAGGAGCTCAATCTTTCCTTTTCCCACAGATCCCATCCGAAGCCTCTTCACGCCCTGCTGTTCCCTACAGCCAGGCTGGCTCTGTGCACAACCCCACAGATCCCAAACCCACCCTGAAAAGAGCCAGACGTGGAGTGCAGATCCCTCAAACCACACTGATCCCTCTGCCTCCCAGCTCTGCAGAACAGATCTGAGAGAGGAAGTCTGTGCCTGCTTTCTAAAGGAGCTTGGCCCACTTTCCTGTTAAAAAAGCCTCATTAACAGTCCAGGTTGGATGCGTGAAGGGAAAGGGGGGATGTTTCCCTACCTTTCTTAGGAGATTTTTATTTTTTCCCTGCCCTTTGTGCTGCCCACCGCTCACGTAGCACTCGCCACCCCCGTGCCACCCCCCGGCACTGCCAACGCCGTGGACACGAGCAGAACACATCCATCCATCCATCCATCCATCCATCCATCCATCCATCCATCCAGCCCTGGTGCATTTCACACATCGCTCAGGGAAGGAACTATTTTCTCCCTGCATCCCCATCCTCCTCATCATGCCCATGCAAGAAAAAACAAACCCAGGCCGTGGGGAGGGAGGCAGAAGAAAGACGGGGGGATGATCACACTCCAGCAGCCACAAATCACCCACAGAGCTTCCTCCCACCTCATGCCCCCTCCGGAGCTGGGACCAGAGGGGCTCTGGGGAAGGTGGGTGACCTCGGGCAGGGTCAGTGGTCCGGGGAGGAGGGGGTTTGGCCACTCCAGAGCCCAGCACTGCCACTGGATGGCGGCACAGACCGGCGCTGGCTCCGGGTGGGCACTGCTGGATCCTCGGGATGTGCCGGGCAGGAGTGCTGCTCCTGTGCCTCTGCCTCGGGGGGACATAGTGCTGTGGCACGGGCAGGTGGGGAGTGTGGAGCAGAGTGTCACCTGTCCCCACAGCCAGCACCCAGCTCCAATAACCACCAGGACATCTGCCAGCCCCACAAAGGGGGATCCACCCTGTGCCCACCCCGCTTCGTGTCTGGGGTGCAAACAGCAGCGCTGCAGCCCCGGGGAGAGAGGGGGAAGTGTGGGAAAAGGATCCCCTTTTTTTGTGTCCAAGGGGGGCGTGAAATTTCTGGAAACCGGTGCAATGGCTGAGCGTGCTCGGGGGCCCCACGTGAAAAATCCATTAGGAAGAGTCTGGAGAGAATTAAAGCCGCTGTGAAAAGCAGCCTGGAGAAACAGGAGACAGCGGAGCCGAGGGAGGGGGAACAAGCCAGGCTTTAATGCCAGCATGAAAAGCCTCCCCCCGCCTGCCACCCCCCAGCCCTTATAAAAAGAGGGAGTGCTGTATGAATAGGAATTAAAGCAGCAACACTATCTGCCCGTGCCCGCCTCTGCCAGCTGTTGCATTCAGCCCAGCTTCCTGTCCCCGTGCCAGCAGGCAGACCTCTGGGACAGCAGCTGGGAGAGCAGCGAGACAGGAGGTCAGCCCGGGCTCAGCCTGGCACCTGGCCCAGCCCACAGGTTCTCTTTGATCCCTTTGCAATGCTCCAGGCATCTCCTGCCCTGTCCCTGCGGCACCCCGGGGCTCAGCAGGGAGGGACAAACTTCCCCAAACCTTCCCCATCACAAAAGTACAGGTTTGAAAAGTCCCGTCTTTCTCTGAACGGCTGTTTTCCAATAAAAATGAGGCGCATGCAAATCATCCCACCTGTCCATCAATCCTTTCTCCTGCTGCTTTTTGAACCTGATGGCCAATTTTAGTGCTATCTGAAAGAAGGAGCTGAAATTATCCCTATCAGAAAGCTCCTGGAGAAGGCTGGAGTGGGATCCTTGGGAGAGGTGGGAGCTAAACCTCATTAGACATCAGAGAACCCAGAGGGACAGCAGGCTGCTCCCAGGGGCCGGAATGGCCCAGATCAGAAAAAGTGTATTTTTAGACACCCAGTAATTCTTCTGTGATATGCAGATCCATGAGAAACCAGCTTTCAAAAGCCCTTCTGCTCATCTGCTGGGATATTTTAAAAGACTACTTCCTGTGGCCATGTTTTTCCTTTAAGCGCCATTGCCATCCTTTTCCCCTCAATCCTAAGGACCAAGGGAAAACCCAGAAGCAACCCAAATTCTCCCTGGGCTCTGAGGAAAATGTCAAACTCAACGAGGAACTACCTGTTGGATATGTCAGCCCAAGCTCTTCCAGAGCAAGGCTCTGGATTTCCTTCTACCCTGGAAAACCAAACACCCTCTGCAATGTGAACAGCAGCTCCAGGGAGGAGCAGGAACCTGAATTCCAACGGATTCATGGGCCTTCCCAGCTCCCAGATGGCCTCAGCAAATACAGCAATGACCCTGTGGGGTTTGTTTAGGAGACAGATTGCTGATGGTGAACTTTCCCTGCCGGAACTGTCCACGCCAAATTATCCCAGGACTTTGCCCCTGTGTTAAGTTGTGTGCTGAGAGAAGATAAGGAGAAACCTCTGGACAAAGCTGCAATTTGAGAAACCCAAAGCGCTGCTGACCTTCCCCCTTCCCCTTGCGCCTCTGCACGTCCATCTCCAGCTTTCCAAGGGATCCTGCTTTCCTCTCCCTCCCAGGGGTTTCTGCTCCCCTCATTCAGAGGAGGCCATGGGGGTGGAAAAACCACTGGCAGCTAATCCAGCAGTTCAGCAGCTGCCGCTGGCGTTTCAGAGTGTGGCGGCTTCCGGGCCACATGCCAAACGTGTCTTAGGTTTTAATCTCTCTCCCAGGTCACCTATCCCCTGCCAATCAAGCCCTGCTCCCGCGGGGGCTGCTGGCACAGATGCCACCAGACAGGATGCACAGCCACTCCGGAAGATCAGCATCAGCCAGCCCTCCCTGCAGGCTCCTCCTCAGCCCCCCTAAATCTGCCCGGCTTTGGGAGCACCTGCTGCAGGGCTGGGGATTCAGATCTTCCCGGAAAGGGCTTTCCCAAGCCGGGTGCTGGGTGGCAGTGGCTGCAGTGAGCTGTTTGCAGTGACCTTGCCGGGATGAGAGCGCTGCTGGTGTGTAAATAACTCCCTGCTGGAAGCCAAGCAAACAGGGGGGGTCAGCAACCCCTGCCAGCTTCTCCTCCCCCCCAGCCTGCAGCACATCCAAGGCCAGGGCTGCAAAGCTGCTGGCACAGGCTCTCCCTGCTCCCCCAGCTCCAGGAGTCTCCTTTGAAGGCCATTTTCCATTTTTTTCCCTTTTTCCTAATGCACAAGTGAGTGAATGTCTCCTACACAGGGCCAGGGCGCATCCAAGCTCTGCTGCACCCTGAAAAATGTTCCTCAATCCATGTACATTCCCACATGAAAATGCTTTATTCTTGCAGCTGTGCAGCAGGGCATCCCTGTGCAGGCAGGTTTGGGAAGCTCCTTTCCATGGCCAGGACGAAAATTGGGGGTCACAGGTGTGAATATCCACGGCCAGCTCTCCCTGCAGGACCACCACACATGCAGTCCGTAACCACAGCTTTTTATTCTGTCACCCACCCGCCCGTAATAAATAGTTACATGTCACACTACATGGCTTGCCTGCGACTGACAAAGGTCCTGCAAGGCAGGAGAAGCTATTATGGGAACAGATTGCTGGAATAAAATATTAAATTTCCACTTATCAATCTCTTTAATGCTCCATAACTCGAACAGAAGCATTCAGCCTTCTCCCTCTGAACAAATTGCCCTCCCCATCAGGGGGCTGAAGCAGCCCTGCACTCTTCCTCCCTGGGGCCTGGAGGGAAGATTTGGGGTGGCAAGAGGGGGGAGAACAGGGACACAGAAGGGGAAAAAGCTGCTGCAGGGTTTTCTCTGCATCAGCCTTCCGTGTTGTTTTTTTTTCTCCCAAGGCTGGCTGCTCACTAGATTGAACTCCATTTATTGCATGCAGCTCTTGAAAGAGGTTTCGTGGTCCACTGACAATCCCTAAATTGCCTGCAAGACCCAAACAAATGTACCTGTAATAGCTGAGCGAGGAGGGTTGAGCCCTCCCCAGCACCAGCCTAATCGCTCCTTGGGGAGAGCTGGATAAACATATTCAGATCCCATGAATTATTAAAAGCTATTTTTTTTTAACGTGGTGCAAGCCTGGCCTGTGGGGTTGGCTGTTAATCCCTCCTAGCGGGGCAGCTGTGGGTGTTGCCCTTCATTCCCTCTCAGTTAACCCCACAGCTCGGACCTTTGGGAATCTGAGGGAGAATATTATTATTGGGAATCAGCTGGGATTACAGGCAGGCAGAGAGCAACCCAACCCCAAAAATCCTGCCAGCCCCCACTTCCTCTGCCAGCTCTGTGCTGGTGGAGCGTGAGAATGATGCTCCAGCAGCTCTCCAAAAAACCACCAGGAAAACAGACAATTCCAAAGCCTGGAGCCCACAGCCCCTCATCCCTGGAGGAGCCTTGCAGGTGAGCTGTGATGATATTGTGGTGCTGAGACACGTCAAAAACGGGCAGGTGGCAGCAGGAAATGTGAAGAGAGAAGAGCTGTGTCTGCTGTCGTGACACCACAAATGACGTGGGACGGCTGGACAGGCAGAGTGACAGCAAGAAATGGACACAGAGGCTGTGCAGGAACGGAAAATGAGAGCCTGTTACTCTCAAAGTCTTTTTCAACACCTCTTCCACCTCCTTCTTCAGGCTGGGGGCTGAGCTTGGAGGTTTTGAAGCTCTGTTTCAAACGTGCCCCAGCATTCTGGATCCTGCGAGGGATGGATTTCTGTTAAGAGGGAGTCAGCTCGGTCTGTACCCAGGGACACCGCGGTGACAACTCCCATGGCATGGCCAGCAGCTGATTTTGGCCATGACCTTGCCCTGCTTTTGGGTGGCTGGGGCAGGGCTGGGCACAAAGAGCTTTGTTCTTCCAGCGCCTTTGGCTGGCAAAAGAAACAACCCCCAGAGAAAAGCCTGTACCAGGAACAAGTCAGCAGGCAGGGATCCAGGACAGGAGGTGTGAATTAAAGGCCTGCTACAGTGATAATGATCATAAATAAATACCGGGTAATTAGCATCTAATTAGCACATCCCATCCATTGACCTCCAAGCACTTGGATAGAGGAAGATTAGCCTGGTTTACCCACGTAGCAGAGAGGGGAGCTGAGGTGCTGAGGGTGCCAAACACGGAGTTATGCTAATTTTAGCTGCCCCAGACTCGGCTCTACGCTTGCTCAGCATTTACTACCACAGAAAGCTGGTGGAGGGGGCTGGAGCTCCATCACTCTCAGGTCAGACAACTCCCCAAGGACTGAGGTGGCAGGAGAGGCTCTGATTGCCTCGGGCTGGGCAGCAGGAAGAGGTTACAGCCCTGGGAGCCTGTCCTGTATTCCCCACGCCTTGGAAGCCCCCCGTGCAGCTCGTTCCCCATCCTGTCTGGGCTGTTTGCAGCCCAGAACTCGCTGCAGTGGGGCAGAGCTCCAGCTCACTGCTCCAAGAGGCACTTCCAGCTCTCCTGAGGCCCACAAGTCACTGCCTGATAAACCAAATTGCTCCTTTCCCCCCAAAGGAATAGGAAAAATATCCCTTTCCTGCCCTCAGAGCACCCACAGCCACTTTTCCCCTTCGGTGATGCCTCGCAATGTCACACTGACTTTCAGAAATCAGGCTATTGCCATATGTTATTTCTTCTCTTTAAGCTATTTCTTGACATGGCTTTCTCTCCCTGACACTACCTAAGCTTACCCACATGTCTTTCCCTCCCTCCTGTGGCTACACTGCTTTGCAAGCCATCAAATTCCTTCTGTCTCCTGTGCCATCACAGCATCACTCCCCACTGCCTGCATCCTGGGATGTTATTCCTTTCAGATAAATCTCCTCAAGCGATCACAGCCTCTCAGAAATCCATGGCAGGCAGGTGAGCAAGTTCACAGAGCAACACGGCATTGGAAGGAGCTCAAATGGAGAATCATGAGGAATTGCCCAACACCAGAAACACCAAACACCATCCTGAACAAGTGACTCATCCATCTCCTGCCTTCCTGGCACTCCACATCCCCATCCTACCCCTTCTCCTGATCAATATCTCCCCGACATGCCTTTGCTGTTAGCATGTACAAGGATCTCTCTGAATCCAAAGCAGAAGACAAGGGGGAAACAAACTGAATTGGTGTAAGAAAGGAAAAGACCACGAGAGGAAAGGAGAAAAAAGATCCAAAGCAAACCAGCGCGACACCAGCACAAAGCCAAGAACTCCACTGCCCCCTCGGCACCCCGAGATTCCCACCCCTGACAGGAAAGGAGATGTCACTGGCACATCCATCCGGTGACTGGCACTGTCAACTGCTCCCACCTCCTTTTCCGAGTTCCAGAGCAGCCCAGCTGTTGTCCTACCTGTGACATTGACTTCCACCAAGCCCGAGCGTGTCCCGATGGCGTTGGTGGCCTCGCAGACGTAGGTGCCAGCCAGGCTGTAGGACACAGGCCCTTTGAAGTAGATGGTGTTGTTCTGGATTTCCACGCTCCCTGGCAGGGTCCCGTTTGGCCTGGGGGAGACAAACACCGTGGTTGACCCCAGAGGTGACACCCAGGAGGTCAAGAAGTGCTGCAGAGGTGGCATCAAAATGCTGGTCGAGGTGCTGGCTGGAAAATCCCCATTGATGTTGGAAGTGACACAACCTCACCCTGTCATACCCCAATTTCCTGCCCATTTAACTCTCCTGATCAGCCAGTGTTAATTGCAACTCGAACTCGAGGAGAGCAGCGTTGATTTAGAGCCCTGCCTGTGTCAGAACAGTCAGGTAAGTGTGAAGCTGGAATAATGCAAAACTAAACCCAGAGATACAGAAAATAAATGAACAAAGGCAGATGAAAAACAGAAAAAAAAAAAAAAAGCCCCTGTGTGTTAGGAAAAGACACACATGGCCTGGTTATTCTTAATTACTGAAGCAAAGTAAAGTAATTACTTCTCTTAGGCAATTAAAAATTACTCAAGTAATTCCTTCCCCTCCTCCCAACCCAAATGTGCACATATTGTCAGCAATTTGTAAGAAACAAAAGGGAATAACGGGGGTATAATTAGGATTGTGCCTAAATGCATGTATTTTGCATGTCTACGTATACACACATGTACAGAAAACATATTGGTTTGTCCAACGATCCCAAAGCTGATGGAAAACCACCTTAACGTTGGTCCTCCAGAGCCCTGAACCCACAGAGACAAGGGCACATCTCCAAAGGGTGGTGTGGGATGCTCCAGAAGGCTCTGACAGCTCCCCTGACTGCTGCTCATCACCATCCAAATGGGAGGAGAGCAAAAGCACCGCTGGGTTTTACATTCCAGGCAGGAGCAAAACATCAGCAGCCCCCAGGAAGTGGAGGAGGCACAGATGAGCACAGAAATAGCCTCAAGTGGCATCTCTTGTGCCTTGGGTGCATTTGTGCCTCTGAGGCTTTCCTGGAAATGTTGTGAGGAACCCAGAGAGCCCCTCGGAGTTAAAGTCAGACTGGCAGAACCAACAGATGGAGAGAGATGGGGATGGAGAACTAAGGAAAAAAGGCAAGAAAAACAATCCTCTTCAGACTTTCGCTTTGAACAGTCTGATCTTGGAAGTGTAATGAGAGAGAATGTGCTCCTTGCAAAGCCATGTTGAGAGCCTCTCTCCTGATGACAAATGCCAGCTGAAAAGAAGAAAGGATCCATTTGATCTTCCTCTTTTAAAGCTGCGCGCGTGCTTACAGAGAAGAAAGAGCGGCAGAGAGAACCACATCAGGTTCCATCAATTTCCACCCCTCAGTCACTTTTCAAGTCCCTTTAGTGTGTTCAGCCAGAAGCTGGAAAGCTGGAGGACAAGGAATTGTTGCTGTTTAATGTCAGTGACGTGGGGGATGCTGGAGCTGATCGCAGGGAAAGGTTGTTCACACACAGGCAAATTTGGTGTTATTTGTGCCCCTTCAAAGTAGGGAAATCCTGGGGTCCTTTCCAGCTCTGCTGCTGAGGCTCTTGGTGGTGCTGGGCACACTAATCACCTTGTCACATCTCAGCTGCCTCACCTCACCAGGGCAGAATATTATCCCAGTGAGGTGAGAACAGGAAGTTTTCCCTGGACATCGAGGCTGCACTGTGCTGGCAGCCACAGGCACAGGTTGTACCTTGGAGTGACACCGCTGTCACTAACAGGACTGGGCCCTAAGTGACCAGAGGGTGAGTGAGGTGTCTGCAGAGTGTCCTTGTCCCTCCTGGGAGGTGACATGTGCTGCTGGGAGTGGAGGCTCTGGGCACACTTACAGTTTCCACTCGTAGGTGTGAGCTGGGGGGTTGGCATCGGATTTGCAGATCAGCTTCACATCCTTGCGGTTCAGGAACCAGTTGCCATCAAAGCCCTCGATGGTGACTTCTGGCTCATCTGCAGAGGGGGAAAGGGAGGAGAGCAGGAGGGGAAAAGGAGAGAGGAAAGGGTTGTGAGGAAGGGGAGGAAATTAAATGGGAAGAGGTGAGGAGGCAGAGGTGGGAGAAGGAGAGAGATTAAAAGGAGGGGGAAGGAAAGGGGAGAAAACGAGAAGAGATGAGGGGGCAGAGAAGAAGAGAGTTTAAAAGGAGGGAAAGATGACAGGACAAGTATTGTGAGGGAGGGCAAATCAGAGAGAGAAGGGGAGCAAAAGGAACATGGCAGAGGCAGAGGAAGAAGGTAAGAAAAAGAGAAAACACACCATTATTCCCAATGATCCCTTCACTTTCCACTCTCAAAAACCAGACAGCAGCCCACCACCTCCCCTCCCAAAATCCCCTTTTTTCCAGAGTTCCTCTCCCACCCAGCCCTGCCCAGGCAGCCCTCCCAGCCCTGCCCGGCCCCTTACACTGCACGTTGAGGGTGATGCTGTCGGTGAACCTCTCCAGCTGGTAGTTGACCACACACATGAGCTGCTGGCGGTGTGCCTCGCGGCTCGGCACCAGGCGGTACCGGCTGATCACCGTGATGGTGCCATTGCTGTTCCGGATCTCCTGGAACTCCGCTTCCCCTTTCAGCTTCGTGTCCCAGGTGACCGTGCTGGGGGGCTTCCCGTTGGAGGAGGTGCAGGTGGCTACCAAGATCTTTTCTGTCCTGCCAGACTTGGCTATAAGTGGCCTCTTGGTGCCTTCCATCCAGTTGGTGGGTTTGGCTGCAGGGGAGTGCGGAAAGGAGGAGGAGGAGGAGAAAAGAGTGCAAAGGGAGGCTTAGAAAAGCAATGCTGCTGTGTTTGCTACATCCCAAGAGCCACCTAGCACCACTGGGGCTGTGACAGAGCTTGTGGTGAGTCCAGAGCTGCTGCAAATTGATTCCCATGTAAGAACTGCTTTGCAGCAGTGCCTCTGCACCTTGCACCATCGACCTGCATCATTTCTGGGGAAACAGTGGTGGAGGTGCCCTAGATGGAAAGACAATCCTTTCCTGCCAGAGGTTTTCAGCCCTGTGTTAGACAGGAACTGAAACTGGAGAGCAAATGACTCATGTAGACCTTGGGTGGGATTTGTTCACTCACAACCCTGAGCTCCAGGGACAAGCTTGGCTTGAGTTTAGGATCAATCTGCTGTCTTTTCTCTCCTGACAGCCACCAGCTCATTAAAACTCACCACTCCTACAGGGAACTGGTCACTGTTACTGCACCTGCACTGAGACTACGTGGAGGGAAAAAGGGAACTGAGACCTGGAAAGAAGAAGAGGTGTGACAGCTCGCTCAGCTGTCTCAGAACAGGGAACTGGTCACTGTTACTGCACCTGCACTGAGACTACGTGGAGGGAAAAAGGGAACTGAGACCTGGAAAGAAGAAGAGGTGAGACAGCTCAGCTGTCTCAGAACCACATTCCCTGTGTTCCCTGCTCTTCACCTCTTCCCAGCCAACTTAAAAATCCATCACAGGTACAATGTACACCCAAAATTCACCTCTTCCCTGAGCTCCCAGGACGTGAATCTCAGACAGATCTCAACAGACCCTCCAGATCTGCTGCACTGGAGGTTCACCCTAGAGAAGCCGCCCAGAGTCTTACCCAGCACGGTGAGGTTCAGCTGCCCTTCCCGGTTGCCGGTTGGGAAGGTGGCAAACTCACAGATGTAAACTCCCTCATCCTCCAGCTCCAGCCGGGACAGCTGGATGGTGCCATCCTTGAAGGAAGGGTTCCGGAACGTCACCCGCTCCTTGTAGGGGGACAGGATGGACACCCCCATGGCGGGGTTGTAGATGGCCACATTCTGCTTGGTGCCGTTGGTGGCCTTCTGCCACGTCACCTGCGTGATCTTCACATTGGGCAGCGGGTTGGTGAAGCTGCAGTGCAGCACCACGTCTGTGCCGATGAACCCCGAGACGGTGTCATTGACCAAGACAGTCTGAGCTTGCAGCCCTGCAACACAACGGGGAGACATGAATATCTGTGCCCTGCCCAGGAGCAGGGTGGTTATTGGATAAACTCATGAATTCCCATCAGTTCCTCTATTTATTACACTTTGTGGCTACAGGCACCTTCTGCAACGACCTGCAGCTTTATTCTTGGTCATCAACACCTTCCTCCCACGATGAGCAGTCCAACCTAGGGCTCATCGTCACCCAAAGGCACAAGGCTGGCTCAATGACACCTTCCTCCCCTTTGTCTCCGTCTCTGGGTGACGCTGCATCAGTTATGGTAAACATGCAGGGCATGTGTGTCTGCAGGCATGTGAAAGCCCTGATGTTTATCAGCACAGCACAGCCCAACATATGCTAACACACTCACACATCCACTTAATCCCATTGGGGCTGCAGCAGTAATTAAAGGAGCTGCAAAGCCTCAGCCCTCGTTTCAGGGCAGCAATAATTCCCATGTGAGAATGGTTTCAAGGCACTGCCTCTACACCTTGCACGAGCTACCTGTATCACCCAGATCGTTTCTGTGGCCTTTTAATAACCCCAGAAGTGGCTGAATTTAGGAACCTTCCACCTTGATTCTGTGGAAGGTGCTGGGGAAAAGTGGGAGCTGGAGTTCATGACAGTTCTTCTGTCTCAGCTGATTCCTCCCCTGGCAGATGGAGAAAAATATCTCCCACCAGACTGACCCTGAAATTCATCTTTGCTGCCACTGTGTCTTTTCCTAATCTGTGCATTTAGAGATAATTCTCTGGTAATTACACAGACAGTATTTGTATGATAAATACAATAGAGAGGCGAGGTGGTAAGAACAAGAAAAGCGGGTTTTGCTCCCTGTCCTGGGACAATCTGCAACTGGATGGATTCTGGGAGCTTGGGAGGAAAGGAAAGAAGGGATAATAAAAAAAGAAGCATGCACAGAGAGTGAAGAACATGGAAGAGTAATGGAAGAGAGAGGGGCTGGGGAAAGAAAAATGCACAGCAAGAGGAACAAGACAGCACCTCCTAACTGAAATGTCACCATGCTCTGTTCTTGCAGGGGATGAATGGCTCCCTGTCCAAGGCCAAAATGAACTCCTCAGTGCTGGCTCCCCTGGCAGATGCGCCTGGGACTTCTCCAAGAGTCTCCTTCCTGCAGTTTCACACACACACACAAGCGCAGGCAGACAAAACTCTTCTCCGCCCACCGACACACACACTCCACATCGCCCCTCACTCCCTGCCTGCTGCTCCCAGCCTTATCCTAATCCCCACATCTCACCCACGCCTCTTCTTTCTCCCTTCTCCTTCCTGTGACCCTGAGGACAAGCCCCAACAACCCAGCCCAGCCACGAGACGCCACCAGCTGACCACAGCCATCAGCAGTTCCGACCGAAACTCGGCCTCCAGAGCTTTGTGTCAACTTGCCCCCTGCTCCCCGAGCCAAGCCCCACACCCCAGCACTGCAGCTGGCTGCTCAGGAATGTTTTCCAGAGCTTCTCGCAGCCACAGCAAAGCGCTGGTGCCCTCATGTGCCTCCAAGCACGAAGCCACCATGTCCTCTGGGGCTGGCAGGGTGCATCTCTCCCCTCCCAGCACAGCCAGGGCCATTCCCCTCCTGGTTTTCCCTCCAGAAATCAGAGGGTAGGGATGTTCCCACTCTGAGAAAGTCACATCTGGATGATGTTTCCCCTCCGGAGAAGGATGTCCCCGTGAAGGACTTTCCAGCCACCAGTGGCCATGACACCCTCCCTGATGAAATGAGGGCACAGGCTGGGTTTAGATGAGGCCACGCTGGGATCTGAGGGAGGAATGGGTGGCTAGGGAGGGGGGAGATGTCTCCACCATGCTCTGCAGCATATGCTGCTCCTTCCACCCCGGAGGTGAGAGAGCCTCTTGCAGCATTGCCCACACCTGCCGAGGTGAGGAACAGCTTTGCCAAGCAGTCAAGGCTCCCGGAGCGTGTGGGAGCTTGCTGGAGAGCACTTCCATCACGTAGCCAGGCCTTGGGAACAGCCCAGCCCTGGCTGGGGGTGCACTCAGCAGCCAGTTCAGCTCCCAGGGCCGGGGAGCGCGGATTCAGCAGCGCCGCTTTCACCAAGGGCTGGTGGCCCCGAGTGGGACCTGCCCGGGGCTGGGGTGCTGGCCCTGCTGGCTCTGCTCCCACACAAGCTCCCTGACCCCCCACGGGCCCAGCAGGGCCCTCTGAACCACGATTTCCACACCCCAACTAAGAGGCTCCGTCTGCCACTGCAGGAAGTCCCAGCCCAGCATCTCCTGGCGGTGCCAGCGGAGCAGGAGAGGAGTCAGAGTGCAGAGAGGAGAGGGTGGAAAGGCAGCAGCTTCTCCTCAGAGCCATCCCTGCAGAGCTGGCAGTCCCTGGCACCACGTCTGGATGAGCGCTGAAGGCCACCACTGATGGGCAACCAAGATGAGCCCCTTAAATGGAGATAAAGTCAATCAACCTACAGCCATTCCAGCAGGGAATGTGATGGATAGCACAGGGGAGGTCAATCCAATCCCTCACTCCATCCATCATTACTGTGCCCTTCCTTTACACTGTGATTTCCCTGCAAATTAATGAACTGACCCTTTTAAAAATCAAGTTATTTATCTTGACCTTGAGCGGCAGCAACAATTCCCAGCTCTACGCTGCCCCTGCCATGGGATCTCCACATATCAACGCAGACTGGGCCTGGATAAAAACTGGAGAAAAAGCAGATTTAGGAGCTGATGAACCTGATCCTGAACCCAGAGGGTTCTGCAGAACCCTCCTGAGCCCAGGTGTAACGAGCCAGACTTTTGGCCAGGGGAAAAGCTGGTGCTAGTTGAGTGAGGAGTGCTTGCCAACAACCAAACGCTGCCAAAGCTGGGATTCAGGCCCTTGCTTGTAGCAGCTTTAACAAAAACACATTCCAAACTTTCTCGAGGCTCCAGGGGAAAAGGGAAAAAAGAAAATAACACCCGGCAGAAGAAATAACAAAACAAAACAAACAAAAAAAAATACCCTGAAAAACCCCAAACACAGCGCGGAAATCGCGTTTCCTTTCCAGGTGACTGAATAACCCTTTTGCAAGACAGGAAAAACTCTTTCTGTTCCACTCATGCAAGCCTTAAACCAGGAAAATAATGCACCCATTCTGCCCCAGGAGCACCCACAGCTCGACTGCAGCCATGAGGAAGGGGGACAGATGGAGGAAAGGGGTTTGGGAAGTTGCTGGATTAGCTTCCCATCCTAAATCAGAAGCCAGAGGGCAAACTTGGCTGCTGCCACGCTCTGGGGAGCACTTGTTTGCAAGGTGACTGAGCTGGGCTGGCGGGTCTTCCCTCGCCCCGTTACACACTCAATAATTCATCAGGGCAAATGCATGGATAATTGATGGCAACGAGCACGCAAGGCCGGCAGAGGAGGAGAAAATAAAATCACTAATCAGCCTCTGGAGAGGTTTGAGCATATTCAACTGGATGTGTGTGTGTGTGTGTGAAGCGCTGGGATTCGCCTCGTCTCTTCCTTGCTGGATGATCTGTGGGGTAGGGAAAAGGCTTGGGATGAATCCTGCTGTTTTCACACCCCGTGCCAGATCTCCCAGTGCCCACCAATCCATGCTGACACCTCCCAGGGGCAGCCAGCACCCCAGCACGGATTAGCTGGATAGGTTGCAGCTTGCCCACTTGCATTTCATTCATTAGCTCCGCGGTGTTATTTTTTGTCAGGGACCAAAAAGGCCCAGCCGTGTGCCAAAGACGTGTTGGTGCCAAGACCTCATTAGTGGAGACCTCGGAGATCCTACTCCTCCACCTTGGCCTCTGAAGTGGTTTGTGTTGATGCCTTTCCCCACGATCCCAACCCCAGATATTCACCGAGGCCTCGAGGGCACTGTGCAGAGCTTGGGGTGCCCTGAGGCACACGGGCTGGGAGGGAAGGGGCACTGGGGACAGAGCAGCAGTGGCAGCTGGTGGCTTTTGGACCTGACAACCCTTTCTCCTGAAAGCCCAGGAGGTGCTGTTCCAGCCAGGCTCCCACACCTGCACAGCTGGTTCTTGCTCCCCCTGAAAGAAAGCTCTGGAAATGATCTCCAGGCTCTGGGTGAGCTCTGTCACAACCTCACTCAATGCCTCTTTGTTAAGAGCCCTGTGAACTCCACTCTGCTTTGCACAACCTTGCCTCTGCTGAGCCTCTCACCGATTTCTCTCCCTGCTGTTCCCTGATACTCATCTCCCCCAAGGGCATTGAAACAGCCCTTGGCAGGAGCGTGATGAGCCACCCTTTGGTGTGGCAATATCATGACTGATGCAGATGTCACAGGAATCGCTCCTGATAGTCTTAGTCACAGCAGCTGGGATCTTACAGAAGGACAGATCAATGCATCACATTTCAACCTGCAAAAACTCCTACAAAACACCCGATTTTGTGACAGCACAATGATGTCCCAGCCGTGGTCCCATGTGTCTCACAGACACTGCAAATTTTCCATGAAGGGAAAGTGGGATGGAAGAGGAACCCGGAACTCTCCACTTGGTGGCACTTAAAAATGTCTCTCCTGACGTTTCTGAACTCAAAAATCTTTTCAGTGGAACACAAGGGCTGAAATATAGCTCCTGTGGGGCACAGCACAGGTGGCCTCCAACAGCCCAAAGGAACATCCCAGGTGTGTCAGGCAGGGTGGGAAACATGGGAAAGAAGATCCTAAATCCCAGCAGGGGAATTTCAGGTGGCAAGAGGCAAAGGTGTGAGGTGGCGCTTGGCCAAGAGGTTGGGGTTAATACCTCTGCTCTCGCCAGGGAGGCTTTGCATTGATTGCCAGGCATTTAAATCCGAATTCTGCTGCTCTTCCAAGAGCTCAGGGCCTGCCTCACCCTGCTGGGAGCCCGTTGCAATGAAGGAGTGGTCTCCAGTGAGTCAGTGGGCTCCAGTGAGTCACCTCCAGGCCCTTCCTGTGGCAGCAAACTTTCACTGGAGGTCTCTCTGTCATCCACTGATTCACTCCTGCAGAGCTGGAGCACCACGGGGATTGTAAAACTTGAGTTTCCAACGAAAGGGGAGGGAGAGCCTTAGAAGGCAGATGAGAGAGATGTGGCAAGATTATAGCTCCAGGTGACATGGCTGCACATGAAAGGCCTGAGATAACACTGGGATGGGGTGGGGGCACCCCAAGAGAGAAACTGCACGCCCAGGCATCCCTTCCCCCTTCCCAGTGGGAGCTGGGAGAGATTTATGGGAGCTGTCGGGAAATGGCAGAGCTGTACAATGGCCCACCTGGCCCTCAGCCAAGTAAATCCCTCAAACAAGAAAGAACTGGGCTTGGCTTTGGCTTGCAAATGGGAAACACGGGGCTCTCTCCTCGAGGTCACTGGTTCAGACCCAGATCCAGCCCATGGAGCAGGGCAGAGATGATTTTATCCCAGCACCAGTCAATGGCTTGTATCAAGTGAGGTCTCCAGCCAGCCCTTCATTGGCTGCCTTTGGGATAAAGCTTTCCCCTGCCTGTGCAACATTTCCTCTTTGGATGAACAGAGCACAAAGCAGCCTCAGGATCCACTTGAATGAGAGCTCTTCCCCAAAGGGCCTGATCTGTCGATGCTCCACTTGCTCCCTGTTACACTTTGGGAAATCTGGTCACTGAGCACTGCTGGGATTCACTCTCAGGCCCCAAACAAGAGCACGGCCATGCCTGTCCCAGTGCTCCTCACAGAGAGAGATGAAAGAAAAGCAGAAGCCAGGGTGGGATGGACCACAGACTGAAGACACAGAGATGACCACCAGACTACACCAGGAGTTTTTCAACCTTGCAAACCTCCCCAGCTGCACCCAGCCAGGAAAAGAGCAGCAAAGCAGAGGAGCGGGATGGGAACAGCAGCCTGCCTTTGCTCCCAGCTCTCCCTCCCTGCCGTTCCTTCCCTGCCTTTCTCACAGCTGCTTTGCTTCACCCCCCAAGTCACGGGGAGGGGAACATGCCCCATGGCGAAAGCAGGGAGGCTGGCAGAGCAGGCAAAGAGCTGACACAGCACTGGGAAAGGCCTTCCTGCAATAAAGCTCGGAAAGCCCATGCTCAGCAACAAAGCACAAAGGCTGCCCGTCCCGCCCAGCCGAACTCAGCTAATCCTGGATCCAGCTGCCAGTTCCCACACACCTGAGCAGACACCAGGCTGCCCCCTGCCCTGCCTGACGTGCTCCAGGGCTCAGCACTTGGCCCATGTTCCCATCTCCCTTTGGGCTGGACGTGACTCCAGCTCCTTCCTCAGCTCTTCTCCCGCTGGGTGCTCTTGCTCACACCCGTCCAGCCCTGGCTTCACAACTCCAATCTCCTTTCTCCTGCAATTTTTAAGTCACATTCCTTCTGCCCCCACTCGCTGTCTCCAGGATTGCCTCTCCAGCTGGTCAATGCTTGTGCCTTTCTTTGATTTGCCTTCCCTCCATCGTAGCCTTAAAAATTTCCCCACCCTTCTTGTGTCTCTCCAACATCCCCACCACACCCCAGCCCGGTCACTCTTCTCATCCCTAGCCACTATTCCACCAGTGAATATGTCCAGGATCACAGTCCTGCACTAGGAAAAGCAGGTAAAGACAAAGAACCAAAAATCCAAGGCTCTTCTCTCTGGAATCATCTCGTTGCCTGCCAGCAAGGAAAAAAAAAAAAAGCTTTTTTTGCTTACCAACTTTAACCTGTAAGCAAAAGAAAGGGGACCACAAGCAGAGCCAATGCTTATTTGGTGGTTGGGTGGGGAAGAAAAGCTGGAAAATCAAGTGTGGAGGAAGGGAAAGAAGCTGGAGCTTTGAGAAGAGGGAAGCTAATTAAGCTGAGACTGTCCTGAGACCTTATCTTGATGGGCTGAGTCCCCAAATGCACACGAGTGTTTTCTCTGCCCTGCCTCTTTCTTGGACTTCCCTGTTGCCTTGGATGTTGTTCAAGGAGTTCTGGTCCAGTGCTAAATCTCCTCGCTTTAGAGCTCTCCAGGTGCTCAGGAGGAGGGATTTAATGAGGAGCTGTGAAGAGGGATCAAGATAGGAACCCATGGAGAGCCTCATTTCCCAAACGAGGGAACTTGAGGCTGAGGAGAGTCAATAAAAACCAAAATAAACTTGATGGCACAGAAAAAGGAGAGAACATCAGATCCTTCCTTCCCTCCCTGGTCTGTGGGCTTGGAGCTGGAGCAGGAAATGGGGGAGCTCAGGGCTGGAGCTGGGAATGACTCACTCACCTCCACAATGGGAACGGGACAAAGCCGAAACTCTGCTGACTCAGGCGTGACTTCAGCGCCAGGGTTAATAACTGGCAGCCTCCTCTGGCTGTCCCCAGCAGCCAATTCCCTCTGTCCCCACTCAAACCAAGCCTCTTTCATCAGGATACATGCCTGGTCACAGCAAATTATCAAAGATCCAAACCCTGCTGCTCTGTCCAAAACGTGGTGAAAAATCCATCCCTGCCAAGCCACGCTGGTGCTGGCCAGCCCTGTAATTTTCGTGGAGAACATCAAAACTCTACTTTCCTGTAGTTGAAATGCATGTTTAACAGTCACAGCTTTCTGCCTGTGGTTTTGCTTTCCTCCCATTATCTCTCAGGATATAACATATTGCTGATATCTCACTATCTCCTGAAGTTAAAAAGAAATGTTTCCTCCTCTCGCGAGCGGGAATGCCACGCTCCGTTCTTCTGTAATTTGTTTCAAAAGATAGAAACAAGCAAGTTTTTTTGTAACCAGCAAAATGTGATATATGTTCTGGTGGCTGACAAGTAGGAAAAAGCTTTGCAAACAAGACAAATGCAAACATGGCACCAACAGATGCAATGGACAGACACCCCTCGCTGGCTCCCTGCCTGTGATTTCTCTTTTAAAGTGTTTTTATCTTGCCCTAGAGATATCTCTGCAGGGAAGTGGGAAAGACTCAGACCTCCCAACTTTCTCTGGGTTGTTTAAAGATTCCTGCCCATGAACAATAGCCTGGAAAGAACAGTGAGCACAAATAACCCAAACATCAGTGCCCTGACTGATTTCCAGCCTGTTGCTGCTCAGTTTTCTTATCATCAAACCCCCGTGCAAAGAATTTCTACAGATTTCACCTCTTCCTGGATTTCTGATCTCCACAGGGCAGAGGCAGACACAGCTCCAGTCCCACCTGGGCCCGATCTGCAGGAATAACTCTGCATATTTATGGAAAAAGCTTTGCATCTTCAAAAGCCTTTTCAAACAGCAACTAATTAATCCTCCAACACCCTGAGAGGCAGGAAAGCATTATTGCCCCTGCTTTCGGGGATGGGGAAATCAGAGGTGCTGAATGACAAAGAGATGTGCCCAAGGCCACCCAGGCAAGCACCGGCAATCCCACTCGGTTAGAGGTGGGATCTGCATGGGATGGTGGCAATTCTCACCCGAGGAAGCAGGGATGGAGGCAGTTGTGGGACAGCCCCACAGCCCCACCCTGCACTCATGCAAATGGCAAAGTCACCTCATTTCCATGGCTGAGGAAACCGAGGGAGATGAAGTGGAAAAACCATTTAATAGGCAGAGTGTGGAAACCTAAACATTGCCCCGATAACAGCTGCACTAAGGGTTCCCAAAACGTGGCTCACGTTTTTCCCAACCATGAGCGAACTGCTTGCAACCAAAACTCTGAGATTTTGTGTTAACAACACGTCAGAAATTAGGAGATCCTTTGAGGCTGGGGGTGAGTGTCCCATTACCCCGCTGAGCGAAGCCAGCCCCACATTTCTGAAATATTCCAGATGTTCTAAAAGAGCGGGTTTAGATTAGATTTTGGGAGGAAATTCTTTGCTGTGAGACTGGCACAGGTTTCCCAGAGAAGCTCTGGCTGCCCCATGCCTGGAAGTGTCCCAGGCCAGGCTGGATGGAGCTCTGAACACCCTGGGATAGTGAAAAGTGTCCCTGCCCACGACAGGATGAGCTCTGAGGTCCTTCCAACCCAAACCACTCTGTGCCCCCCACGCTGGGTGGAGATGCAGCTCTCCCATCCGTTAAGGTTCCAACCTCCATCCAGGCTGTCTGGGAATGATTGCTGAGCTCAGAGGGGCCTGGAAGAGGCAGGACTGTAAACAAGTGACAAGACCACCCATTGAAGGCAGCCTGAGCATGTGAAGGGGGAGGACGGCAGGGAGGGAGGGGCAGAGCCCAGCAGGGAGACCTCCCACCGCGGGTCACACTCCCTGCCCCATCCTTGGGCTTTGCTTTCCTGGGAGACCAGCACAGCTCCAGCCACTCTCCCCTGCCCAGAAAAAAGATTATTTGTCCTGCAGAGAAAAACTTGGAGCCTTTGGAGACCTCTCAGTGAGAGTATTACTCTTTCAGGCAGGGCAAACGGGGGTAACTGGGGACTTAAGACTCAAAAGTTGTATATCCTTAGTGATTGTAATGCAATGAGGGACACAGGTGAACTTTCAGGAAGAGAAACGAAGGATTTCTCCATGCCTGATTATCCCCTCCTCCAACAAGGTGGCTTTGTGCATCCAGGTAGCCCCAGGGAGGAGTTGGGTTGTGATACTCAGGGGAATCTGATGCCAAATGTCCCTCAGGAGGTGGAATGACACCAGCGCTGAGTGACACCAGTGCAGAGTGACTCAGTGCCCAGGGACAAAGGTGTCCTTCAAACACAACCACCTACACTGGGCTGGGTTTGGGGGCTTCTCTCAGGATATTTCACTTTTATCCCAAATCTAGCTGTGCTGGAAGGTTGCAATCCCAAGAGCTCTGAGACACCTGAATCCTTACGGCAGCCTGGAATCCCAAATTTGCCCTAAACCTACTGTTCCCTGTCTTGATTCGTGAGAGACAAGCCAGGACCAAACCCCAGTCAGCTCCCCATGGAGATCCATTAAAAGACAGCAGGATGGAGCAAGCCAAGAGCCACCACCCCATCCCCAGCCTCCTGCTGGAGAAGCCAGGCCTGGATTCTGAGGGTTAAACAGCTCAGTTGGCCTTAATTGACACATTTTATTGACTTTCATTGTGATTTCATTGACTTCTGTTAAGCTACATCAGCACCAGGCTCCCTGTTTCCTTCTCAGGGAGCAACAAGCCTGTTCAGAGGGATGTGGATGCCAAATGGATTTTCCTGTGCCACTGGGGAGAGCTTCAGTGAGTCAGCCCTGTGTTCCAAAGACCAGGAGGTCAACTGCTCTCTGGGGACTCCTGTGTGCTCTGTACCACCTCAGACTGGGGCTGCCACAAAAATGGAAAGCATGCGATGAAAATAATAGCCGGAGCTGGTGGAAAATTTTCCAGCACAGCATATTTTTCTGATGGAAAGTGTCACTTAGTCCAAGCCAAAACCATTCCCTGGAACGTGCTGATTTTGGCAAAATTTTATTTTTTTTAAAAAATAGCCCTTTTGATAAGTTTGATATGGTTTTTCCTTGTGGATTCTCGTTTCTTTTAAATGGCATTATGGTAAAACAGCAACCAGGACTGCAGCCAGGATGAGATGTTTTGCTTGCCATGCAATGGGGACATTTTGGATAAAGCCAGGCCAAAGTTTTCTCTTGAAATTTCCTTTCTGTGGAAGTTTTCAAATGACAGCCTCGAAGCAGAAGGAGAACTCCCTCTAAAACGCCCAGCATCCCCACTCTGCGTTTAGTCATCCCCAGAGCTGACCTTTCCAACAGCTCTCACCCCCAAAGAGAAATCACCTCGCTGTGACTCTCCCCCCCTTCACTTTCCACAGCCCACTCCGGGCTCTGATCCATCTGCATTTGCTCTTCTCTGGGTCTCATCCCACCCTGTCCCTGGGTTAGGAGTTTTCTGGGGGCTTGGGCCAGCCCTCCGAGCTGTGTGGGACCCACAGCCCTGCTCCAGCACCTCTCCCTCTGCATTCCCTGTCTATCCCTCCTTCCTGACAGACGGCTTTGCTCCCACCCTGCACCTGCCTGCTCTGCCCACCTCCTCCTCCTCCGTCTGCTGCTTGTGCCTTTCCACTCTCTAGCAACTCCAGGGGAGGCGGTTTGAGAGAACTCCTGTTCTTTTCAGATTTGGGGGCAAAAAAGAGGGAGAGAGAGACAGAGACAGAGAGAGCACAAAGCAGACTATTACATTTTTTAGCAGACATGACAATATGGACACAGTTCCCGCAGAACGTTGTGCATATTTTAAGACAAACTTTACCCCCAAAATGTCAGCCAGCTCCCCTGGTGGGAGGAAGAATGAAGAAATGAAAGGGTCCTTCAGGTTTCCAGCAGAAGTTTTATCTTGGAAAAGCTGGAAACTCCTGAGCACCTTCCCCAGCACAGCATCCCACTTGCCTGCTGTCTCCCCCAAGGACTTGAGTGAGGATGGGTGCTCCAAAATTCCACATTTCCCACAGAAGCAGCAACGTGTGGAATTAAATGGTTTTTAAGGTCCCTTCCAACCCAAACCATGCTGTGATTCCACGACTTGACCTCCCATGCCAGGACCATCACCCTGGTGAGGAACTGTGAAGAGACAAGAACTCCTGCCTGTGGTCCTGATGCTCCACAGAAGGATGGGACAAGCCTGGCCATGGCTCCCCTTGGTGCTCCAGCACATCTGGATGTGGCAGCTGGGCTGGGGCTGCTCACAGGCTGCTCAGCAGCTTGAATGTCACCTGTTTGTCACCCCTAGAGCAGCCTCTGCTTGAGCTAGGAACTGCTCCGAGCCATCTCTACTTGTTGCTTAGGGACCAGAGTGACAGAGAGAACACAGCTGGGTGCTTGGCTACCTCAGGAGATGGATGGGAGGATATAAATAGCTAATGGCGAGAGGAAAGAGGACAAAAAGTCCCATTTCCAATTTGGTAAAAACCTGGCCAGAATAGTAGTGGAGGAAGACTTCGAGAAATGTCCCTTCCAGTATTAAATTAATGGAAAATTAATTAAAAGGAAAGAAGAACCAGGGGAAGGAGACTAAAAGGAGCTTGTGGACTTGTTTGAACAGTAATTCTCCCATCCTGGAAAAAGAGTTAGTGTCACCTGGGTGCCACAAGCCTTTACTGCACCCAGGTACTCCAGAGTGACAAGTACCAGTGGAGAAGAAAGATAAGGATGTAGATAAATGTCATTAACCCCTGCTGGTGCAGGGCTTCGGGAGTTCAAAGGCTCAACATGCAGTTAAGGGTGGAGGTATCAGGACTGTGTCCAGCAGCAGAGATTTGTCTGTAAAACCTCTGAGAGGAGGCAGCTAAATAAACCAGAAGTTACTGCCTAGTTCTGGAAAGACAGCAGATTTGAGAATCTCCTGTTCCTGATGTCACCAGGCCTGTGACAGTCACAGGGAACTCTAAGCAGATCAAGAGTGAGGAGAGATCAGTCCCAGAGTGCAAAGGTGGGCTCTGAATCTGAAATCACCCTGTGCTCTCACCCAGCAAACACAGAGATGGAGCAAACAGAGCACAGGACGAGAAGGATGTGCCCCAAAGGGAAAGGAAGAGCCTTCATCCAGGGGAGGGACACACCTTCCTCGGGAGAGATCCCATCAGAGAGAAACAACACCCCTGACAAGGAGAATAACAGGCTCTTCTCAGGCTGAGCTGAGAGGGAGCCCAGAGTGATCCCCACGGCCGTTCCCAGCCCTTTGGGCTATCCAGGCTCAACAAACACCAAGGAAAGGACTGGGATATTTTGCTGTGGATGTCCCCAAGCGAAGGACTCAGACAGGGAAGCAACACAAAACCCAAGAGGAAGAGGAAGTTTACAGCTGTCCTCAGAAAAGTCAACACGGCCTTTCCTCTCAGAGCTTCCATATCCCTTGGGAAAGCACAACAACTCATCTGCAAGTCTGCACAGCACCCTTTGGGAGTTGGAACCTCGGGCCTGACAACTCAGTGGCAAAGTGTGAATCCAAAGTAATTGCACTGTTTGCTCTGGGAATACTCCAGATACACTTGGCACAACAGAGAAGCACTCAAAATTCTCTCACTGTAGGATCTACAAACCCCCTGTTCTTTCACATCCCTAGGATTTGTTTTTTCTCTTTCCCCCATGCCTTCTTTCTTTCCGTCGCCCTGATTTTAGAAAAAGGCATTTTGAGTTTCTGCCTTCACTCTCTCCATGTGTAATGAAATCTTTTCATCCTCCCAACCCGCCTTGCAGAGATGGGGCTCTCTGGAGCAGACAGTGAGGGGAGATTCCCTTGGGCATAAAGACAAATGACCTGCAGGCAGCTGTTGGGGCTGCAGGGTTAAGCCATTTTAATTACCTGCAAGCAGAGCACCAGCCGAGGAATGGCTGATATGGAAAGCAAGCCCTGCTGCCCCAGTGGGGCTGGGATGTCTCACCAGGCTCCTGCTGATCTTCTGCCAGATTAAGTTTTTTGCTGAGAGCTGCCCTAGAGTTTTATGGCAGTGGGGATAACTCCCCTGCACCTATGTTTGGGTTGGGGCAATGCCTGTGATCCCAGAGCTGTGCAACTGCAAACCTCCCACCTGGATGACAACACTGCAAAATCCAAGGAGCTTCAGCAGGGTTTGAAGTTGTTGCTTTCCCATTCCTAACGCTGCAGAGAGGCAGATCCCTGGTTTCTATCTGTCCCCATCCTACCAAGCCCTACCCAACTCCCAGCAGTTCCCCACGGTCCCCTCATATCCCTACATCTTCCTCCCATGCCCACAGCAAACCCAAGGGAAGGAAAATGGTGTTTGGGTGTGTTTATATGTGGGCAGAGGGAAGGGAAGGAACAGATCTTTCCCAGGGGACTCAGATGGGAGTCAGTGCTGAGCAGCAGCTCGTCCCAACACAGGGATGGCCACTTGGGTCAGCCTGGCTTTGTGTGGAGGCATCTGGGGCTATGGCAGGGCTTCTCCCCACCAGGAATTTGGCAAATTGTGCTGTCAGAAACTCCTGCACGGGCTTAACTCCCCTCTGCCTCCTTCCCAAGCACTGCACAGGGCAGTCCAAGCTGATCCAGGGAATCTTGGCAATGGTTCTGCTGCATGGACCTTCTTGGTTCTCTGCCTCCATCCCTTCTCCCCCCGTGCCTGCAGGTACTGGGAAAGCCACAGCTTGCTCCCACGGGACTCAAGGTCTCCATTCCTCCCTCCTCCCTTGCCCTGGCGCACTGGAAGCCGCACCCTGACCTCTTCCAGCTCCAACTTGCTTCCCCAAATTGGGCCGGTTTTGGGCAGGACGTGCCGGGACCTGCCGCCTCCTCCCCGAGCCTTTGAACAGAGCCACGTAGGCAGCTGCACCCCGCAGACCTTGGGGTGGAAAAGCCACAAATCCATGAGTCACCTGCCTCCAGCCTGTGAATGTTCCTGCTCCCTCTCTCGGGGGGACAGACAGGCCCAAGACAGCAGCACTCCCTTCCCAATAACTCCTGGGAAGGCAGGCTTCTGAGCCAGGTTTGGGAGCAGGATTTTGGACCTCAGGGTGGGAGAAGGGGAGGCGTTTGTGCAGCCTGCTGTGAAAGGGGGAAGGGGACAAGGGACAGAGATGCCTGGTGCCACAGCAGATAACCAGATGGCTCCCTGCAGGGCAAGCCCCAAGTCAGGCAGGTCTGGTGCTCTCCAGCCTCAGCAAAGGAATCTCCGCTTGGCTGGGGGATTCTCCCTGCTCAGCACTGACCCATTTCCCCTTTCCCAGAGGCTCCCTCTCCTCTTCAAACCCATTTTCATCCCATTCACCCCCTCTCCTTCTCTCCCAGTGCCTCTCCGAGGAGGGCTGAAGGTGAGCTGGGTGTGGGAAGGAGCCACCTGACAAGCAGGGCAGGGAGCAGGGTGTGTGCAGAGAACATTTTGGGGAAGAGGAAACACGTGCTGTATTCCGAGCATGCACGGCTGCTTCCAGGGCTTGGAACAAAGCACTCCTGGATTTCCGCAGCCCCGGCTCCAAATCCCCCACCAAGGCCATTTTCTCAGCCAAAGGGACAATGAAAACCTGACATAAACAATCCTGTAGGATCAGCACATGGATACCCAGCCTGCCCCCACCGCTGCCTCGCCTCTCCCTCAGCCCAGCTGAGGCCAGCAAGACACAATGTGTAATTAGGTTAATGAGCTAAGCATGGATTTTAATTGGGATTCCCCGATTTACTGGTCTATCTCCTCCTTTTGTTTTACTGTTGGTGCAGGTTCCTAAAAGCTGCCCTTGCTAAAGGCCCTGATATCAGAAAGGTCTTATGGATCTTTAATTGTATTTAATCATCAAGGTAATTAATGAACCTTGAGCAGAATGGAGATTGCATCTAGAGTAGTTCCAGTCTTGCCCTTCAGCATCTGTTGTGTCTGGGCACAGGAATTCCGCAGGCATGCGGGAGAGGGGTTCACACAGAGCGACACAAAAGGATGGCAGAGAGAGGAAGAGAAGAGACTGGGGGAAAAAGCACATTTAAAATGGAGAAAGAGCGGAGTGGAAGAGAGAGAGAAGCAGCAAAAGGGAAACAATGCCATTCCTTCTCCTCACAGACAGGAGCCATCTAATCCCAGAGACTGGAGTGCTGGCTCGGGGGGGATGGCTTGTTGTTCCCTGTTTCTCCCAACTGGACAGCCTTGGCCAGCACTCAGTGCTCACACTACTCCCCCAGGACAACCACCTGCTCCTGCTGCTCCCCTTTTCCATTCTTTGCTTCCCTCTGGCACCATTTCACACCCCTTTTTTCTCAGGAAGACATTCCCAAAGTTCAAAACCTTGAGCTGGAGCTCGGGAGAGGGGGAGTGATGGGCAGCAAGTCCCAGCACGTCCCCTCTCTCCCAGGCCACAAACCGTGCACCTCCCATCCCTGCTCCCAACCCCTCCGCTTCTCCCAGAGCACAAACAAAGCCTGTCCAACCAGACACGGGGCTGCCTGCTCCGACTTGCCCCAGAAAGGCAGATTTAGTGAGAAATGTCACAGGCGAAGCAGCAAGGACGTGGAATCAGTCCCTGTTGCTTGGGACTTATCAGAGCAGGGCCATCCTGAGTGCAGGGAGCTGCAGGGGGCTGTGTTGGCCTGTTGAGGAATGTCCCCTGGCTCCCAGCCCTGGTGACAAGGGATGGTTCAGTGCAGGAAAAGCACTGCCCTCCCTTCCTCCAGCCCCAGCTAGGCTGAATGCAGGACAGTTGCACAAATTGCACATGAAGCAGGGCAAGGAGCAATGCAGCCTGGTATAGTGAGGTGTATTTGGGACTGCAGGATTCCTCCCCAAAGGAAAAACCCAGCTAACACAGCAGATCCACCCTTCTCATTCCTGCTCTGGTGGGCTCTCTGTGTTAGAGCACAAGTGAAAGGTCCTGCTATGGTGCTGGAATGAGCCTGCTTTTATTCTGTCACTGTCAATGAGCCCCAGCGTGGCTCCAGATTGGACCCTGACAAGCTCTGGGAGTTGTGACTTGCACAGAGGAGCTGCTGGCTTGGGCTGGCATTTCCAGCTGCCCATAAACTGGGCTACTCAAGCTTGGAGAGTCAGGGTTAAGGGTTGGGGGCAGCGTTCCCCTCCAGATACCAAAAGCCCAGTCTTTCTCGGAAACCTGGGGCTCTATTACCATGGGAAAGGCACTGTGCAGAGCCAGTCCTGACTGGGAATCTGCCCCTTCCCACTCTGGAACAAGCTGCCTTCCCAGGCAGGTTTCAGCTTGCTTGGGCCGTCAGCTTGGTGGATCTCATTTCTTGTGTTTTTTTCTCCTTTATTGCCTCCCTATCTGCCCCAGGGCTTGAGAAAGGGCTGCCTCCTCCTTTAGAGCATTAGTAACCCTGCCAATTTTCCCCACTTGGAATATTTCATGCACAGGCCCTACTTTCTCCCACGCTCCCTCCCCATCCACCTTCCCCATCCCACGTCCGGCCGTGGCTCCCGTGGCCGCTGGTGCCTCCAGGTGCTGGCAGGGTTCAGGTGGTGTCCCTGTTCCCTGGGATTCATCCCTGCAGCCCCAGCACAACGGAGCCAACGGGAACACGAGATGGGAGATACAGGGAGAGGCAGAGCGCCAGGAGCTGCAGAGGAAGGAGTGACACCCAAAGATGGGGGACAGGGATGAGCCAGCACTGAGGGAACACGAGGGGAGCAAGTCACAGGCCTGTCCACCTTGAAAGGGAGCACTGAAGTGGGGAAAAAAGGGCTGGGAGATTGGGAAAACCTGGCTACAGATGCTGGGTTTGGTTGTGCTCCCACAAAAGCCTGATGCTGGCAGAGCAGGGCCCAGCCTCCCTCCCAAGGCCGATCTCCACAGCCCCTGATGCTGGGAATGGCTAAGCTGATTGCAACAGCCCCGGAGATCTGCATCGAGCCTCTCCTCCCTCCCAGCACACCAGATCAGGCTGCCTGATTGTGTCATTTATTCCCCCGTAAACAAAGCAGCCAAAGGAGAAACCCAGCCCAAAAATGAGAAACCTTCCTGGAGCTGCAGCTGGGCCGGGCCGGAGGAGCAGAGCAGGGATGAGGCTCCCTGGCCTGACCTCATTTGTGCTGGAGCTGCCTTGGGCTGGAGGCACAGCAACGCCATCGACACCAAGTGGCAAAGAGCCCATCCTGCCCCACAGGACCCTCCAAAAAACACCCTCAGCACAGCTCTGGAGGAGAGCACAGCCAGCCCTCGTGCTCCAGGGCAGGAGCTGATCCAGGCTTGCCACAGCAGGGAGGAACTGCCCCTTCCAGGCATGTTCCCTACTGTCAGTTCTTCCCTGCTGCCAGGACCAAGCACTTTCCCTGGGCTGAAGGGCAGGCCTGAGGTCCAAAGCCAATACCTGCCGCAGTGGGGCTCAAATCCTGCTGCCGGACTCCATGATTCCTGCGGATCCTTTCCAACTCACGATATTCTGTGCTGCTCTGACTGCTGTGCAGTGTGACTTGGTGAGCAAGCACAGCTGGGATCACACAGAGCCGCTGAAACTGTCCCACTGTCACTGTCACTGCGTCCTGCAGCAGAGGAGCTGCTGGGCAATGGGAGCACCAGGCTCAGAGACACAGAGGCACCTGACTCACACTTCCTATGCCTTTCCCTTGTCTCCCACCCTCCGCACCACCTCGGGCTCTGCCTTGCTGGCACCTCTGCACACAACAGCATCGCTCTGCTGTGCCAGAAAGAGCGGCCTGACAAATTCACAGCAGCAAAACTCAGCGTACAGGGAGCCAGGAGTGTGGGAAGGGGAGGGCTGAGGGGACTCACTTGGCCCTGTCACACTGCAGGAACATTTCCCTGTCACCCCTGCCTCGAAAGCTCTGCACTTCACAAACATGAATGCAAAGACATCCAGCAACTGGAGCTTTTAGCCACAAAATAGCAAAAAGCTGCCCCTCACCCTTGTTTGAAGCTGCCAGAGGAGGCAGGATCAGGCCCAAACACACACAGAGCTTGTTTGAAAACTCCTCTTGATCCACTGCCTTTGTTTTTACACAGAGGTAAAAACTGAGCAGAAGATCTTGAGGGATGCAGAGAAGTCACTGGCTGAATCCACAGCCTATGAAACCTTGCCAAGTCACTGTGAGACCTCTGAACCACTGCTCAAATAGATTTTAAATGGAGTCCCAGGCCTTCCTATGCTGAGGGTGATGAAGAATAAAATGAACTGAGAGCTTTTCAATGCACACATTGAGGATAAATGGCTTTTTCATTGATAATGCCAGGAGCTGAAGCCAGGGGATTCATCAGCACGTTCTGGCATCTCTCAGGACTGCAGGATTCTGCCCATACTTGTGTTAAATGACACATTAACAGGAGCAGGAGTGCAAGAGGAGTGCAAGGACTCTCAGCAGCTCAGAGAAACACAGAAGCTGCTGCCAAAATTCAGCTTTCAGAGCCCACCTTCAGAGAGCAACTCCTGCAGTGCAGACAGAGCTTCTAGCCAGGTCCTTGGGCTTGGATTGTCCTCTGCAACACCACAGCTGCTGTCCCAGGGAAGCTCTGGGCTGGGAATTACCCCCAGGGAGCACAGGAGATGATGGCTCAGCGTCAGCCCAGCCACGCCTGCCCTGTCTCATGCCCAGCTTTGGGAGGATGCGATGCCCTTGTGCCTTGTCCACCCTGGCGGTGTGCTCTGCTCTTCATTCCCCTCAGGAAGCTCTTCCCAGCCTTGCTGTCACAGTTATGTGGCTCTTGGGACCGTGTGGGAACCCAGGCAAGGAGATGAATGTTGGAGAGACAGTAATTACTTCTGCCAGATTCATAAATTAATAAATCTCTGATTTATTCTCCAGATTTAATTTCCAATCCCTGCGTTTTCTCTCCCTGTCACACAAACACACCACAAAAAAATTTTGGAAGGCACAAGAGGAGCAGGAAAGGGCTCCAAGAAAGGACCACCTTCCCCACTGTGAAGCTGTTTAGCATTTCCAAGCCACTGCAATGGCTCCTAAAGTTGCAGAAAGGTGAGAGGAGGAGGAGAAGAAACTCTGCCTGCCCAACAAGCAGCCACCCTTGGTGGAAAATCCCAGCTCACAGTGCAGACATCTTCATCTTGGCTGGCTGGCTGCACTCACTGCAGAGCCAATGAAGAGAAATTCCTAATTCAGGCACTGTGCATAAGAAATCCACCCCGGGCTGGATAAATGTGAGCCTGGAAGTGCCTATTTATTTCCTTGGACACGAGGGAGTCTGGATGATTAGCTCCATATTCCTGTTTGGTGTCAAGGCAGGGTCTGGCAGGAAACTGTCTGAGTGAGATCGAGGCTTTCTCACTGACCTGGACAAGAGGAAGAGACTTCCCCAACAACTGCTAAAAACACTTGTTCAGGAGACCTCAGCCTCTGTTTTCTCAAGGAGCTGCTGAGCTGGAGAACCCATTTCAGCAGGGCTTTTTCTCTTCAGAAATGACTTCTGAAGTGCTGCTCTCCTTCGAGGGTCTGAACCAGGACACCCACAAGGGGACCATCATCTGAAGCTGCATCCTCCTCCTCCACAGCCTGCTTGCCACCACAAGTTCTTGCCCGAATTTCTGAGCAGAGCACTCGCCTTTTCCCTTCTCCCTTTGCAAACCCTCCCTCTGTGCAAAGTGACACCGCCTGCAGATCACGTTTCGGACTCATCACTTAAAGATGATGCTTTTTGGCCCAGTGCTCAGTCCAGCCTTTGTAAAATGATGCTCGGTGCCACCCCCTCGTGCCCTCCTGGACCAGTCTGAGGCAGAGGCTGAGGAAACCCAGATGGATTTGTTGCAGGGGAGAGGGCACTGCAAGGACCTGCCCCTGTTTCCCAGCTCAGCAGAGCTCAAGCGGCGCATCCATGTAGAAATAATAGGAAGGGGAGGAAAATTAGGATCCTACTGTGGGCCATCAGGTCTTTTCCATTCCTTTCCCAGTCATACATCCCTGGATGACCCTGGATTCCCTGCCTTGCTTGCAATTTCTTGCTGGCAAACACACAGGCAGGAGGATGAGAGGCATCTTGCCAAAAAATAGGTGGTCAGAGCAGGAATAAGAGCAGGGACATTAGAGAAGCCTATAGAATCAACCTCTCCTGCTCAAAGCCTTCCTCTCCTGTGCATCCCAGACAGCAGGACCCTCACCTGTGCAGGTGCAGGGCTGAGCCTGTGCTTTTCCTTGTTATTTTGGGGAAGCAGAAGGAAAATCCCCCAAGGATGGCTGCAACCCATGGCCATATTCTTGGCACAGAAGGTAAAAAAAAAACAACAAAAACCCACAGAACAAAAGGCAGCAGCAGCTCCCTGCCCCCTCCCTGCAGATGTCCGCTGGCTGCTGGCTAATCCGCCCGGGCAGCCAGGCAGCAGTGTCACCCCGCGGGGGGACAGCCCTGTCCCCTCCCCAGCGCTCTGCACAAAGGGGGGTCAGCGGGGCCGGGGGCAGCTCATCCCTGCTCCGCCGAGAGCAGGAACAAAGCGCCGGGCCGGGAATTCAGCGCAACCAGCAGCATTTCCATGCTAATGAACGCTCCCGGTTCCATCCTGCCGCCCGTGGCAAATTGGAGCGAAAATCCAGGCTTGAGAGGATGCAACTTTTATGTCCGATGAGCGTCGCTGGGCTCCAACACCAATCCTCTCCCTCGGTTTATTTTTAATTGACTCCTACTAAGCCGGAGTGCATTTTCATCCGTTCCAAATGGAGCAGCTGTTGAAACTGAAAATCAGCAGCAGAAAGTGCGGACGTTTCTATTTTGTGGTGTTCACTCCTCAGCGCTCCATTTCCAAACCTCAGCATCCTGCCCAGAACAAAGGATGCCTCGATGCAGAGCATTAACCCCATCCTGAAACCTCAGAATCCCCATCCTTGCAACCCTCACATTCCATCCTGAAACCCTCACATTCCTTCCTGAAACCTCTGCATTCTCATCCTGCACCCCTTGTGTTCCCATCCTGCAACCTCTGCATCCCCATCCTACATCCCTCGTGTCCCCATCGTGTACCACTCACACCCCCATCCTATATCCTCTTTTATGCCCATCCTGCATCCCTCATGACCCCATCCTTCAACCCCTGGATTACCATCCTGCATCCCTGATATCTCCATCCTGCAAAACCTGCTACCCCAACAGGGTTAGCACCAAGGTCTGTGATCAGCACACAAACACCAGCGCCTCAGAAACGAGCCCTGGCAAGGCTCTGGTCCCTGGAGTGGACAGCTGGACTCCAGGAGCTCATCCCAAGGCTGGGATTTAGCAGGACAGGATGTTGGGATTGCCAGGCACCAGAGCTGACAAGCTGGGGCTCTGTCCTGCTCACAGATAAGCCGTGCCCTCCTCCACAAGGCAAACACCAGCTGGCCAAGCCGTGGCCATCCTGCTGCTAAATCCCAAGGGATGATAATCCTGAGACCTGGCACTGCGGAACACACTGGAGAACCCCGGGGATTGCCAGACCCCTGCGCCAAGCTGGAGCCAAGACGGAAATGCTGGAGATGGGAGAGCCTGGGATGCAGCCCAGGAGCTGGGACAGGATCCTGCCAGCAGGGATTGAGCTGTGGGGTCTGGCTGGCTCTGGGGACACTCAGAATTCACTCCTCCCTGCAAAGAGGGGAACAGCCAATTCCCAGGTGTGTGTGCCAGTGTTTTTCCAGGTCGCCTGGCCATGGAGTCCAGCTGCAGGTGCCTGCTGGAAAGGTTTCTGTACGTGGCGAGAATTGCTAATGGAGGAATAAAGGCTCAACCTCCCTCCCTCAGGAGTTTGCAACAGGGTTTCTACAGGAGCAGTTATCGAGGGCCTGGATCTCTAATCCCAACAAAACCAGAGGGAAGCTAGATCCTGCTGTAGGAAGGATATCCCTCTCTCCTTGTCTTCCTTGGAGGGCAGAATCCAAACCCTAAGAAGGAGCAGGAGGAGGGGGAGTGGACGCAGGTAACACTTTGCTGGCACAAGTCAGCAGGGCTTCCTCTATAAATAATATTTCACACCAGGGGCATGCTGAGTGCCAGTCAGTTCAGGTGCTTTGGCATTTATTAGGTTTGCTGGGAGCTCAAGTGTTCAGAAAATCTGTCACTGGCCAGTGTGCTCCAATCTTAAAATAATTGATTAATTAAAAGCTGACCCTGAGCTTTTTTTGAAAAGTCTGTCCCTAGCTCTAAACCCAGGAAAAGCCATTTTTATCTTTTGCCAACCTAACAAATCCAGCTTCAGACCTCTGATTAAATATTAACAACTTTGCACAGACCACAAGCAAGCTCCACAGCTATTTATTGCTCCAAAGGCAGCTGCAGCAAGAAACACACAACAAAACAAATAAAAACCAGCCAGGAACAAACGGTGTCATCCACATCAACAAGTTTCCCATGTGTGCTTGAGTCAGCTCAGAGCCAGGGGGCATTTCAAGCACGTTTCACTGGGCTCAGAGCTCGGGGACCTGGTGCTGCTGGAGCTCTCTCAGCCCCAGATGCCCCCCAGCACCTCTTTCTGGAGTGCTCCAGCCCCATCCACAGGCTGCTGACGTCAGTGGTCCTCGCTTTGGATCTCACTGCAAAATCCCTGCGATGCCTGAAGAGCTTGGTACGGGTGAAGTGGTGGCTGGCTGGGTTTATCACCCTTTCATCGCCATTTCAAAGCCCGGTTTGGGGCTGGCGGAGGCCTGGCAATGACATTTGGGGACACAGAGGCTGAGATGAGGCTGTGGAAGAGGCACTGAGCCCTCCAGCAGCCACAGAGGTCAATGTTTGTCCCTGTGCAGGGACAGGGCCAAGGACAAAGGTCGAAACAATGTCCCCATGCCCAAATTGCCCCCCTTTGTACACCCCATACATCTATGAAGGTTTTCCCCCGGGATCACTTGATCCCCTGGAGCAACACGACAAAAGGGGATTGTTTCCCATCTTACTCCTAATTATTACTGGAAATAAAAAAGCAGCTGTGCCTCGGTTTGGGCACTGAGCCAGCCTGGGATCCCCCTCCCCACCTCATTTCCCAGGCACGGGCTCAGGTTTCTGACGCACAGGATCAAATAACCCATCACTCAGGGTAAGATATTATCCCCTATTACCAATTCCATGCAAACAGCTCTCATCTTCCCTGGATTAAAAGCCAATTAAACAACCTTGCTGTTCAAGGGGAGAGGAAACTGAGAGGAGGGGTTTTTGTGGAGTTTTTGTTGGTCTCTGGCAGGTAGGAAATATCCCCCATAAGGGCTATCGATGAGTTCTTTTGAAATCGCATTGATTTTGCTCAGAACCCTTTGGGAGTTGTGTCTCCAGAAGAAAAAGAGAAACACAGAGAGGACAACAACAAAATCCCCACAACCCATATCCCAAAAAGGAAAAAGGAAGGAAATTTTATTTGCGGGTGGATCAATGGTGTTTGCTTAAGTCAGCAATTGGTGTTTTGGGTTTCAAAGCTTTCTCAGGGCAAGGGAGCCTTAGTCTCAAGGTGAAGAGCAAGCTCATAAATCTGGGAGAAGCTTCAAGCCCAGAATCTGCTGATTCCCCACTGCAGGGAGGGCAGAGCCAACAGGAAAAGGGCATTTGCTCTGCAAACAAGAAGCAGGATGAGCACTTGTAAATCGCTGGTCACAAGGGAACAGGTGACATTCAGCCCTGCTGCACTCAGATCTGCGATAAAGGGGAGCAGAAAGGTGACTTTAAACCAGCTCTGTGCTCACAAGGGCCATGTGAGCACCTGGTTCCTCCTCTCAGCTCCCAGCACAAGCCTCGGGTCTGACACTAGGAAAACAAGGTTTATCTTCAACACTCAACCCTGGCCCTACAGCCTAAAATCATGGAATGGGTTGGAAGGGAACTTAATGATCAAATTCCCACTCCTCTGCCATGGACAGGGACAACTTCCAGGTTGCTCCTAGCCCTATGCAACCTGAAATGCCTTCCCTTGCCTTCTGCCCTGGGAGCAGACTTGTCCAGAGACATGTCCAGGGCAGGGGGAAAGCCAGACACGAAAATCTCCAGCTGGGACTGCAGCCAGCACAGCCAGACTCCACCACAAAACTGCACAGAGAGAACTCACCCCATCGATCCTGCTTCCCCGGGTTTAGGAGGAACAAACAAAAAGCCTCATCATCAAAATGCCAGACTGCCTTTGCAGCAAGCGTCCTACCCAAAAGGAGCCCTGGGTTTAGGATCACAGGATCATCAGGGTTGGAAAAGCTCTCCAAGATCATGGAGCCCAATCTTTGACCGATTTGATGTGGTTTTATCATTAAACCACAGAGCTTCCCCCAGCCTGCTCCTGTCCAGTAACACCAGTTTGGAACCAGCTCCTGCCAGCCTGCCACTCAGAGCAGGCAGGGGAAGGGGTAGCAGGGGTGTTGAGCTGTTTGCCAGCAGGTGTTTAGCAAACCCACCCGCCTCAGCAGGCAGGCAGGTGACCCCTCAAGGTCCTCTGCAACCTGAATTATCTTCAGTTTCTGTCAGGATGCTAAACTAGCACAAAAACATGTCTGTCTTTCTGTCAATCTGTCACTTCACGTTCGCTTCACGTTCGTCTGTCAAGCATTAGCCCAGATCTCACTGTCAACAAGCAGATATTTAGTTGTTGTTTCCTCTTTTGTTTGCTTTTTTTTCCAGGCCATTTCCACTTGAAGTACACCCAGACAGGCAGAGCCATACGAACACAAATAGCAGGGCACCATTTTCACCAGGCTCCCTGTATTCCAGGCTTTTTTTACTGGAAACACTGGGAGTAACTCGCTCTGACAAGTGACTCTTTGCATGAAAACCAAGCTGCCAAGCTCCTCTTGGCTGCACACCTGGGCAAGGTGAGGGGGTCTGCGCTGGGCAGAGATGATCTTTGAGGTCACCCCAACCCCAACCAGGCTGGGATTCCATGGGAATGGCACAGCCCTCCGTCACAGCATCCTCACCGCCTGTGGCCATGCCAGGGGGGCAGGAGAGCTGCCAAACCTCACCTGCACAGCCCCAGCCCTTACCTGGCCGCTGCCACACACCGGGATGGGAGATCCAGCCTGGAGGAGAAGGGGAAGGCGCAGAGCCGGAGGAGCCTGGGGACAGCACGGCCCTGAGGGGGTACAGGGACGAGCCAGGAGGATCCGCTCCCTCTCCCCTTCACTTCCGCCCAGGATTTAGAAAAAAAAAACAAAAAAAAGACTTTTCCGGCCTGGATTTTTTTCCCGGCGTCCCCCCGGCCCGCCTGGAGCCACCCCGTCGCCATGGCAACGGGCTGAGGGAACAGATGGGCCTGGCGGGCAAATCGCCCTTCGAGGGGAATGCTCAGGGCCACACGCCTTGGGGACAGCGAGGTCACCCCCGCCCTGCATCCTCGGGGTGTCCTTGCAGCGGGGAGGGACATGGGTGCTCCCCTCACTGCCTGAGATCCACCTGGGCTCGCCTGGCTATGGGAGAATCCACGTTTTCCCAGACATCTGGAGCATCTCCCTGCCCGCCTCCAGCCAGCCTCACCCCTAAACCAGGGCATTGCACAACAGGACGGGCACAGGGGACTGAATTCCCATCCCTCAGCTGTCCTGGCCTTGCCGGCTTTCCCAGACGGATTCATCCGACCAGACTGGGATGAGGAGTGAGGTGAGTGAAGATAAAACTCAGCCACTAATCTCCCTGTGGATTAGCCGTCCACGTGGGGCCGTGGTGTGGGGCTTTGGAGCAGGCAAACAACAGCTGAGCCCTCCTGGAGATCCCACAGCTCCTCTGGAATACCTGAGAGGAGCAGCCAGGCCTGTCCTGAGCACCCAGAGAGGAGAGGTTGTTCTTTCACCTCGTCTTTCACCTCCTCTTTCCTCACCGTGTTTGCAGAAGGAGCTGCAAACCTGATGCAGCTTGTTGTGCTCAGCCCCAGAACTGGTTCCTTTTTTGAGGGGAAAACAGCAAGTGTGAAGCTATACTTCAAAGCCTCCAAAGCTGTCTGGACCTGCACATGTAAAGGACTCGGTGTGGAGAAACACAGGCTGAAGGCATCAAGAAACTCTGCTACAAGAACAGGAAAAATAAAAAGAAATGGCCGTTCCTTTAGCAACTTTAGCCCAGGCTGTCTCAGCTGCTCAAGCCTGTTTTCTCCTGAAAAACCAAAAGCAACACTCGCTCTCCAGAGCCAGTTTTGGAGCTGTTACCACCATTATCCCAACTTCCTTCGCTCCAGACAAATCCCTGTGGATCGTGGCTGAGTTCTGCAGCCCTGTCCCCATTCCCACAGGGGCCAGACAGCTGCTTTCCTTGCCCACGGAGTGCCTGGGAGATCCTGGGGATGGGAAGCAGCATTTCTCAGGACTCCGCAGACGGGAAGCAGGGTGGCAGCTGATGGCACTGGGAGGCTGCAGGGAGCTGAAGCCCTCCTGCCTTGCCTGCCAGGCTGCTCCTCGCCGTGGCCCTGGCACGCTGTCAGGGTGCTGGGTGCTGGCCTGGGGGCCCAGCCCGGCCCAACCGGCTCCCAGCCCACACCCGTGGGAAGCTCGGGAGCCCGTACTGCCTCTCAGGTGTGGCCCTTGGCCCGCGGGCTCCCGCCCGGAGAGCGCTCGACTGCCAGCTCGGATGGGGCTGCTGCTACTGCTGGAGAGGGAAGGGGAGCCCTGCCAGGGCAGCACCTCCTGGGAGGCTGCAAGACCTCCTGTAAAACCCCTTTTTGGGGCTTCCTTTCCTTCGCAGGGGGTTCCCAGGTCTTTTTTTCCTGCTGGTGTCTGGAATCCCAGAGCTTTTCTCTGCAGAACAGGTTGGGTGCAGGAGCAGCCGTGCCTGCTTCCCACGCAGCAGCACAGCCCAGCCTGCCCCACACCCTCCCCCAGCCCCAAGAGCCCACCTCTTGCTTTCCCTCTGCTCCCTTTCCCGGATCAAAGCTGCCTCCCCTCCCTGTATTGCAAACATTATTCACCTCTGAGATAAGAAGCTCTCCAGCAGCACTTTATTAATCCCACAGGAGGCAGAAAGAAGCAGAGTGAAAGGGCATAGTGTGGCCAGGATAGAGGCTAATGTTCCACGAAACACCTTTGCAAGAGAGAGCCATGTCTTTTTCCCAGAGTCTCCTGGGAAGCTCGAGTAATAATTAACAATTATCGAACTTTAAACCCTCCATCTCTCTCTCTCTCTTGCCGGGATTTTGTAATAACTCCCCCAGTCTGGAACACTCCCAGCCCGGGGTGCTGGGGTGCACTGGGGCTGCAGGGTGAGGAGGAGGAGGATGCAGACACACTCCGTGGGCAGGCAGGAGGCAGCTGCTGACTCTGCTGCTTCCCTGCTTCTCCACTGGGCTTGGATATGAACCTCCTCTCCTTCCCCCAACGAATGCTGCAGCTCCTTTGGCCACAGAACGAACTGGCTCTTTGTGGTTCTTCCCAGGGAAGTTTCTCCCAGCCTTGCAATGCCATAGACTCTTGCATATGGCTAAAGTTGTCATCTACCCAGGAGAGAGACTCGAGAGCTTTTCTAGCACAGAGACACTTGTTTAAATCCATCTGCTGTCTGAGGCAGCCACAACCAGTGCCATGTGATGGCCCACACGGGGGACAAGTTGGGTGGCTCCTCAGGCCTGGGTCCCATCACTGCCTGGTGGAAGGACCACAGAGTTTTGGAAGTGCTTGCTCATGCAACAGAGAGTATTTCTGTTATCTGCATCCTCTCCTGGAGCAACTCAAGCGTCAGGAGTCCTGCTCAGAGCCAGGTAGGGAATCATCGGCAAACGCAAACACATTGCAGGTTGTCTGGAGATCCCCACTGTCATGGCAGGACATCCTTCCTGCCTCAGCACCACAGCAGATCCAAGGGAAGGGCATGATGTGAACCCCTGACAATCTTTCCTGGTGTGTTATCCAGCAAAGGGTGTGGGTGGGAAGGCAGCAGGGAAGTGGAGAAATGTCCAGCCCACACCTGTCACCCACCTGCAACCCCAGAAGTGACCCAAATGCTAAACCAGCAGAGTGAGAAATCAAGAGACCTTTGAATTGAAGCAGACAGGGAAGCCAGTGGGCCATGTTCACCCACTTGCATGATGTCAGCCTCACATCCCACACCCACAGCAGCCAGAAACTGGGCCCAGTGTTTGCACTGGCACAATATTTGTACATGGATCCATGCAAAAGCATTTCCTGCCTGCTAAACTCCCTGGGCAAGGAGCTGCCTGCTTCTGGCTGCTATGAAAAAATGACCAAATAAAGGGAAGTCACCTTTCCCCACGCTCTGCAAACATCTCCTGCTTGGATCAGGCAGGATCAGGTGTGCAAGGCACCCTGCAGACACACGGCAGTGTGGGCAGAGCAGAGAGGGACAGCTCCCGGCAGCTCCTGACAAGGAAAGGCACACAGAGGTGAAGTGAGCTGGCCAAGGATATTCCAGGGAGCTCGTGGCAAAGCCAGGAAATGCTGCCAGCCCTTCTGAGCTCTGCCTGCCTTTGCCATCACCTCCAGGCCATTCTTTGCCTGTAAGTAAAAGCTGATTCACGCCTGGTAGGAGTCGGTGTGAGGCAGCAGATATTCCCATTTCTAGTGAGGTACTGTAAGGTACTCCACGGGCATGGCAGCATTTGAAATGTCAAGAATACAAAAAAATATATATACTTAAAGAGAATGATTTGAGCCTTTTATTTCCAAAGTGAGTTTAGAGGCAGCAAAAGGTCTCAGATCAATAGCAGCAAAACTGCAAATTGGAGCTCTCCCCTTTGCCACAGACAGGGTACAGCTGAGACAGCATCTGCACAAACAGTCTGCCCACAGCCCCTGCCAGCCTGCCTCAGCTCTGACCTTGAGGAGTTGCCTTCCAGTGGGAGAGGGAAGCTCCCCCTTCCTTTGCAGCCCTGGGCTTTTGTTCCCTGGCTGCTGGTTTGTTCTACTTGGGTACATTCTGTCTAGGGAAGAATCTGAGTCTTGATAAACTCACTCCAAATGCACACCAAGGAGAAGCCTGCCTCATCCTGCAGGTGGAGAGAAATCCCAAGGGGGGTTTGCAGCACAGATTTTGAGGTAAATCCAGCAGAGAGCTTAGCTGTGGCATTTTGGAAGGAGAGCTGCAGTTGCCTGCTCAAGTGCTCCATGACAAACAGGCCTTTCTTCTCCTCCCCTGCCCCACAGCTGCACAAGTGCTCAGCCCCGTGCCCCAGGGACCTTGAAAAGGTTCTCCCCATCCAAAGCTGGGATCAATACAGCTGTCAGGCTCTGGCCACATTACCCCTGCTAATTGGAATTACAATAGGCAGACTGCAGCTTTCGCTCCATCTCTCTGTTGCTTGTCATAATGTAATCAAAATCTCTCTCGCTCTTTATCACGGAGCGTGACGGGAGCAGAGGCAGCCACGAGACTACAGATTCCTTCAGATCTCCCTGGGGCTGGGGAGCTCTACCTCACTGCCAGAACTCCCCAGCTTTGGGATGAGCAGGATAATGGGAGAGGTGGCCTGAATCCCCCAAGGGGCTGGGCAGAGCAGGGAGGCAGAGATGGGGATGTGGGGTGCTGTGGGGTGGGAGTGCAGCAGCAGGGTGAGAGCAGAGGCAGCCACAGGCTGGTTGTAGAGGTGGACAGAGCCCAGGAAGGAGCCTCCCTCCTCTTCCTCACTGCCTCCTGGCATCCCAAACCCCTGCCTCCCCTCAACCACAGGTTCCCAGCTGCTGGCAGAGCCGAAAGTGAGCGCGGGATCACTGAAAAAGCCACGAGGCAGCTTGGCACAGGCATGGGGCACTGGGCAGGACTCAAAGGCAAAGCTCTGTGCTCACACTGGAGCCTGTGCACATCTCACTCCCCCCCGCTCCAAAGGCTTGGCCAATTCACAGATCCAGGGTGATCCATCCTGGGCAAATGCTGCAGCATCCCTGATTTGTTGGTCATTATTAAACAGCAGTAATGCAGGGCTGAATTGCCCAGAGGAGGGAAGGAGCAGCAGCCTGGACCTACCCAGCTCCCCAGAGAGTGGCCATAAACAAAACTTAAATAATTAGAGTGCTTGGGCAGAGATGCAGCCTCTAAGTATTCTTAGGCTCACGCGAATAAAGGAAATAAATTCTTGGAAGGTGCCAGGCTGGATGGGGCAGAGGGAGGCTCATTTTCCAGATCACTTGAGAGCAGCCGTTATAAATCTCAGTGAAAGATGCACCTCCCCAGGCTGGCGATATTTTTAAACTCCGAGAGAGAGAGAGAGGGGAGAGGAAAAACACATTTTAGTATTTACACCACAGGCGAAACGGGTATTTAAAAATCAGGATACATTTTCCAAAGTCTGTTCCTGCCACGCCAAGAAATGAAGAATTTTCTTTCTATAGTGTGCTAGCTGGCAATATTAGCCCCAGAGAATTCACTGCTACCACCATCATTCTGTTGTGAGCTGAGAAACCAAACTCCCAGAAGGACTGGGGGAGTCAGGGGATAAAGGTTCTTTCACTGGCAAATTGCTACTCCAGCTCCTAACAGAATCAGCAGCAAACACAAATCGAGTCCTTGGAATCCTGAGGGGTCACTCCTGCCCTGTCCCTGCTTGCTGGGTGTCTGGGATGATGTCCCAAGGGAGTGTCCCAGCCCTAGCGAGGCCACCTGAGCTTTGGAGCAGGGAATCCATGCGCTGACATGTGCAGGATCACCAGGCCACTTTTCCTTCCTGATCCTTCCTTGTGCTCCAGCTGGTCAGCACTGGTCAGTGCTTCCTGCCCTGCAGGGTGGGATGGTTTTTGGGTGGATATCCAAGAAATCTTGTCCAGAGCTGACTGACCACGGTTAAATGAGGCTGCAGGTGACACAGTGTGAGAGTTCCCAACCTGGAGAACCCCAAAGAAGAACTGTCACGGCACTGCCTTTCACTCCAACCACTGCAGCCTTCCTTCTCCTCACTCCTGCTCCTCATTCCCTCCTCAGGCACGGAGAGTATTCCCCCCTTTACAAGCTCCACTCTGTGCAAGCCTTTTTCCTTCCATCCCACCCCTCCCCAGGACTGCTGCCACCCTCCCCAAAGGATCCCATCCAGCTACCAAAGGGATACACAGCACACCCATCAGACATCAGAGCATCCAGCAAATCCCCAAACAAGCCTCCTCCAAAGATCAGAGCACGCCGTAATCACTCCCTGTGCTGTGTGAGGAGATCCCAACCAGCCCTCCCCCACTTTCCTTGGGTTCTTGCTGAACCCAGGCACGAGGTAAATTTGGCAAAGCTCAGCCCCATCGCTGGGAAAAGCCTCTCCATAAAACTCACACAGACAGAGCTCCTGGCCTCGCCTGCTCCCATGGCAGCACACAGATGTTGGGTGGCTGAACTGAGGAAAGAGATCCAAGTCTGCCCTTTCCTCAGCACCTTGCACACAAAAACAGACTCACCATTCCCAAATAAAATATCCAGCGAGTCTAGCAGAGCCAAGAGGGGTCCTGTATCCAATGGAAACTGGCAGCTGATATGAATTACAGCATGGCAGGGATGCTGCTATGCAACACATCCCTGATCCTGAACGGCCATAAATGGGCACAGCCTTGGTTCTCCCCTGTATCCAGAGATGTCCCTTCCTCCAGGACTGTCCCCAGACACTCTCTTGGTGCAGCTGACCAGGGGAAGAGCCCAGAGAGGCCCAGGGATGAGCAGCTTGGGCTTTGTCTTTGCTGTGCAGCACCTTATCCTCCTGTTCAGCCCTTAAAACAACACTGCTGCTCACATTGCCTTGGCTAAGTGAGGGGACAGGCAACAGCAAGGAAATACAGCCCCTCCAGAATGGGGGAGATCTTCTTGTATGTTCTTATAGTCCTAAACTGACCGGGATTATCCATCCTTAACATTTCCTCTAGTTTGAACACCCCCAGGTTAGGAAGGCCATCAGTAGTGGTGGGAACCTGACTCTGTGCTTGCCTCCAAGAGGTCTCTGCTGATTGTGTAGTCCAAGAAAAATCAGAGCCCATTAGATGTCTTTTCCTGTGAAAAAGGTAGCCAGAGCTTGATGCAGTTAACTCTCCAGTGAAAAGTGTCCTCCTGACTGCAGGTGTTATTTCTAGGAGAGGTTTCAAGGCAAGGGGAGCCTCCAGCAGGGCCATGGGTTTGGGTGAGGGCTGAGTTATGACTCCACAGAACTGATAACTCCTCTGGCAGCAGGCTCTGAGCTGGGCTGCTCAAGGACAGGGCAGGGTTCATCCCTTCCCTTGCTGCCCTCCCCTGCCCTAGTTCCTCACACAGGGCAGCAAAACCATCCTGTGTCAAGCAGCTCTACACAGGAATCAGGAACAGCCAGTGACAGAAACCATGACCTTTCTCCTCTACTACTTCTGCTATTAAACTCTCCCCTGGGTCTATGACTTCTGCCCATCAGGTTCATAACCCTTGGCTTTTCCAGGACACTCAGCACAACAACCTCTAATTACAGGCCACTGCTCTTGAGTCACACCAGCCTCTTGTACACATCAGCATCAGCCCCTGAGTCCACAGCCAGCACTCTGTCCCCAGACTGTCCCCTTGGGCTGGGAAAATGGTCAGTGGAAAGCTGCTCAAGCAGCACCTCACTCGGTCCAGAGGGTGTCCTGCCAGGGGGTAAGAAATGACAACTGGTTTTGGCACATGTGAGAAGCTCAGTGCAAAAAGCAGCTCCCAGCTGAAACCCAGCCTGCCCCTGGACCCACAGAGCCTGCACTGCAGCAGCCTCGCTGCCTGGAGCCTCACACAGAGCACAAGGCTGGTTCTGCTCTCAGGTGGCCACACAGCCCTTCATTCCAGCCCCCTCACAGACAGGCCTTTGTGCTGGGAATGGCTCTGGAAAGGCTGGATGTTAGCCCTGGCTGCGAGCTGCATGGACCCTCTGTCACTCCTGCCTGTGTCTCCGGATGCTTCTCTCCAGCACAGGGGGAGGGAAGGAGGGATGGATCTTCCACGAGAGAAGCAAAATAGCCTCAAAATCAGCCTGATTACAGGGTTTCCCCAGGTAGGGAGAGAATTGCTGGGAAGAGAGATGGAGGCTGAGCCCTCTTGCCTAACAAGGCTTGGGAGTACCTGCTGTCTCTCAGCCAGGTGGTCCATCTGGTGCCTGCCGCTGCTCCAAGGCAGGGATGTGATTTGCAGGTCCTGGACTGCATCTGGAGCATCCCTGCATGGTCGGGAGCAGATGGAAGCACTTTGCTGTTTCCTGCAGCTAGAGAGGCAAATAGGCTGGGATGGAGGACCGAAAACCCCTTCATTGTGTTTGAACTCCCAGGGAGGAGAGTCACACTGATCCTGCCTCTCTTAAGCTTTTCTCCCTGCACACCTGGAGGATGAAATGCTGTCCACCAGTCCCCAGCTGGCCTGGCTCAGAGCCAGGGAGGCCAGGCCTGCAGCAGAGCGAGGCACAGAGAGGCAGAGTTGGGTGGATAATGCTTAGAAATGCTTCCCTCTTGCATCACACCCAACAATGTCAAGGGAGGATTATAAACCTCCTGCAGGGACTGCTTTGTGGTGGGGGAATGGAGAAGAGATGGTTCATCAAGTTGGGTCAGTTCCTCCCACCCATCCCCAGCACCCCACAGAGATGCTGACGTGACAAGAGAGCACTGGCCATGCCCTCCCTAACCTCCTCCTGTCCCCCCGGGCTGGGGACAGCGAGGCACTGAAGCTCTCCCCTTCTCGTAGCCAGGAGCTGCTGTTTGGCTGCCTTGGGACTGCAGCAGAGCCGGAGCTGCCGCAGCCCTGGTGCTGCCAGGCTGTGGGAACGGCTGCAGTCAGCCCCAGATGGGGACAAACACTGAACGGGCGGCAGGTGCTGAGCTCCCCACGTGTCCCCAAGTGCCCGTGGAGGCTGTGACACGGCTCAGGGTACAGACAGAACACGGTGCTGCAAAGGGCAGCACATTTCGCTTCCCGTTTCTCCATGTGACAGAGATGGGACTTTAAACCCAGTGTGGCCGCAGAGGGGAAACTCTCCTTCCTGCCACGAGTGGTACTTCATAATTTGAGCAGCTCAGTGAGGGCTTTTCTTCTGCTACAGAGCAGAAAACCCAGTGTGTGTGCTGGGATGTGCCTCAATTCAGCCTGGACTAATCCTTCACTGGGAGAAGCCAAGGAAACTGTGCACCTGGGAGAATATCCGTGGCTTAACAGCAGCCAGGAGGAAACGTATCATGAGACGTTTCATTTCTTAGTTAAACAAATCTTCACCTGAAATGCTGCTCTGGGTGAGGGAGCCCTCGCTGCAGAGCTCGGAATTCTCCGTGCTGGGATGGCTGAGCTCTGGTAATTAACACAAAGAGGTGTCTCCGATGCAAACTGGGTCCCAGCTCCAGCGGCTGGCGGCACCAGCTCACCCTTCAGCGGAGCAGCCCTGATTTAATCTGATGTTATTTGAAAAAGCAAGATCTCCAGGGGTTGTGAGATTGGAGTACCTTTGTCCCTCCCTCATTTGTTTCTGCTTTTTTGCACTGATAAGCCTGGCTGGCCTGTGAAAGGGACTGAGCAAAAGCCATCAGCACCTCGGGCAAGGATGTTGCAAGACTCAAACCCTTTCTCAGGAGCCCTGAGGACTGTGGCCATCCTCCGGAGCACTAGCCAACTCACCCCTACAGCTCTCACAGGCAGCCTGACTCCTGCCCTTCCAAAAATTTTTGGCTTGGAGCAAAACCAGCCTGGTGGAAGGTGTCCCTGCCCAAGGCAGGGGGTTGGAACGAGATGATCTTTAAGGTCCCTTCCAATCCAAGTCCTCCTGGATTGTGTAACTAAAACACCTTTTTCCTGCAGTGCTCGCCCCCATCCCTGTCTGCTGGCAGTGCTGTGTAACTCCCCAGGGCGCTGGAGGTGGCAAAGAGCCTTTTCCTGGCTAAGAGTGGCCACTTGCTGCTATCCCCCCGGGCTGTCCACAACCTGAGTGGCACTAGCAGATGTGCCACGGCAGCCAGGCCTGGGAAGCAGGTCACAACAACCGGCTCTGCTGGTTCCCTGTGTGATTCAGCCGAGGTGTGAGCGCTGCTCAAAGGATCCCTGCGGTGCCTCGCTTTGAGCTTGGCTTTGTGGCTGGTCCAGCTGCAGCCCAGAGGAGGGGCGATGCGAGGAGAGATGTGCCAGGCTCTGCCAGCATCTCCTCGGCCACCAGCTCATCCCAGCATCGGATGTGCTGCTGGCTGTGCCCCTGCTCCTGGAATCTCCCTGCGGATGGCTCCGTGTGCGCTGGGCTGGGAGCTCCTGCTCGATTAACGCTGCTGGTTCAGGGAGCAAACAGTACCAGCCAGGGCCCTCCCTGGCTCTGGCCATGGGGCAGACATCCTCCTGTTCGTGGGCTGAGCTGCCTCTCCCCCAGCCTGGCGCCTCACCCACGCTGACACACTCGGGAGCTCCTCAATTCACGCCAGAGTAAAACCCGACCGGTCGGTTTAAGTGAGCTTTAATGAGAAAAAAAAATCAGCTAAAGACATGCTTTCGCTTCTTGAAATAGCCTGATGCTGCTGTTTCTGATATTTGGGAGGAGGCAGGTAGGGGAGGGAAAGAAAAAAGTAACAACCAAGAACTCCTACCAAGGGCTGAAACAGTCTGGCAACTTTTTTGCATTTTGGAAGCTGCTTTGGGATATTAAAGCAGCTCAATAAAGCACACGATGGAGCAGATCCTGCAGTGACACGCTTTGGCTATTCCCAGCACTCCAGAGAGCTGCTGTACCTCCCCAAAATGACCCCTCCCTCCAGCTGCAGCCAAGTTTGACCTCAGCCCTCCAGGTCAGCGCGGCTCAGTCAATGCTCCTTTCAAGCGCCGCGATGGAAAAACCCTGTGTCAAAGCAGCTCCAGCCACCTCTGCAGCTCTCCCCTGTGGAGCACCTCAAAGCACTTTGCAAAGTGTTCCCAGGCCCCTCTGGGGGATCAGGAGGTAGCCCAGCAATAGCAGAGAGGAATTTGTCTGCAGACAGTGCTTGGGAACAGAGGCCCAGATGTGCAGAGGCAGGACCAGGCACAGATGATGCCTCTGCTCTGTGTGGCTGCATCTCAAGCTGCAGGAGCTCCACGGCGGGGATAAACAGACAGATTGTTAAGGCTTGTAAAGCATAAATTTAACCGCAAGTGTTCTTAACCTCTGCAGATCAGCTGCCTAGGATCTCTCCTCCCCTTCCCCCACGGCTTCCCAGTAACCCCTGTTGATATCAATATCTTGAATGTAGCGTGAGTTGATACCTGGTTCCGAATGGATGGGCATGGAAGGCTGCAGGAACCATGAATTGAATCCGTTCTGGACGATTGAACTGCTCACATTAACGATAATTTGTAAAACAGATTTTTATATGAGACTCCTTACAGCTTTTACAGCGGGGGAATTTTTATTTCCTTATCAAAAAAAAAAAAAGCTAACATTATCTGAAGGGGGAGGGGGATTGGAACAGAATGGAATGGCATTGATCAGCTGGACATGAAAGGTTTTCCAGAGAGCAGGCAGTGCATCCTGCTTTGCTCTCATCCTTCTTGGGTGTTGAGTATGAAACTACATTTTCCAACAAGTCCACGGCTACCAATTCACTTGTAGCAGAGGATCCTGAGTTTTCCTCTCCTTGTTAAGCAATCTTGTCTGTATTCAAAACTTAAATATAGCTTCATATATGTTTATATATATATATGATTTTGGCACAATGCATTGTGAACGCGAGGAACTACGTGCCTCAGGAAGGTATCCAGACCTGGGCTCTGGTAAAGACTGCTGTGGCTTTGTGCAGCACTGAGCCCTGTGCTGGTCCTCCCCTGCAGCTCTGGGGCCTCCACAGCATACACAAGCACCCAAATTAATGAAATAAAGCAATGAATAAATATGTGATACAGGATCAGACACTCCTGCAGCTGTGGTGCATCCACCACTGAACTGGTCGGGCCGAGAGTGTCGCCCACACAGGCTGCAGGGCACCGGTGCTCACGGACAGGGTTTGGGAAGGATTATCCTCCCGGAACACTGCGGAGCTGGCTGTACCCTGGGCTTGGCAAGGCACCACGAGATGCACCACTGGCTTATCCTGGCAGAGCTGTCAGCGGGACAGTGCAAGACAAACTGCCACGCTACTGCAGTGGCAGGAGAAAAACCTGCCTGACTGCTGGCAGCAAAGCCCTGAGAACAGCCAAAAATAGGAGAAGTGGGGGGGAAAAGTGTCTCTTGGCAGGACAAGGTGAGATGCCAGGCGGTGTCAGGGTCACTGCGTGTCCCCTTGGTGATAGCAATTCCCTGGGGAGCATAAAGTCCTTTTGGTTTACCCAGCACAGAAATCACAGCATTACTGTGCCTCCAGTGCCTTTCCCCGGTGTTGTGGGGAGGATTTCCTGCACGGCGCTGCCGGGTGGAAGGATGAGAAGGAGGGCAGACCGGGTGAAGAACGACATGGAAAGTTCTGAGACTCCTTGTGAGGAGCCAGAGCTCAGCCAGGCACCTGCCTGCAAGCACAGAGGAGCGCAGGGAGCCCGAGGCTGTCCCTTCCGTCACCTCTTTTTGCAATGCACAGCAGATCCCTTTGTCCTGGGAATACCGAGGTACACCCAGCCCTGCTTTCTCATCGCCCTGTTAACCTTTTCCCTCTCGCAGCCTCCCCGGTTTCTGGATCACCACCCCCTCCCATTTCATCTCGGTCCTCATCCATTTTAACCAGACCATCCAGTCGCTGTGATCTGTTGATCTCCTCTGTCCTGATGTTATCATCTCCCTGTCTTTGCGAGCGCCAGGTAACTCTGGGCCCTGGCATTTGCTCTGATAGCCCAGAGCTCGCTCACTGCAGCCACATCTCAGAGTCACAGCCCAGCCAGCCCGGCTGCCCTTCTCGGACGCAACCCCAGCCCGAAGAGAGGAGGAGCGGACGCAATTCCACCCTGCCTTCACTGCAACTTCTCCCCAGCTGCAGATCCCAGTCCTGCTGCAGGCACAGGCTGCCTCCCAGCCCTGCACAAGGCTGGCTCCACACAAGTGCCCGCTGCCAGCGCTCCAGCCCCAGCCACCGGCAGCCGAGCCCCAAAAAGGCAAACATCGGCTCTATTTGCATCTCTCCGTTCATTCACAAGCTGTAAACGCAGACTGCCGATCCCCTTTCCATGGCTCCGACTCCCGGAAAGCCCTCCAGGATGGCATTAACCCGTTCTGCACTGGAGCAGAATAAATGAGTCCCCGCAGGGCACTTCCCAAAGTGGGTCACTCTCCCGCTTCCCAGCGCTGTGCTGGAGCCCAGGGCAGGTCCTTCGCAGGGAAGGGACGCACGGACTGCTCTGCCACCGCCCGGGTGGGTCCAACGAGCTGGGGAGCAGCCGATCCGCATCTCTGCCCATCTGCTCCTTTCCAGAGATGGATCAGAACCCAAGGGATGGATCAGAACCCAAGGGATGAATAAGATGCCATCAGGCAGCCAAGCTCAAAAGCAGTGAAAGGAAGCTCTGAAACCTGGGAGCGGTCCAGCCCCTCCGCTAAAGAGCCCGTGGGAAGTGTGTGCGGAGGGGAGCGGGGATTTTGGGGATGCTGGAGAGCCGAAACCCTCCATCTCTCCTCCCGAAACATCTGCGCTCCGTGCCCAGCCTCGTGGCTGCCTTTCCGGGGAAGCCTGGCTGCTGCGCCTCGCTAGACGCTGCTCGATCCAAAAAGCAAACAAACGGCCTCAGCTCCAGGGCTCCGGAGCCCGCTGCCTGCAGCTGCTTCCAAAACAAACGAGCGTGTTGTTCCGAGCCGAGCCGGCGCTGAAACCGGCCCCGATTCTCTCCCACCCTCGCACAGATGCTCTCACACCTGCTCCAGACCCGNGTCCACCACGATGCACGGCAACTTGTCTGCAGCCGTGAAGCCATGAGAGTTCCTTAGGAGCGATGGGCAGGGGTCGGTCTGGCAGCGCCGCGGGGCCCCCCCCCCTCCCAGCCCCCGGTGATGCTCAGGTCTGCTTAAAAAAAAAAATAATTGAAAAAATAGTAAAAATAAAAATCAGATCGTAGGTGCGTGAGGACAAAGAGGCGGCGGGAGAGCGGGAGGGCTCCGAGGGGAGCTCCGTACATC
>VZRM01001846.1:142770-177702 GCA_013397955.1 Grantiella picta | reverse complement strand
GGGCACGGAGCGGGGATGGTGGGCACGGAGCGGGGATGGTGGGCACCGCATCCGCACGTGCCCGCATCCCGGCCGGCAGCAGGAGAAAATGCCTCCAAGGGGGTGTCAGACACAGTTACAGTGAAACACGATATTTATAACAAAGTGTGGGGGAAGGTGTCACATCACATTACGCTGACGCTCCGGCGCCCGAGACGCGGGGATGTGGGGAGGGCCGGCAGGAGGGGTTCGCTCTCCAAACGCGGATTCCTTGCCGGAGAGCACCCCGAGCAGGGTTTCCCCGCAGGCAGGACAGCAGGGCAGGTCTCTCGTGGGCGCTGGTGGTGGCACTTGGCTCTGGGAGCCACCGTGCCTGGCCCTGCTCTGCTTTCCCATGGGGAAAAATAAACTCCAGATATCTCCGGTGACCTTAAACACTGCTCCGTTGTAGCTTTTCTGGATGGTATATCCCACTCGCTTGTGCGTCAGTTGGCTTGGGAGCACAGCCTTGCTGATAAACCTCGCCTTACCAAGCTGAGATTAAGGGCTGTAATCTTTAGAATAAACAGTTCTTTGGAGAAGGCTGTGTCCCTGCACGCAGCTGGGGTTGCACAACTCCCTCCCTGGAGGATGGGACTCGGAGAGTGCCCAGCTCTTCCCAAAGGAGCCAAGGGCTTCTCAGAGCTGCAGTTTCCCTGGATCCCACATGGAAATTCCCTCACGCGTTGCACAGAGAGTAGTGAGAGCTCCTACTCACACACACGAGCATATTTCTGTGCATTCATCTCCTGCTCCGTCCCCCTGCCCTGGCAACGGCACGGTAAAACATGGATGCAGCGCAGCACGGCCATCCCAGCCTTCTCTCGGGGCTAGCTGCCCGGGAAGAGCCTCTGTCAGCTGCCTTTCCCCCTCCTTCCAACACGGGAGCAGCCCCCCAGGTTCAGCCAGCACATGGGTGCTCAGAGCTGCTCCTCCCTCCTTGTCCTGTGAAGGTCTGGGGGCAGGTGAGTCCCCACAGTGAATGGTTCTGTCCCCACACGTCCATGCTCGGAGGACTGTGCAGCTGAGCCCTTCCACCCCTCTCTGCTCTGCCCTGTGGTCCTCTGCGACTCACTCCAAGTCAGCCCCTCTGGGCCAGCTCAGCCTCTGCCCACCCCACACCAGCCCTGCTTCCCCCCTGCTTGTCCCCCCATGCGGTTTCCTTTCCGGGGACTCAGCTGCTCAGTGCCTGCAGGGCTCCATGTCCTCTCCCAGGGTGGTTTGAGGTCAGTTGGAGCCTCACAGCTCTGTCCAGAAGTGGAGAGCTCATCACTGCTAGCGCGTCGGTGCCAGCTTTGATTCTCCTGGGAGTGCCACTGACTGCTCTCACTCAGTGCCAGCGTGGGTCGGGGTGACCTTGGCCCTGCTGCCTGCCCTCTGAGGCTGCTTCCAAGTGCCTGCAGCGCTGCAGCCGCAGTGCCTGGGTGGGGATGGCAGCAGGGCCTGCAGAAGGCAGGCTGGGCTCTCCCTGGGAGGGAACATTCCCTGGGAAAGGCACCAGCTCCTGCCCGCTTTGCTAGGAGAAAGCAAATATTAATTTTCCCAGGCAAACGCACACTTGACCTGAGCCCTACATCGAGCCAGCCCTGAACTCTGTCGGGTTCCACTGTCAGTGGTGATCACCAGCAGGTAGAGGTGACATCAGCACATAGATGGGAGATGCCCTCATCAGGTTATCACTCAAGCCTGGGCTCCTTCACTCCAGGCATGAGAAAGAGCCAGGAGAACAGAGGGGTGAGAGCAAGGCTGGCATTTAAACCCCAGAGGGGAAAGGCTGGAGCACCTTGACAGGTGTGGTCTGCTGTAGTGGCAGACCTTGGCTGCTTTGGGGAGGAAAAGGTGCTGGATATGTGCAGGTAAGAGCCTTTAGGGCTCTTATTGTGTTATGTGCATTTTATTTGTATTATATTCTCTCTATAACACAGCCCTGTTATTCCCATGATCTGTAGGGTCTGTATAATACATCCCTGATATTCCACAATCTATATGGTTGCATGAACCTGTTATTTCCCAAAGAGGAGTGCACAGGCCAGCTCCGAGGGATGCTGGAGTGTGACAGCCCAGGGGAATCCATCCACAATCCATCCAAAGTCCCTCTCTGATCCCACAGAGAATATTTCCCAGTGGGATCAGAGAGGAACACGGTGTTCAGGGGTCCCTGCTGGCTCCCTGCACGCCCCCCATTGATGGTGACACATGTGGTGACAAGGCTGTCTGAGCACAGACGTCACCTCTGAGGAGGGGTGGCTGTGTCACTGTCAGCTCCGTGTCACCCTCGCAGCCGTGTGTCACCGCAGAGCCCAAACACACCGCGTGTGAGTCACTCTTTGTGCCAAAACAGCGTTGGGTTCCGATGGCCTCGATGTGGGGCTGACAGTGGGGGACACTTGCGTGTCCTGGGAGGCGCTGGGTGTCCCTGTGCCAGCCCAGCCCCGGCTGGTCCTGCCCACGGCCATGGCACGAGGCCAGGGCATGTCCAGCGCACGGATGTGGCCGCAGCTCCCCTCCGTGCACGGTTGAAAGGAGGTCGTCCTCGTCCCGCTGGATGCAGTGACTAAGGCAGCCTGGCATTTACCCAGGGTTTATTTGGACACTCCAGAGCCAGCTGCACACATTTTTTTCATTTGCTTTTTGTCTGACTTCATGCCCTTTCGGTGATTGCTTATAAACTGAGTGCGGAGAAGGGACCAACGCTCGCTGCTTGCAGGGGAAGGAGCCTCGTGCAGCACCCACCCGATGCAGACAGACCAAGAGGGAGGCAAGCTGAGAGAGAAAAAAAAAATCTCATTCATTATCTGTCCTGGAAACAGTGTGTTCTTTTTGCAATTCCCTTTGACTGCTCAGGGAACGATTTATTCTCTCCTTTCTCTGACAGCAGAGTTTGCAGTGTTCCTGTTAAGTTCGGGCCAGCTTGGATTAACTGTGCATCCTCAGTGTCTGATTAGCTCTATTTGCTGTGTTTTTATTGACCTATGCAAGAGGAAAATCTAGGTCAGGCCAGGCTGATGAGGCTGGAGCTGGCTCTGTAATATAAATCAGTACAAACGAGGCCATCCAGCCGCTGAGCCATCAAATCACGCTCTGGGGTGGGTCGCCTCCAAAGTGTCCAGGGGACATAATTAGGAACTTTCCCAAGCTGTCAATCAGACAGGAAGCTCGGTCTGGAGGTGGAGGGCGGGGAGGGTTTTTTAGGAGCTGCTCTTTGTTTCTGGGTGAGGGGCATTTTATCAGCAAGCGGCTGAAGCGGCTGCAAATAGAAACGGCCCCTGCCTGGCTGTGACTCCGTGTTTGTCTGCACAGAGCAGGGATGGAGACAGCTAGAGGAAGCCTGCAGGGCTGGAATTGGTTTTTCTACGGAAGCAGGAGGGGAGGGCAGAATCCTTCACTCGGCTCCCATGCTAGCAGACCTTATTGATGGCTTTTGCCACGCACAGCCAAGGGGGAAGCAGCAGATCCGGTGTGCTCCTGGCAGTCCTGAATCTCCTCTAACATTGCCACTCGTGGTTTGGTTGGATCGGAGCAGCATCAGCCTGTGACCCAAACTGCAGCTGCGCTAGTCACCCTGCTTTGGGAGAGAGAGCAGGCGGCGATGGCTGTGACAGGCTGATTTCAGCTGCCCTGCAAAACCCCTGCACCGCTGGGAAAAGCTCTTTGCAGGGAGACCAAGGTGTCTGGTGCTGGAAGTTTCCAGGCTGGGACCCAGGGAGCAGCCTCAGCTGGTGCTGGCTGGGGTGTGTGATGTGCTGGGAGTGCGATGTCACACAGCATTAGCTTCACTTGCCGCACGGCCGAGGCGCCGTGACAGCGCAGGGGACAACAGAGCCACCCTGGGAGGGGACAGGGGAGCGGCACGGCCACGCTCAGGGGTGCCATCCCAGGGTGGGCACTCAGAGAGAGGGTGCTGCGGGCACAGAGGGCAGGGCAGGCTCTCCCTGCTCTCAGGATTCCCCCGGGGCTCTCACAAGGCGCTGCTGGCTCGGCTTTGGCTCCGCAGAGCAGCTGGGAGGGGAGCTCAGGTCAGCGTCACGTTGTGCTGCCCAGAGCCACACATGCGATGGCCAGGCAGCTCCTGGCCACAGGGAGGTGGCCCTGGAGGAGGTCACCTGGGTGGGAAAGCTGCTTGGGATCTGCTGTTGGAGGAGGATTGGTCTGGGCAGAGCCGTGCAGGGTGAGCTCAGCCATGGTGTGTTCAGTGTGCGGAGAGAGGCAGAGCTCCCGCTGTGGGGATCTCACACATATCAGGCGTCAATGAATATCTGCAGTTCTTTCCCACCTGGAGGGATCTGGAGGGATTTTGGAATGTAGAGTGAGTGTCAGGAACAGGAAAAATCCACCAGCATTCACCCAGCTACACACCCAGGTACAGCAGGTGTCCAGTGCTTTTCCTCTGGGGAAAATTAGTCAGGAAAACAAGAGGAATTTCAGCTTTTATGGAGAGAGGGAGAAAGAGAGAGATACCTGCTGGAGATACAAGGTATCCTCCACTGAACTCATCCAGCTGAGCCAACCCCCGAGGAGATTGTTCCTTGGGTGAAGCTGGGGGGATCCAGAGCATCTGCAGCCCCCAGAGCTGCTGTCCTGCCGAGCCGAGCAGCCAGCAGGGTGAGTGATGGCCCTGCCTTCCCGGAGCCATTGACATTCCCTCCACACGCTGCTCTTGCCTCCCCTTCTTTATGGCTGTGATTTACTGACGTCACAGGCGCAGCATCACGGAATTGAATTTACGGGAGGCTGAATTTATGATTAGAGAAATTAACCCTTCAGCACTTTGTGCCTCCCCCCAGCCCCTTCTGTGTGCACCTCGCTCTGTTCTGTAGAGATGAGAGAGACCCCATGGAAGACCCTAATTCCTGTAGGATAGCTGCTCCCTTGGAATGAAGGGATCAGGGAAAAGGTTCTGAGGGAATCTGGGCATCCAAAGATTGCAGGCTCTGCCCACGGATCAGTGAGCTGGCTTTGCAGCCACTCCATCAGGCTCCTGTCTGCTCGTTCCATGTTAACAGGCCTCTCCATAATGATGTATTCCCACTTCTGGGTGATTTCCAAAGCATTCCCAGCAGGTATTTCTCAGCCTCGCCATCCCCTGCCCCTCCCCTCCCAATTCTGCCCTCTCTCCAGCTGAATTATTGGATAAACTACAAGACACAGAAGCCAAACAAATAAGGAAGGGGAGCAGAGATGAGAGACACTTCACAGGTCACAAGCCAAACTCGCTCCAGGACACAGCTCCAGTTTGTGGCTGGGGGTGTTGGAACAGCTCCATCCTCAGGAGCTAATTTGGGACGTCCTCTGCTCCCTGCCTGGGGAGGAAATGGCTCCTGTACAGAAGGCACTTGTCTGTGACAGATCTCTTGTAAACAGCATAATAGCTCCGTGTCAGACACGCCGAAGACATCTTTATCAGGTGCTCTGCCAAAGCCCCGGGGGAAGCTGCAGGACGCAGCGCGGTCAGCAGAGATTTCTCAGGCACAGCCTGGCTGAGATTCCGGCTGCACCGAGCCCTGGAGGAGCCAAAGGCTGAGCCAAAGGCTGGGGCAGAGCGCTGGCTGGTAATAAAAAAAGGAGGTTTGTGTTCTACCTGCAGCATCACATGCCCAGGTGGCTCCCACAGAGCAGCTTTGCTCAGATATTCTCGTCAGAGGCACTAAAGAATAGATGATATCAAAACTGGAGCAGGTAGGAGAGCAGGATTGAGAGAGGATTTCCTGCTCTGGGGGAAGGTCGAAGCCTTTTCTTTTTTCCAAAATAAAAATCCTGGCGTTTTTCATCAATCATCAAACCCCATTTTCATCCAGGCTTAATACAATGATTCATGTGGGCGTTTTTAGATTTAGTTCCTTACTCCTGTACATGAATTCACCACCTTTCCCTTTGTACCAAGAGCCCCCAAAATCTGAGCTTCGAAACTGGAGAGCAAATGTGTTTGTGTTTTTCTCTGGGATTGTTTCTGAGTGAGGGGAATCTGTCTTGCTTTCAAATGAACACCTTGGGGTTTTGCTTTTTGCGGCAAGCTGAAAGCAGAACGATTTTCCTGGGCACCAGGGTTCCTCCGGTGATGTGATTTTTTTTCTCTCCAGCCTCAGAAAATCCACACCCCTGTGCCTTTGAGTCCATCCATTCATTCATCCACCTCCCCACTCCCATCTTTCCCTGCGTTCCAGAGTCGCCTCTGGCTACACCGAGACATCCCGAGCTGCAGAAATCCTGCTCGAGGTGGAGAAACTGCAGCAGCAGAAGGAGCCTTTACAGCAAATAGTCTATTTATTGATATTTTATTATGCTGTTTAGCAGGACCCTGGTGCCTGTAATAAAGCATTAAGGAAGTGTAGCAGCACATTCGCATTGATCCCATTCAGCGCTGTGATATTTCTGGGACAAAGGAAAGGAATCATTTTGCTCCTCTCCCCGGTGCTGAGCTGCTGATGGCATTTCAGAACCTGGGGATTATTTGGATGTGCTGTGACCCCCAAGTGAATCAGCACAAACCACTCGGTGGAAGGGAGGGGCTTTGGGGGCTTTTGATGTGTAAAACTGCACCATGAGAGATCTGGAGAAATCCACGGTGACTCAGGAGAGCTCAGATCTGCCCAGCCAGCCTGGCATTTCCTGACTGAAGGTGGAAATGGGCTGGGCTGGCCGGGAAGGGATGAGCTGGGAATTCCTCTGTGTGACAGAAGTGTTTTGAGGTTTTGGCTGCTCTGGGGGTTCTGGCTGCAGCCTGGCTGGATTTCAGCAGGTTTCCTACCCCTGCTCCTCCACAAAATCCCTCCCAGGCTCTTCACCTTCCTTTTCCTGTGAAAATTGGGGTAATAATCCCAGTAACCCCTTGGATCACAGGAAGGAGACGAATCATTAGCTTGAATAATGATCCCATGGGTCTAAACTTCTCCTTTTGTACATCCTGGGCCTCACATCAACGTGAATATTCCTTCTCCCCTTTCAGCACCCTCTGCACCCCCTCGCTGTGACCGTGGGGACAATTAGTGGCTGTAATCTCCTGAGCAGTGTGTAAGGAGGGGGAGAATCCCCTAAAACCTGCCTGGGATTTAGTCTGGATTAATTAGCTGCCGTTTTGCACAGCTCTTTGAAGCCTCAGACCCATTCAAGTGCTGAGTGTTATTATTAAATAGTGATCCATTAGTTCTGATCATTGGCTACGGCTCCTCCAGAGCCTCTGGTGTCATTTCCCAGAGCGTCACAGATTTGTCTTTGCTGTTCCAAAGACAATATCCACTTTTTTTTCTTCTTTTTTAAAGGAGATGTGCAGCAAAGGAGTCCATCTGCAGTTTGGGTTTGGTGATTAACTCCTGGTTAGAAGGTGGGTTAGAACTGAGCTCAGCAGCCACAAGGGTATTAAAACCTGCAGTTTTCTGCTGCTGGGTCACCTGGCCACCAAAATTCCTGAGCAGTTGTGTCCTTTATGGTGGCAACACAACACCTTAAACCCACTTCCCACTAGGATTTTATCTGGCACCAAAACTGGGAAAAAATCCTCCTCTCAGCTGGGTTTTATGTGGCACCAAAACAGGGGGAAAACCTCCTCTCAAATGGATTTTGTCTGGAACCAAAACTGGGAAAAACGTCCTCTCAACTGGAATTTTGTCTGGCACCAGACCTGGGAAAGAAATTCTTCGGTCAGAGCTCAAGGCAAGCTTTAATGCACCCAACCTTGTGTTTGAGAGGTGTCTCTGCCCCCCTGCTCCTCCTGGGCTGTTTTAAGAGGAAAACTTGCTGCCAGGTGAGCTCCAAAGGGCAACTTTTATTTCTGCTGCTTCTCAGCCCTGGGAAGAGCTCAGAGCCTCTGGCTCAGCCATACATATGCAGGCACATATTTCTGTCTGGAATGGAGGTTTTATTCTTGTAAACATTGTATTTATTATTAAAAGAATACATATATATAGAGGCTGGCGAATTCATATTGCACCAAAAAAATAAAAAAAGTCATAAAGCTCCCGCTAAAGAGGCAGGAAAATGCTGTGAGGAGAACAAAGCAGGAATATTTCATTGGGTTTGGGCAATCTCAAAGCCAGGCATGGCATTGTAAATAAAATACGCAGTGCTTCTTTCACCACAAATGTATCCTCAATCAGGGGGGAAAAAATACACAGAATTTGAGATCGGATCCGCTCCTCAATCAGGATGTGACTTATGCTCAGAAATCAGAGAGAGGAAAAATTGGGGCAATTTCTGAATCACTCAGGTCTGCAAATGCTGGGTCTTGAACTGCTGTTGGAGGGAGGAGCTTTGGGAATGAGCAAAGCGGGATGAGGAATTTGGAATGTCTCAGATTTTGAGGTTTAATCCCAGTTTTCTTAAATTCCAGCATCACATAAGTGAAGCCAGCCAATATTGCTCACCACTTTCGAACAATTTTACAAAGTTCCTCACACAAAACATTTTATCTTCGTGGGATGATTTAACTCTTGCCCTGCTTGGTGCAGCCTGAAAAATTCCAGGATGGGTTTAAACCGAGAATTTCGTGCCTGAGGTCCTTTTAAAGGATCTTTGAGAGGGATTAGGCAAAGCAAATCTCACTAATATCAGGCTTTAATTCGCCCCCCTGGCTCCACACTTCCGCTGGTGGATTTGTGGGTCCTGCAAACGAAGGTGAAAGCTTCGCAGCCACTAAAACCACGGTGGCAATGACTTGTGGAGATCCTGACAGGGTGTAAAATAACAGAGAATTCTCAGGCTGGGGGAATTTAAGCCCTGTTTTAAAACACAGACAGGAGAGAACCCAGACCTCTGTGCCAGAACCTCCCGATGATGCCGCAATGCAGAATTATTTTGTGCTTTAATGCATCTGATACTGCTTCGGAGCTATTTAAGTCCAGCTTAACTTGTTCTTGATCCCTTAATTATGTCATTAGGAGCATTTCCAAATCAGTTCCGTAAAATATCTCGCTCCTGAGTCTGGGGAGAGCCATTATCCAAGTTCTGATCCATTTCCCTGATAAGACTGATTAAGTTTTAGTGATGAGGATGCTGAGGAGGCTGGGGACAGTCTGTGCCTTTGGGTGACACCACTTCAGGTGACATTCAGGTGTTGGTCTGGGGGGTTTGGAACTCTCTGGGGGTGTTTTGGTGGCTGTAGCAGTGTGGTGGGTGCTCTGTATAGATAATTTTGGGGGTTTTCCCTGGATTTTAACCAGATCTCGGGTTCAGGGTGCCGTTCAGGCTGCTCAGAGGTGAAGGATGAGCAGCAGCAATGTTATTCCATCTCTCCCACAGCTGGGGGCTCTGAGGCACAGCAGGATGAATGCTCTGCCCTGCTGACCAGTGCTGGGACAGCCCTGGGGGATTTCCTATTCCCCATCAGACAAATCCTTCATTTTCCAGCTGGAATAAACCTGCACAGCACCAGTGGGCACTGCTGGCTCACCCCACCCTGCTCTTTGGCCATTCCTCCTCAGCTCAGTGCTCCCCTCTCAACACCCACAGGGTTTTTCCTTCCCAAATTCATCCATTTCTCACTGCAGGATCCTTTATTAGCCTGGAAATGAGGCTGCACTTTCCCTCCCTTTCCATACAAAGGCAGGGAGCCGAAAATCTCTTTATTTGAGGAGCAGGTAAAGCTCGGCAGGATAAACACAGCAGGGAGGGGGGAAAGACCTCACCTCTGCCTCTCAATCATTCTGCTCTTCGTGCTTTTGAGAAAAACCCTCGTGATCCAGCAGAACTTTGAAGTTTGGGTGTAAAAATGTAAATGGAATGAAGATTTCCTCCTGCCTGGTGTTGCCCTCCATCCACCTTGGCCTCCCACTCTCCCCACTGCTTTCCCTGGAAAAAAATGACGGAAAAGAGGAGCAGAGTTGCTCCCTGTTCATCTCCAGACGTGCTGAGCCTACTGGGAGACAAAATGTTCTCCTAATTAAAAATAAAGAGAGGCTCCAAGGGAGAATTTTGCTGCTGGTTGGGTTTTTTTAAGAGAAGTTCAGCCTGACTTTTGGGAGGAGCTAGGGGTGTGTGGGTCTGCTGTGCTCCTCTGATCACTTTATTAGGGGATAAATTCTCCTTTCCTCACAGGAGAGAATTCTCTGAGCTCTGATGTTCCCCTAAGTCTCTGAAAATCCTGGGTTTTTTTGTATTTTTCAGTATTTTTTCTGCACGCAGAGTTTTGCTGGGATGTGGTGTCACCCCTCAGTATCCACAAACCCCTTGGGCTGAACTGAACATTTCGGAGTGTTTGGGGAAACAAACTCATCATCAGAAGTCAATTTGCTATTCCTGGAGAAAAAAAATCTGAGGATTCAGCAAAGAGGAAATTAAAATAAAAAATTAAAATAAAATAGGAAAAGTGCTCTTCCAGACTGATCCATTGAGGGTTGTATTTTATTTTGGATCCACTGTAGATCCCAATGTGCACAGATAAACTCTGCACTGCCTGGTGGCTTCAGCCTCTCAGGAGGAGCAGCTGAGGTCAGCCCAAGTTCATTACTCTGCCAGCAGTTTATGATTTCTTTGTTATGGAGGTTCAATACCGATTGATTTTAAAATAAACTTTTTCTTCTTTTGGGGGCCCAATTTCATAAATTCACTTTATTGTTCGGGCTTTGATGTTATTTTCCATGCGATCAGCATAAAGCTTTTCCCTTGATTCCCCCACCACTGTATTTCAGACCTTGAGGCTCTTCTTTCCCTCTCTCCTGATCAAAAGCTGGACCAAAGCTCAGCTGAGGCTCAGGTTTAGGGGCCAAATCCGAAGCTGGAATTCAGGAATTCAGCCAGTCTTGATCGCTTTTTGCCCAAGCCTGTATTTTCCCAGGTATTTTTAGCTGGAATCAAGGGATTTCAAGTCTTTTTGATGAGCATTAACAGATGGGAAGTTTCAAGTGCTTGAGCATTTGCATCATGGAGCAATTTTGATAATAATTGTGGTCATTCCCCAGGGATGTCTGGGAATCAGCTTGGCCAAGAGGGATCTTTTCCACTCATCCAAGCAAGGAAACATTGCCCACTTTGCAAACCCAAAGGTGGTGTGGAACAGGTTCTTCTCCCAGATTTAAACACAGAAATCCATCAGGACTTCATTTGTCAAAGGGATCTGGCCAGGGATTTGGGAATTCTTCAGGATAACTGGCAGAAGCACAGGCAGCATGATTATCTCCTGGAGCTTCAGGTGAAAGCAATGAGAGCAATCCTTGGCCATTAATTGATCCCAGCTGATCCCTTTAATTGGAATTAACCCCACTTCAGTTTTAAGTTTTCTCCTCAGACTCCTCCTTGGTAAAACATTCTCTCCCGTCCTCAATATAAATGTATTCAGTCAATTAAAAACTATGTAAAGCCTCTACCAACCCTCGATCCCTGAAAATGGCATTGGAGCAGAAGGTTTTGGTTGTAACCAAACCAAGTTTTAGGCGTTTCTTTCCCCAGGTGGTTCAGCAATTATTTCCCAGGTGGTTCTGCTAAAGCCACGATGGTCCCAAATCGCCACCACCTGGGGCATCACCTCTGCAGGAAAAAAGCTGTCTGGTTTTTCAGATGTTCTGCTGGAGCTTTTAGTTGGATTTATTTTTGTTCGTTTGGGGATTTTTTTGTACATTTTTCCATTGGAATCGCACCTCGCTGTGGCTGCAGGTGCCAAGTGATGTTCCTGTCTGCTCTCCTCTGCCTCCCTCCACCTCAGAGCTGCAGGATAAGGTAGGAAAAAAGTTTCTTTTGCTGTTTTTTGTGCGCATCCCTCCAGCCTGGAGGGAAAATCTCTCTGGGGGAGAGGAGTGTGTTTTAAAGAGCAATGATATCTGTCAATGAGACAGCAGCTGCTCTGTAATTCATCTCCAGCTCCTCCTCCTCCTCCTCGTGGCCCAGAAGTGTCTACGCAGCACTTTCCTCTCTCTTGGGTTGTTTTTTAGGGTTTTTTTAAAATGCTTTCAGTGCGTCTAGGGGGTTGTGCTGAGGAAAGGACAAAGAAAATGAGGGAAAACTGAGTTTGTTCAGCCCCAAACTCCTCCCTTCGCTCGTCAGTGGAGGATGAGTGAATTTTACCCAGGCTGTGCCTAAAGAGCATCGAGGGGAGCTGCTAGAATCCATCCAGCAGTGCCCATCTGTTAATTTGGCATTTGCAGGCTGTCCCTGAGCTCCTGCCGGGAAGGTCAGACACTCGCAGTGTCCCGAGTGAGGCTCGGCAGCTTTTTGGGAGGTGCTGGATGAAGGGCAGGGAGTAAATCTGTGCTTTTTGTTGGGTGTAAAGCATAAAAAAAGATTTCTGGTGTTCCCTGTGAGCACCCGAGTCGCTCTGCGTAGCCAAAAACATTCCTGGTGTTTTCCCCAAGTCCCATTCCTGATGTTTTTCCATGCCTTTTTTACACCTGATGGTCTCTACACCTCGTTTTTGTGGGGGATTTTCAGTGAAACTTGCCCTGTGTCCCTAATCCTGGGGTGAAACTCCACATCCTGCCCCAAAATGGATCTGGTTTTACTAAAAATAGGAATTTTTTTCCTCATGGGAGGCCATTTGCAATCATATTCTGTGGTTCTGTGGAAGATTAATTTTGTTTTGGTGGGAAAAATCAGTTGTTTGGGAGCATTTTGTACTTCTAGATACCTTGGATGTATCGAGATTTACCTCTAGATTTGCTGATTTGAGAAAGATGGGTAAAATATGTGTATTTATTAAAAAATGGGGGGGAAGGGCACACACAGCAGAGCAAAAGGCTGAAAATCTCCTCGAAAGCCCCAATTTTTTGAGCTCCCTGTAGGTTTATTGTTTTCCCACTGCTAAAAAAAGAGATTTTAAAGAGCTTTTTTCGTTGTTGTTTGTTGGTCTCGCCTGGCCTGATGGGTTTGGGGGCGGAAATAATGTGTTTTCGTGTCGGAAACTCACTGGAATTCACTTTTCTTTGAGCACCTGTCCTTTATTCAATCAGTGCAATCCCCATCCATCAAAGAGCACCGGGAATTTCGGGAATGCTTTGTTTCCTGCTCCAGATCCTTTGGAATATTTGGAAATGGGCGATGAATATGCACAAAGGTTGAAGTGTGAGCCGGCTGGGTTTATTCAGGGTGATTAAAAGCGTTGCTTGTTAAAGGTTAGGAAAGTCAAACTTCCCTCGTAAAACTTCCTTCCCTTATTTCTGTAAATTAGAGATCTCAGTGGTCACCTGGAATTCCTCTCTGGAGCAGCATTTGGGTTCAAAAGGTGTTGTTTCGGTGGAAATAAGTTGATTTATGCCAGCTGAAGACGTGTTTCTAAAACTGCTTAAAGCTTAGCATTCCTCTCTCAGCATCCCTGCGAGATAAGGATTTACTGCAGCTGTTGGAGAAATGCAAATTTTTTTTTTTTTTTTCTACTCCAGGAAATATGTTTTCTCATAAAAACGCCGCTTTGGTGTGTGAAAATATTTCATGAGCATCTTTAAGGTTTTGATGGGAGATGGGATCCCAGAAAGCAAAACTTTTTCCTTTTTTTGAGCTTTCTTTTTTAGAACACTGGGTTTTTCTCGCTCCCAGTCTCAATTATTTACATTTTCCCTGATGATAAAAAAAAGTGTGATAAATGAAAGCAGGCAAGTTTCTCATGCACACAGAAAATGGTATTTGGGGGGAGAGCTGCTTTTCAGAGAAAAAAAATTGCATTGTATTGTGGTGTTTCAGCCAGCTCTGCCAGTGACAAGCTGAAGCTTAAAATAAGAAAATCCTGGGTTCAATTTTTATTTGGCAGATTTCTTTTTTTGCCTTTTATCAGCTCCTGCAAAGCAGTCCATGCTTAAAGAGCAGAATCAATAGCCAGGAAGGGTCAACCAGCTTACAATTCATTACATGTGTGTGTTTCTGTCTGACAATGCAATTCTTGTTTCTCATTTTTCATGTCAACTGCTTCTCGGGGAAAGGGGGAAAAAAACAATAAAAGAAAGGAAAGAAAAGCAGGAATAGACAAAAAAGACAGAGTTTTACCCAAGTCATCAAGTGGAATGGAAGCTGACAGGTTTTCTAATGTTACATGCCCAGAACAAAAAGGATTCCTCTCTCTGCTCCTCTCTAAGTGCTTGAGAATCTTTGTGTGTGATTCACCAGGAGCTTCAGCTCCAGGATTCTCCACTAATTCCTTCAAAAATGTGCCTGAGATGTTCCTCGGCCCGGCAGGAATTGTTCAGCAGATCAAAGGCAAACAGCAGTGAGTTGTTAGGCTCTTGTCCCGGTTTTGTCACTGGATGTGCCCAACTTCCCCCAGGCAAATAAATTCTTTTATTTATTTTTTTCCCTGTTGTGGGGCAAGAGTGGAGGCAGCTTGGGAAGGGTCAGGATTTAAAACTGGTTGGAAAACCCCTGTTGGGGAGAAATTCCTCTGGTGATCCAAGCAGGATGAGCTTCTTCCTCCCTCGTTTCAATGTAATTCTAAATTTCCAGAAATGCAGGTATGTTTGCAAGTGCTCTTGGAGGTCACAACCATCTCCACTCGGCTGTGTCCAGCTGGAAGTGTAAATCCAGAGACAAACCCTGGTTTGAGGTTCCCACTGAGCAGCTGGGGCCAGTTTTCCTAGTGATGAGGTTTTTGGGATGTCACTCCAGCCCTGGGGAAGGGAAATTGCAAAGTCCAAAATACATCAGCAAAGGTCCTGGGCTGTCTCCTGCTGTAGTTCCCTGCTGTCACTGCCAAAACCTCCATGGATATCCTGGCAGGAATCTCCCAGCGAAAAGCTCATGGATTAAAGTTCCTAGTGATCTGCTCTGGGTGGGTTTTGGAACTGCTTGGTCACAGCCAAGTGTCTGGGAGGGTTTGGTGACAAAACCTTCCACCCTTGTGAAGCTCAGATGGATGTTTTTGCACAGGAGCATCCTGCAGGTTATTTATAGCCTCATTTGTATTTGTGTTTTCTGGGTGAGTGAGGGAAGACCAAAAGCAATATTTGGGTTTTGTGTTGTATTAAATGCAGCCTCTCTTCAGAGCTCCTGAGGTTTCAGGGGAAGGAGGAATCAGCACCATCAGCTTTTCTACTTTTTCTCCCCTCTTGAACTTACAGATGTTTGGTCATGGAAAACTGGGGCTGGTGGGGTTTGGGGATCATCGAATCCATCCCCTAATCCCCTCTCCAACTGATTATATCACCCTAACCCTGATGGAAGTCCCTAAAATCCACCTCCAGCAAGGATCCCATACGCTCAGCAGTTTGTTATTTACCCTCAGCATTAAAAGTTTATTATAAGAAGAAACTTAAACCTCCCTTTTCCCATCTCCTCACCCTGTTTGCCCTGTCCTGCCTCCCATGGCCTGCGGGGTAATTGCTCTCTCCTTTTCTCAGAACAACCTTTTACATGAGAGGAATCTGCTCTATCTCCAGTTCAGAAAGCTTTTCCCTGGCTTGAGAAAGGTCAGATGAAATTGCCTTTCTTTGAGGCTTGGATTTCCTAAGCTTCCCATCCATCTGCTGGACGTGCTGGGTGTTGATACAGAGCTCGAGGTGAGCTTTTTGTCCACCAAAATCCCTCAAAACAATGACATTTTTGCATTTTGCTGGGGCAGGATGGCAAAAATCTCAACTCTGCAAGCCAGGGTGAGTCCATACCTGTGTCTGAGAGCCACAAACTGTTTGTTCTCCAAGGCAGAGCTGTTTGCTTTCGCTGGGGAAGGGACCTGCCGCTGTCACCAAGCTTTTCCCAGCTGGCTTAGACACAAAATGTGTTTCCCAGTGGGATCTGACACAGCTTGTGCCCTCTGAGCTTGGCACCAGTGCAGCTCAGCAGTCTTGCCAGGCAAGGCTCGGTTGGACATCAGAAGAATCCTTTGTCCCAGGAAACTCTGGGTCTGGTTCTGTGCCTTGATCTCTCCCCAAGCTTTTCCACAGTGCCATGTCAGTGCTGACAGCTACAGCTTTCCACATTAGCTGGGAAAATCCGCAGGAATAAACTCCTCGTGCATCTCCTTCCCCAAGCCTGGCATGACTCTCCTGTCATGTTTTCCCCCAGTCCTTGATGTTTGCAAGTCTCTGCTTTCAGTCAGATCAGCTCCAGGAACAGAGCACACAAGAGCTACAACTTTCTCTCTCTCTCTCTCTTTCTCCTCAGCCTGAGTGTTTAATTTGCTCCGAAATCCGCTCGAGCAATTTTTTGAGAGCACGGTTTATATTTGCCTATGCAAATCAGCTGAGCAAATATGCTAAGGAGCTCCAAAGATAGATCAGGACGTTTCAGCACATGCTCAGCCCACAGGAAAATCATCCCAGGCCGTTTTGGTCTCTCTTAACCCTTCTGCCTTCACTGGTTTGGGGTTTTGTTTGGCAGGGAGATGCTGTCCCACCTCCTGTGAGCCCATGGTGTGACTGTTCTGCACCAGGAGCACACACATCATTGTGGATTCAGATATCACTTGTCTTTCATGTCCTTTTATTGGAGAACAAGCAGTTCCAGGAGCTGCAGGAGTCACAGCCAGCTTTCCTTCAGCCCTGTGATTTATCTTGGAGTCTCTGGTGCCTCATAAAATTCTGCGCTTCTGAGGCTCCGGGCATGGTTGGAGAGTTCATAAAATCCTCTTCCCTGTGGGTGCTCTCCGGGCTGAGCCCAGTTGTTGCCTTTTCTTTAGGGGCAGGGAAAGAATTTGACCTTTCTCCCTGAATTCCTGCCAGAATATAAAATGGCAAAAATATGGGGTTTTTTTTTTTCCCTTTAAACTGGTGGATAGCTGAAATGGGTTCCAACATCTCCTGAAGATCACTGGTTTCCTAATTTGATTTCCCCTCCCTTTGAGAGGGGAAATGAGCTGATTGTCATTCACTGGCGCTGACAAATAGCTCCTGCAGAATAAGCTGTTCAGCCGGAAACATTCCAGAATAGCACGGCCACACTCTTCTGGAACAGCAGTGACTTCACGGGAGAATAATTACTCCACTTTGGAGGAATGCTAATTACTTTGGAGTGGGTTTTTATCCCGGAATACAAACCTGCTGTCACAGTGTCCTTTGGGAGGTGTGATGGAATCGTTGCTGTTCTCTTCGTGAAGATGAGGTCTGGAAAGGCAGGGATTGGAGTGGTGCTGGAGCTGGGGAAGGAAACAGGATTTCAGCAGATCTCTGGGATGTTTTATGGCAAGGCTGATTTAACCTCAGAGCGTGTGGAAGACGACACAGCTCTGCAATTCTGTTTTTAGCTGAGTTTCCTCAAGAAATGAGCCTTACATAAGCAGTGTCTGCGTCCATAACTTCTGCCCCATTAGCTCACTTCAGCCGCATTTAGCGCAGCGCAGGAGGGGTCAGGGGTTGGGTTTGGCACGTGTTTGGGTGCTCAGAGTGCTTCAGGATATCGTTAGCCTGATAAAACATGGAATTACTGTGGAATGGAATGGCCAAACAACCTTCTCCTCGAAAGGAAAGCTCTCCAATGGCTAATGGCAAAGGTCACCACACCACGCACTGAAAACTGATTTTTGTGTTCATAATTTGGTTCTTTGGTGGTTTAAATCTTCAGCAATCTCACTTTGCTGGACAAAAATTCTAAACCCTTTCCCCCTCAGCTCTGTGCTGGATGGAAGGTGAGGGGCAGCCCTTGTTTCTGATGAATTCTCCAAATTCATTGTCCAAATGGACATTTTGGGTTGAGGTGAGTATTTTTTATACCACTGAGTGAGAGAGGCAGCACCTCTGACTGTACCTGACTTGCTCACCTGCATTAGAAGGGAAAGAGGGGTGAGGAAGGTTCTCCTGACTGATAGGAGTTCATTTTGGGACAGGATTGCTCCTCACCTCCTCCTCTTGGTTAACTGAGGAGCCAGGCTGGATAATGTGCTCAAATTAGTGCCTTTTCCTGCTTTTTGGACATTTTAGTGAGTTAATTCTGAACAGAATATGGATTCACATCCTGCAGAATAACATAAAGGGCTTATAAAACACTGGAAAATGGGAAAACCAGCCCTGCAGGGGTGTGAGGGGCACTTCTTGTCACGGACCCAGGGTGGTTTGGGGAAAAGAACCAACTTTTGTGCCTCACCATCCTTGTCTGAGAAAAAGATTATTGTCGTTGTTGTCATTTGTCCTCCTGCTGAGGAGGAGCAACTCTTTTTGTTCCTGGGTTGTGCCACAGCATGGCCAGATTTGGGACAGAGGGACCTGACAGCCCAAGGGCACAGCAGACCAGGACACCCTCCTTGTCCCATCCCAGCCCTGCCTGCTGCCAGGAGAGCTGGGAGAAAGACTCTGAGGTGTCACAGTGACCCTGCAGAGCCCTCTGCTTGTCCCCACTGCTGCCTGGTGACAGCCAAGCGCCTGCTGGAAGGGCTGGCACCTTCCATGGGCTCTGGGATGTGTTCCCAGATCCAGGCACAGCAGGCAGGATTTTTTTGGTGTTGTTTTGGCGGTTTTTTTTTGGTTTTTTTTCTTTATTTTTTTGCATGTGTCAACATTAGAAAGCAAAAAACCCAGACAGGGCAACATTGACGAATCTCTCGCCCAGCCCAGCTCTTGTGCTTTTATTTGTCAACACTTATTTTTGTTTCCTGACACAAAGTGGAAACATTTGGTCAGTGCTTTGGCTCGTGCTCCTGCTGTTTTCCCTGTCTCCTGCAGTGTCACTTGGAAGGACTTTCCAGGCTTATTTTTTGTCATTTCTGTCAGGCATGAAATCGTAAAAATGTTTGGGTGAGAGGTAACAATGTTTTACTCCCAGGGGATATTTTTTTTCCTGGCTGCAGGGCTGCCTTTTGGTAGAGGGAATGTTCCCAAAACCTTCTTCAGAGTTGCCAAACTTCTGATCATTTACCTTAGGAAATGATGGCAAACAGAGTTTGGCAGAATTAAAAATAATTTGGCTGAGCTGATGCTCAATGGTCCAAATCTTAGCTGGAGTCTTAATAATTTTAATGCAATTAGCTTCGCAATTATGATCAGATAAATCAAAGCTCAGGAGAAACTTGAATGAGTTTGGTTTGTTGTTTGTTGAGTCAAATGATCAGAAGTTGGGCTTCTCTGCAGAAGGTTTGGATGATACTCCCTTCACCAAAAACTGCTGGAATGAGCCAAAAAACTCCTGGAAATGGAACATTTACCCCCCACTCCGAGCAGGAGTGACAACAAACATTTTCCAGCTACATCAGGTGGCACAAATGGCTGGAGAAGCCACCAGAGCTTTTGCTGTGACACAGCTGTCAAAACACCCCAGTGCTCTGCAAACCTTCAAATATTTCTATTTGCAGAGCTCCATATCTGTGCTCTAATCATTTTTCTTAATGGATTCCAGTTTTTTAATGAGTTTCTGTGTATTGGTGAAGAGACAATTGCTAAAATTCAGCCGAAATGTTGCTTATTTCTTAATATATGTGGGTATATATAAAAAGCTCTGTTATTCTATAAATATGTAAAATAATATCAATATATCCCAAAAGAATCTCCCTGGTATGGAGACTTTTAGCTGAACAGATTAACAGGTGAAAAAAAAAAACATTAAACCAAGTCCTGGGTGCCACACCTGCATTTCCTGCAGTAAATCTGGCCTGGAATGAAGGTGGGAAATGAAGATTGGAGGTGAAGACTCTCTCAGATCCATGGTCAAGAACATTCCAAAGCATCAGAATCCATGTTTATTTATCCACGTGAAATCCACAGAATCCATGTTTATTTATCCACGTGAAATCCACAGAATCCATGTTTATTTATCAATATGAAATCCACAGAATCCATGTTTACTTATCCGCGTGAAATCCACAGAATCCATGTGTATTTATCAATATGAAATCCACAGAATCCATGTTTACTTATCCGCGTGAAATCCACAGAATCCATGTTTATTTATTCACATGAAACCACAGAATCTATGTTTATTTATCAATATGAAATCCACAGAATCCATGTTTATCAATATGAAGTCCACAGAATCCATGTTTATTTATCCACGTGAAATTCACAGAATCCATGTGTATTTATCAATATGAAGTCCAGAGAATCCATGTTTATTTATCCACATGAAACCACAGAATCCATGTGTATTTATCCACGTAAAATCCACAGAATCCATGTGTATTTATCCACGTAAAATCCACAGAATCCATGTTTATTTATCAGTATGAAGTCCACAGAATCCATGTTTATTTATCCACGTGAAATTCACAGAATCCATGTGTATTTATCAATATGAAGTCCAGAGAATCCATGTTTATTTATCCACATGAAACCACAGAATCCATGTGTATTTATCCACGTAAAATCCACAGAATCCATGTGNTGAAATCCACAGAATCCATGTTTATTTACCAATATGAAATCCACAGAACCCATGTTTATTTATCCACATGAAATCCACATTTATTTACCCACACATGTTGAAGGAATTGGTTGCTCCAGGACAACAGGCAGGTGAGGTGCTGCTGTCAGGGGAAATGTGGAGCTCAGTGCTGTTGGACAGGTTTATTATTCCAGCTGCCCTGGATTTATTTACCAAACAAGGAGCCAGGATCCCTGCTGTAATTCCAGCCTGGAGCTGCAGGAGCAGCCCAGGGTTTGGAGCCCTTCAGAGCTGCCCTCGATTTGTTTGATATTTGAAAAGCAGGAGGAAGGAAGGAAGGAAAATTGTTTGTTCACAGGTTGTTCTGTCGAGGAGTCAGACTGAAAGTGCTGGCAGTGAAAATCAGGAAAAATTGTTTCCCCTATCCAGTGGGGATGGGACTGTGACAATCTCTCCTGGGATGACATTCCTGGTGGCTCTGGGGGAAGTGGCAGAATGGGAGTTGGGATTTATGGCAGGGAAAGCCTTTTTCCCATTTTTGGGAGAGCTGGGAGCCTTGGCTCCTTGGAGAGCAGTGAGTGCCCAGGACAGCCCAGCCACAGTCCCTGCTGTCCTGCTGTCCCCTGGGCTGCACAGAAACCTGGATTTATGGATTTAACCTCCTCCTTGTCAGCCCGAGACACCTTGATTTCCATCTTGAAGCCTCCAGTTCCCAATCTCCCTCGTTTGCTTTATCTCTCTCATTTCTGCTCCTTTCTCCCTCTGACAGCTCCTGTAAATCACCCCGTGAGGATTCCTGACCCCCAATGCAGGAGATGTGAATCCCTAGGTTTTCCCTCTCCCAAGCTGCTCTCCCATCCTGTTTGCAGGCAGCTGAAGCTGAAAGAATTGGTTTTGAGCAGTGGCTTGGAGCTCTGCCTGCTCGAGGGAACTTCACTGTACCCTTGAAGAATTATCTAATGTAGTGAGATACACTTGTCTGGTTACCTAAGTGCTTTGTCCCTGCTTTTGCAGAGAGGGATTGCTGACTCCCATCAACATGTGCCCTGAAATTGTATTTCCTGGAATCTGCATCCTTTTCCCGGTGCCAGAACTCCATCAGAGCAGAGGAAGGAGCATCACAGGGCCCTTAAATTTAATACTTTCACCCACTGGGTTGGTAAAAATTCCATCCTTTTGCCACAGAACTTCCTCTGTGACATCTGCACCATTCCATGGCATCCACAAACCAACCCCAACTGTCCTTGCTGCTCTGGCTGCTCGTTTCAAGCTCCTCAGGATATTTACTCCAGCCAGGTAGGAAATGTAGGTCCTAAAATAACACCAACAAGGAGGCTTTTCACTTTTTCTTTGCTTCTCTCTTTTTTACTCCTTCCTGAAAGATAAAGAGCAGAACTTCAGTATTTTTAGGGGTTTTTTTGGTACTCAAAGTCCCTGCAGGGCCAGGTGTTTGGACTCACCAAGCTTTGTTTTCTGGGATTGTCTCCTGGGGTGAGGATCTGGAGGATGCAGCAGCCAGACAGGGAGTTGTGCTTTCTGTACCAACTTTCCACGAGGCTTTGAGGGTTTTCCTTTTTGTTCAGGATGCTTTGAAAGCAGTTGTTCATTATATGAATGAAGCTCTGTGTGTATATATATATTTTTTTTTTTTTAAATTATATTTATCTTTGTGGTAGGAGATATGCCCTGGCATATGTGTGCTCCTACTGAAGGTGATTTTATATATATTTATTTGACATTTAAAGGGTGTTTGCATGCACAGGAACCTCCCCAGGCAGTGGTGTATATATATTTATCCTTAGGGAAAATCCTTAGGGAAGGAGGTGACTGGATGGAACATTAACTGGGATGGTTCCCTGTTCACCCTAAAATGGGAATCAACTCCTGCCAAAATCCAGTGCAGAATTCAACAGGCAACAGAAAAGCCCAGGGATTTTGTCTTGTCCTGAGAGATGGGGAGTGAACAGACCTGGATAAAATATCTAAAAATAAGGGGTGATTTTTTGGGGTCAGCTGGCAGGGCTGGACTCCCTATAACCACCCCCCATATGTGCTGGTTTTTCCATCCACATCCTGGGAGCTTGGACATATTTCCTCATCTGTAACAGGCTTTTCCACGAGTTTTGGGTATTTTGTGATGCCCTTGGGGCATCACCTGTTGTCCTTCCCAGGTGAGAAGGCTCAGCTCCTCCAAAATCCTGGCTCTGCTCTCCCCTGCCCTTGAAATCAAGGGGAGATAAAGAGATAGTACCTGGCTGGCCACCAGAACGAGCGATTTTCATTAAAGTGTGTGAAAAGCCTTGCTGTTTTTCGGCAGTGATTAAATGAAAATATATGTACACGCCGGAGACCTGATGTCAGCCCTGTGGGCAACACAGCCCGAGATGAGAGAGTGCAGAAATAAGAAATTGTCACTGATGTTATGGATTCGCTGTGCCCCCAGGTCTGAGGGTTTTCCTTGATGACAATTTTTTAATATAGTGCATTGAAATGGCTTTCAAGGCAGGAATTGAGAGTGCAGCTGGCAAAAGGGGGATTTGCCTGGCAGGTGAAGGGATTCCTGTTAGACAAGCAGAAAAAGTCAGCTGGGAGCAACCTGAAATCACTTCAGGGCTCTCCTGCCTTCTGAGCTTGAGCATTGACCAAAATGTCTGGGGGAGTGGATTAATCTGGATTTTTAACCCCTGGGGGTCAGGAAGGAGCTGGAAGCTTTTCAGGGCAGCAAAACACCAGATTTGCCTCCTTCCACCTGGAGGAGTTCCAGCCTTTGCTGCCCTCAAAGTCAGAATCAGAGATGCTCCACAGGTGCTTGCCGAGATCTTGTCCCAAAAGCATTCCCTGGCACCTCAGCAAGCTGCAAATCCAGGTCACTGCTCGCGTTTGGTGCTTGTTGGAGCTTTTTAGGAGAGCCCAGCCTTCTCTTCTTTCTCCCTGCTTTACAGCTCACCTTTAAATTCTCCTTGGAGAGCAGCACAGGCACAAAAGCAGCTCAGGAAGGGCAAGAGACATCCTTGTCAAAAAATCCTTGGTGTCAAAAATAGCTGCCTGAGACATTCTTCCTGCTGCTGCTGCTTTAAGCTAAATTATGATCATAACTTGCTGTCCTCGGATTTTTTTTTTTCCCCCAGCGCTGTGTCCTTCCCTCCTCTGCCTCTCCCAGCCCTTGGTAGCTCCAGGGCCAATCCTTTCCTCTTACGTCAGACATCACAGTGCAGGGCTAGCAGATCAAACAGCCCTCGATGAGTGTGCAACCAGGGGCTTCATTAGTGCCAGCCTTGGAGGGCTTTAAAAATTCTCCTTGGGGTGGCAGGAGGGAGTGTGGGGTGGAGGAAAGGGGACAGGGCTGGTTGGGGTGTGCAGCTGCCCAGCTCAGCCCCTCCCAAGGCAGTTTGAGCAGCTCCTTGTTGGTTTTATGTTCATTTTTAGCTGTCCCTCTTCTGCACCTCCTTAAATCTTCGGGGCAAGTTCTGCCCAGACTTGATCTTGTTTGATCCCCTCCCTGCTCAATCAAAAGGTGGATTTGCAGACCCTCAGGTGCTGAAAGCAGCACTCATCTGTTTCTTTTCATTTTTCCTCCTGACTGGCACAGAGGGCCCCAGCTCCCTGCCAGGTCACGCTGTGAGGAGGTGACACAAGGCAATGTCACCTGGATAATCCATTCTGTGCTTCTGGTGGATCCTTGCCGTTGATCTCAAGTTCCCAGGGCAGGGTTTGGAGCCTGAGGATTGATTTCCCTCTGTTAACCTTGCAAACCCAGCGTGGGTGCTCTGCACTGCTCTGTGCTCTCAGTGAGGATCCTGCTCTCTGCAAATTCAGGAATTCTGCCGCTGGGGGAGGTTTGGCTGAGCATCCTGAGAGGGAAAAACCCCATGGATGTGCTGAGGAGACTTTATTGCTTTGCCCAGCACTGGCTGGAGGCATCCAGGCCAGGAGGGAGCTGCTGGGAGGCTCTGAGAACTCAGCTTGGTGCAGAGGCTGCGTTTAGAGAGGGATAAAGAAGGACCAGGAGAGCATGAGATGAGAGCATGGAAATCCTCCCTGCTGGATGTGCTCTGCCCTGGCAGAGCAGGAGAGCTGGGGCTGAGCTGGGCTGAGGTGGTGCAGGCTGTGCACTGATCAATGGCTTTAATCAGCAGCACTGGTGGAACTTGTCTGAACTGGGAGGGAAAGAATCCCAGAGATGAATTGGAGTGCCGCAGCTCCAATCTGGGAATAATTAAATCGCTGGGGCAGGAGTGGCATGTGGCACTTTGAGGACAGTTTTCATGCTGGAGGGTGCAGTGTGGCTGAAGAGGGAACTGGGAAATTCTGATTTAGTGGATTGGTGTGACCCTTTAGTGGATTGTCACTCTTCCTCTGGCTGGTGTTCCTTGCTCATCCTGGAGCTCTCCCTTTGAATTAAATGAAAGCCTTGCCAGTGCTGTGCCTTTCTAGAAGCTTTCCCCGGTTTTTTCCCTCCCTTTATATCAAGAGGACTTACCTGTGTCCACAATGTTCCAGACAGATGAGATCTAACAAGGAATGTCAGGTTTGCATGGTCCCAGGGCTGCTGGAAATCAGCCTTACAAACTTCAGATGCCCAAAGGCTTCGTTTTGAAGTGTGAATAGGCAGTGACAAGAAATCCCTTTGAGCCTGTGAAATCCATGAAATCCATAGAAGGAAAGAGAACTTTTTGGGGCTCAGGCATTGCCAAAACCATCTGATTTTTTTTCCCAAGGATTACCTGAGTGGAGAACCCCGTGGGGATAAGGAAAAAAAAGGCTATTCTGGAGCAATTCAGGAATTTTCTTTTAATTTAAAAACTGAGGGCAAAGTCTGCCAGCATTAGGATTTTAATTAGGGTGAGTTAAAAGCTTAGAGGGGGAGAAGGTTGGGTGTTTGCAAATAAATAATTCTTGAATCCTTGATGCAAACCATTAGAGGACATGGCTGAGGAGGGGAACGCGGAATAAATGCAGGAGAACAAGAGATGGTTTCAGTGCTTGTTTGGCCTTTAAAAGGCCCAGATAGTTTTTGATAAGGGATGAGATCTTTTTCTGCTCGCAGGGAAGAAATACTGGCAATAAAAACCCTTCAGCTGCTTTTAGGCTGTCCCACGATTTGATTAATTCCCTAGATTCTGTTTCGTTTCCGTGATGAATTGGAAATCCCATTTCCCATTGATTTTGTCAGTCAGAGGAGCACTACCTGCACAAAAAGGTGAGCTCATCGCAGCCGCCTGAATTACTCCCACCTTTTCCAGGCTCGCGTTTCATGCTCAATGTGAATTAAATTGAATTTGGCAGCTTGGAAAGGACCCCACCACACCCCCAGACCTGTAAACCATCAAATCCCCTTCTTCAGAGCACGTTCAGCTCAATTTGCCTCCAGTTTTACATCCCTGGAGCCCCTTGGTCGATACATTTTCCTCTGCTCCCCCAACTAAATCGGTCTCCAATTAAATCCCGGGAGATAAAATTGTTGTAGCTCCTGTTTTACTTCTCAGGGAGAGGAGATGAAGATTTCTTTTTTAAAAGCCTCATGCAAATGCGCAGCTCTCGCTGCTGTTCAATAAAGTTGATCATTTAACTGAGGAAGTATCAATGCAATTTTCCACGCCGCTGACTTAAAGATTGGAAATTCAGCCATTCCTCTCCCTCTCGTTATTTGTGTGGGGAGCAAACAAAAGGCAAGAAAATCTTCTTTCCTCTCCCTGATAAATATTATTAAACCTTCAACAAATCCCTGAAATTCTGCCCAAAAAGCCAGGCAGCACCACTGCATGTTTTTCAGCTCCACATTCCATCTGTGCCTCAGCTGAATGCAGAACTCGGGAATGTCTTTCCAGCCCATTACATTTCCCAGTGAAATATGTGAGAATTACCTCTGATGTTCGTGGGAGAAGCCATCAGGATGTAAAACACCTGAAAATGAAATATTAACTTTCCCACCCAAGCCAGTAATGGCTGTTATGTTTTTGTATTAGAACACATTAAGGTGAAGTTGCTGCCTGAGAAAGAAATAAATAAAAAAATCCCTCAGCTCCCATCCCAGGAATGACAACGCTGATGGAAGAGGATAAAATTGGAAAGCTAGGGAAAAAATATAATATATTCACAGTTTAGATGACAGTGAATATAAAGACAGACTGAGTTAAGTGAAAGTTGCAAAATATCCTTGGGAAGTCTTATTCCCTCCAGATTGCTGCCAGATCTCCTGGAAAGTATGTATTTGTAGCAGAAGAAAAGCGAAATCTTACGGATCTGGGAGGTAAAAAGCATCTCTAGTGCTGTTAGTTCACGGAGTTGACAGAAAAGCTCAATATTTGTCAATTTTTGGGGAAGTTTGGTGGCTGTGCTGCTCAGGGTGGATGAAACACTCAGCTCCAAATCCCTTCACCTTGGCAGTGTCTGCTCCTCCAGGGCAGGATGCTTGGTTTGCCTTTATTTTTGTGAAAAATTCTGCTTTTTTTAAGGTTTTTTCCCCCTTTACTGTGTTGTGGTGGGACTTGCTCTGAGCTGGAACCTCCAGCAAAAACACCTTGGAGACCTAGAGGAGAAGAGATAAAAAACGCTTTCATTTACAGCTTTTCCTTCACCATCCCTTCCCTTTTTGCTCCAAATATCTCCTTTCACCACTTAGGAGGGAAAATAATGGGGAAAGAACCCTCCAATCCTTTTCCCCTTCCAAAAATCTGAGTATCCCTTCGCCATAATTCTGCTCATTTTGATGTAAAAAAGAGAAATTTTGCATTTTCCAGCTGGTTTGGGGTTATTTGTTTGGACTTCCCTTCTGTCTGGGGTTCTTTGCTATTCCTTGAGAGAGAAATTCACAATTCTTTGTCTGAAACAGAAGATTTGAGGTCAGGTTTTGTGGTTATCAGATTGCAACAGGAATCCTCTGCTCTAAAGTACCTTTAGATAAATGGTTTTTACTTCAGGCCTGCTAATTAAACAGCCTGGAGACTTCAAGGGCCAGGAAAGGGGGGAAAAAAGGTGATAGAAATAATGCAGTTGATAGTGCTTAGGTTTCAAAATGATCTCCAGGTGTTCTAAAGGAGCTCAAATGGAAAATTATGGACAAACGGGAGGCAGTGGATAACAAGGGGCAGATTTTTTTTATGTTTTCTAGGACTGAAGCTTTGTTTTGAAGCTCTTTCTGTGTCAGGAGTTAAACCAGGCTGGGTGTTTTAATGGGGATATTCTTAGCAGGGATTTCTCTTCCCAGAGGTAGAGAAAAATTGGTATTTTTCCCTGTTTTAGTCACTCCACAGTGAGTTCATTCCTAGAAGGGTTGCACTTCACACACCCCCAGGTGACAGCAGACACTATCCCACATTGCCCTTCCAAAAAGGAGGATTTTTTTTTCTTTTTTCTCCCCTGCAGATTCTAGCAGGATGCTCAGGATCACCTTTGATGAGCTTTCTTTCCCGGTGTGGGTCTTTGAATCTACAGATCCTGCGTGGGATCGGAGTTGATGTCAGAATTTTGTGTCCCAGAAACATCACCTGGGGCTGGAATTACCTGAAGTTTCTGCTTTGGCTGTGGAGGGGCTTAGGAAATCATGGTGTGGGTGAAGTGAGGAGTGGGGAAAGCCTTTCTGGCTCATTTATTCTGGTTTTTATGGGTTCAGAGCTGTTCCCTTCATCCCTGACTTTGCTGCTGGAGGAAGGGCTGAGCATCCTGGTGAAATCCCAGGGCTCCGAGTGCATTTGTTGCTCTCTAGGCAGGCAGTAAACAAATCTCAGCTTTTTAAAGGTGTGAGCTGCAGCTGCCTCTCCACTGGGGAGGAAAGAAATGAATAAATAGATACATTTGCTGCTTTGCCCTTTCCTCTGAGTGCTCTTGATATGTTGCTCGAGGATTGTGGGCACCTCCTGCTGCAGGGAGTGAGGAGCCTGGAGGGAAAGAGACACCCTGATTCCTTTTTCCACATCTGGAGTGGAGGATCTGCCTCTCCTGAGGCCACAAACCTGGAATAATGGGAAGTTCCTGCTGGAGAGTTCCTGCTGGGAAGTTCCTGCTGGGAAGTTCCTGCTGGAGAATTCCTGCTGGAAAGTTCCTGCAAACCTGCACCTCTCTGAGCAATGGGATGTTCTCAGCCCACCTGTGCAGGCGATTATTATCACTGGGATCTTTTTCCTAAGGATTCCTTGGGAAAACTCCATCCCTGAGTCTGTCCCCTCCTCCTGCAGCCCCCAGGGAGGTGCTGAGGGATGAACCTGCTCAGGCCAGCCAGCAAGGTGCTGTTGGAGGTAAAAGCATCATCCATAATTTCACTGGAGGCTTTTCCAGGCTGAGCTTTGTTTGCTGCACACTCCGAAATTAATTTTTATTTGCAGGGCTCGCGGGGGAAGAGCTATAAAGAGCAAACAGAGAGAAGTGCAGAGGGAAGCTGAATTGGAAATGTTTGTAAAAGGCACTGCAAGGTCCCAGATTGGTCAGGGAGCAAAGTTTGCCAGGTGGAGAGTCCCACCCAGGGGTGGCTCTGAGGAACAAAGGTTTGGAGGGAAGCAATCAGTTATTTTCAGTTATGATGAATAGCAAATTATTTCTCGAGAGTTTTGTGCTATTAAGGACACGTAAAGCAGGAGAGGAGATAACCATCCCTATTAATAATGATTAATCCGCTCCTGTCAGCAGCTGGATCCTCAGCTATTTGCTTAAACCAGACACGGGAGGTGTAATTTAACACTCAGGATTCAGCACAGTTAATATTTATCACCATTATTTTGTTGTTCTTTGTTTTGACAAACATTATCAATGAGTGTTCGTAGCTCCTCGCTCGGCTGTGGTGGTGCAGACTGAGCCACATGTGGTACTCTGCCAGGTGTTTGACATGATTTATCTGGGATAATAATTAATATTATTCCTCCTCTGGAATAATTGTAATACTCCTTACCTGGGATTTGAGGTGCCTTTAAAAGCTGTGCCACTCCCAGGGGGACTGTGAGGCTGCATCTATCACTTATTACTTGAGAACAAAAAAAAAATTGAATAACCACCTCCTGCTTTTCACAACTTGTTTATCCACATGTTAAATGCTGTTCAATGCAGATTTGTGAATTTATTAAGGTATATTTTGCTTTTTTTTTGTGTGTGTGTGTGTAATTGATGGGTGATTGCTTTCTCCTTTAGCCTTTAAAACCTTGGGTTTTGGTGGTTGGCTCTGGATTTTAAGCTTTGTTTTTGGTGCCACAGCTCACCCAGCAAACTCTTGGCCTCAAGGTGCCTGTCTGGAGTTCAAAGCTTTGCTGCCTCTGTGATAAGGGAAAAATAAAAGGTTTTTTAAAATGGGTTTGAGGAGAGGGAAAACCCCTGACTCCTTCAGGAAGGGTGGAATGGCACAGTTAGATTTTTAGAGTGTAACTAGCGATCTGCTTGTTCTAGGTGAGGCTTCCTCACCCCAGTGTAGTAATTTATCATTATTAATAGAGGAAACCAACGCAAACCAGGCAAAACCTTTGGAATCTGATGCCATTCGAGGCCAACTGCTAAAATTGGCCACAGACACACTCCCCCCTAGGGTCTAAAAATGCCTCTCGCCACCCTCAGCTCCATCTGAGATGTGACTCAGAAGTGGCAGTGATGTGTGGATTTATTGGCAGCAGCACAGCCAGGAAGAGATCCAAAGGAAACAACTCCAGCTCTCAGCCCTGAATCCCTGAAATAGGAGGAATCATCCATTTGGGAGAGGATTCTGCAGGAATCAGGGCACTTGGAATGCTGTTGATTGTGTCCTAACACATTATCAGCTCTGAATTTTGAGCAGCCTGGCAGTGCACTTGAGTTTGACTTCAACTCCTTTCCTCCCATCCCCGGTAATTCCTCACGTGGAATGTATTGATTCCATTTGCTGCAGCGTTCGTTGCCTTAAATATTTTTTCCATAATGTGGGGTTGAACACGTTATTAATGGCTCCTGCAAGCCCTGTGTTTTCAGTGGCACCAATAAAGTAATTTGGTTTAAATTGAATTGGACTCGGCGAAACAGAGAGTGGAAATTGAGAAAGGGAACGGAGAAGTGAGAGACTATTGGAGTGGAAGGAGAGAGTTTTGTTTTGTCTTTTTTTTTTCTGTCTAAAGGAGAGAAAAAACGGGGGGGAAAAAAGCAAGAAGTGACAAATATAAAAGTGGGGAAATGTTTGTGGAGACTTGGCTGTTGGGAATGCCGAGTGCTGGGATCGGAGTGTACAGATGTGAGGATGCTGTTTGGAACACACAAACCCCCGTGTGCTCCAAAAATGGGAATTTTCCTTCTGAATTTCACCGTAAAGGGATGGAATTTCCCAGTTCACCGGCAGATTTCCAGCCTTTGAAAGGAGGGGGAAGGAGACACTTCCCCATGTCCTGAGCAGCAAAGTGAGAGCAGCATTTCCATCCAGATGTTCCTTGGGATGTCTCCAGGTGTTCAGGCACCGTTCTTGACCTAAAGATGAAGCTTTTAACGTTCAATATAATTTCTCCAGGCCTGTGGGAGCACTGAAGTGATTCCAAGCCAGAGGAAAATGCTGGCTTTATTCCCATTCTTTATCCAAAAATGTTCCTCTCCATCCTTTCCCACTCCAGGACACACCTGAGTCAGGCCAGGAGTGCTTTAGACAACTCTGCACATCTTATTTCCTTCCATTCTCTGTTCATTTCAGTTTTTTATTATTTTTTATAGGTTTATTATTTTTTATCGAATTCTTATTTTAACTTTGATCTGCTTTCCCTAACTGACAGGGAGTCAATCATCCCCCTGAATGTGACTGTCACACTCAGCAGCAGGGATTCTCAGGTGTCTCTTTTGGGGAGGGGGGAAAAGAATGTCACCTCTCCATCCTCCCCTTCCCCCATTCCCCTTGGGTTTGTTTCCCTTCTCGGGTTTGTTTTACTGAGGATTTGATTGGAAAACAGGGAAGTAAAACAAGGAAATGTCGGGGATTATTTTAACGGGCTCCCTCTAGATCTGCCTGTCAGATTCCCCTCGGATTGGGGATATTTCATTCTCTTTTGGGTCTTTTTTGGGAAAATTATTGGAAAATTCTGTCCCTCCCAGTAAAGGAGGTCTTTGAGACTCACCTTCCCAACACACCAGTAGCACCTAAAATATCCAGGAGCTGTTTGGGGTCTGGACCATCCCTGATGTGCTGCTTGTCTGGGGATGAATAACACCTGGAAAACTCCTTTTTCCCAGCCCTTCCTGCTCTGGTGTGCCTTGAACCCAATTGGATTCTCAGCCGAGTGGGAATCCTGGAGAGCAGCATCGTTATCCCCATGGGAATCCGCGGAGGATGCAGCCACAGAGAGCCCAGGAATTGCCATTGTCCTCTCATTTCGCTCCCTGGAGGGCACCGAGCGCGGCTAATGGCATCTTGATATTTAAAAAGCAGGCAGGAGCTGCAGCCTCGCGGTTTTCCGCGGGTGCCTGACATTTCCGAGAGCTGTTATGGGATAAATGCTCCGCCGAGGAGCTGATGAGGTGCGAGGAACTCCAGCTAGGAGGAGATCATCGCCGGGGCTAACGGGGCTAATGATGGTTGGAGCTCATCTGAGCGAGATGATGGGATCGGGAAAAGGGGATTGGGCTAGGGAAAATGGGAATCGGGCTTGGGAAAAGGGGATCGGGCTCAGAAGAAGGGAATTGGGCTCGGGAAAAGGTGATCAGGGTCAGAAAAAGGGGATCTTGCTCGGGAAAAAGGTGAATCCAGGCTCAGGAAAAGGGGATCGGCCTCTGTGCGAGTGGGAATTTTGCTGGTTGCTTCCACTGAACAGTTTGGTGTTCACTCACAGAGCTCCTGTTTTGCTTAAATGCCTTTCAGTTGTTGCTCTGGGGAAGAAGGAAAGGGGAGAGAAGGAGCAAAATTTCCAGCTGGCAGGTGGAGTTGGGTGGGTGACTCACCCCAAAAATACCCTCAGAAAAGCAAAGAGGTTTTTGGTTGTTTCCACTGAAGCCACACGAACTCAGAGCATCTTCCCCACGGCAGACCTCACTGAGGGATCTCTGTTTGTGGATGATGGTTTAGGGGTTGAGCCTTGAAAAAGGACGAACCGGCGGCTCAAAGACACAGCGAGGAGCACTGAGATCTGTGCAGGGCCCTTGGCTTCAGCGCTCCCGACGTTTCCATATGCCTGGTAATTAAATTGTGAGGCAAAGCAAGGAGCCCAGCGCTGCTCTAATAGCAGGGAGAAGGAGGCAGTCGTGGAACTTCCATCTGTCTGCAAAGATCCTTTATGGTGCAGATCCATCAGCAACCCCGAGCCGTGTGCCAGGCTCAATTAGCCTCACCAGGATCAAAGGGCAGCCCGGGTAATAAATATCTGTGCAGAACCAAGCTGGAGTCTTCCTACTCACTGCTAGAAGGGGTAATCATCATTAGTGAGATCCAGCAAGCTGAGAAAGCTGGGTGGTGTTTTATTAGGGAGTAAAAATCCGTGTCTCCTGTCCTTAGGGACTGCTGTGATTCCCTAGATTGCTTTTCGGGGTTTGGGGAAGGAGGAATAATCAATAAGCCCTGTATTGATTATTGTGGGGTTGTAAGAGGGGAGAAGTGGCCCAAAATGCACACTAATTGGGGTAATTGGGAGCTGAAATAAAACCCCAGTCCAGGCACAGAATCTTCTAATGAGGCATGAGGTGGATGGAGATTGAGTCTGACTTGCAGGGAATTGCTTTGCTCTCCTGTTTTTAGGGCCCTCTGTGTGCTCATGGAAAAACCTTCCACCAGCAGCAGCAGCAAAGCTTCTGTGACACATTTCCTATAGGAAACATAACACCGATTGTGTCTGGTGAAAAAGAAAAAAAAAGCTGAACTAAATCCTCTTCTGCTCCAACAGCAAATAAAGAGAGAATCAAAATATTTTAGTATCAAGGCTTGCTTTCCATCAAATTTCCTCCTGCCCTTGCAAAATGATACAACAACAAAAAGTACCTTCAGGAAAGGAGTATTTTCAGGAGATGAGCCTGTTGTGTTCTCTGAGTGTGGATTCAATGATCCAGCTGCTCAGGCAATGCTGTTTTGCTGGAATAGTTACCCAGGGAAGCTCCTTGCTGGGATATTTCACTGCCTGCTCTGGTTTGATCCTTCCCTAGGACTGAAGTTTTGGAAGAGTTCAGTGTGGCTGTTGAGGCAGATGATAAAATAACCTGAAATATAACCCCAAATAACCCTGACCCTTTTTTCAGCACCTTTTTATCCCAAGGCTGCCCGGGGGGACTACAGGGCACAACCTGTCTTGTCCCAAAAAAAGTCAATCCCCTTTTTCTGGGTTGTTTTTCTGGTTTGTGAAGTGCTGTGTTGAGTGTTTTAGACCAGCCTGAGGTGATCCCAGCTCTTCTCTCTGCATCACTTGGCTGAAAAGTCCCAAAAACCAGTATGGAAAAGTGGGAAGTGCCCAATGTCCAGGGGCTCAGTGTGGCTTTTAGGAACACCTGATTCTGTTGACAGCAAGATATTTTCCTCTGCTGCATCTCTTTGCTTTTCTGGGATTTTTTTTTGGGGGGGTGAATTACCCACCCAACTCCACCTGCCAGCTGGAAATTTTGCTCCTTCTCTCCTTTTCTTCCTCCCCAGAACAATTTTATGCCAACAAAGCAAAGCAGGGGCTCTGAGTCTGAGAGTGAACACCAAACAGTTCCCTGTGGCTTTGCTGAGCTGCAGGATCTCCCCCTGAGCCCATCTGGTGCCTTTGGCTGGGGCTGAGCTCTGCTCTCTCAGCAAAATCCTGCGATAACAACTCCAGCCTTGGGAAGTGACCACGATCTCAGACAGGGAACAGATCCCAAACTTCTGCTAAAGTGCAAAATTCTCCCTCTGAGAGCACAATTTGTTGCCTCAGCACACTCCTGTCTGACACTCTGTTGTCTAAACCTCCCATTTTCCACCTTTTTTAGCAATTCCTGTATTTATTTTTCACACTGCCTTTCGTCCCCCACCCTGCTCCATGTAAATAATTACATTAAAGCGATGCTGAGAACACTTTAAATGTATACATCTCGTAGCACATGGAAATATTTACCTGGTGTCGCCGCTTTCTGTAAATATTGTGGTTCTTGTTGCATTTTTCCCCGTGGTGTTATCACTGTTTTTGGAGCTCTGCCTGTCAAGTTTGGAGCACATTTGCATAGGGATTTGCTAATTGACAGCTTTTAAGCTGCTAGGGAACAAGGGAAGAACTTAGTTCTCCCCGTGTCACCAGCAGTGCACTTTATTTTCTTACTCGTAGTTCAAAATATCCTTTTTATTTATAAAATTGAAATTCAGGCGTTCGTTTTCCTTGGGTGTAGCGCTGCTGGTTGTCCTGAAATAATTTATTTTCTGCTGGTATTTTGTATTTCTCTCAGAAAGCTTCACCATCCTGAGTACCTGGCACATCCCATGTTTATAGAGGTTAATCAGGCAGGGGAAGTTTGGGGTTGGTTTTTCCTCCAGCTCCACACTAGAAAATAAAAATATGACTCCAAACCTCCCTTGTAGTCAATTTTGCCCCAAAATACCCTTAAACCCCTCCTGATATGCAGCATTTCTCCTCCTCTGCCTGCCAGATGTTTAGGATCATTCAGAAATGGATTTGAGGGAGGCAAAATAAATCAGCAGCACCCAGTGAGTGTTTATCCAACAGCTGTAAATTTTAATTACTTCCCTATTTTGATATCCTCGTTGGGGTTTTCCCCCCTCTTTATTTAATTGGAGTTACCTTATCTCACTGTTTTCCGCTAAAAAGGAGTCCTGGTTTTCAGGGTACTCCTGCTTTATGACAGGAGAAAACTTATTAAAATTAATATAATTATGGAAAGAGAGGAAGAACC
>VZRM01001846.1:102105-142761 GCA_013397955.1 Grantiella picta | reverse complement strand
AAAAAAAAAAAAAAAGAAAAAAAGAGAAAAAACAAAAAAAAAAAAAAAAAAAAAAAAAAAACCAAAAAAAACCACCCCCAAAATCTCAGTATCACTGAAATGGTGGCCCAGGGCAAAATTTCTTGATAAGATCAAAAAACAAACTCAGCTTGGTCAAATGTTTTTTCCTCCTCATGGTTATGTAATTTCTCTGGCTCTTTTGCTGAATGATGAATAATCACAAAAATACTGCAAAGGCACCTGAGGTTTTTTTTTTTAATATATTTTTGCAGAAGGGGTTGCACTCTGATGGATTTAGCAAGTGTTTTATCCCTAATCTAGAAAGAATAGTTTCCTTTTAGGGTTTTAATTTCCTTTTTTTTGGGGGGGGGGTTTGGTTTGGGATTTTTCATTATTGTTTTGTTACTCTGAATGATTCTTGTCCCAGCTATGGATGCAGAGAGATAATCAGGATTCTGGATTTCCTCCCAGGAAATTCTGGGTGCCTCAACCTCTGCTGAGCCCTGGATTCCTGACAGGAATGCAGCAAAAGGGAAATTAGCAATGGATAAAGCGAATTAATGCTAAGAAAAATAAGCATCCGGATGGATTATCCATCCATTGCAGCCCAGCTTTGCAGTTTGGGGAATATCCTCCTTGGAGAGCCTGGAGTGGTGATGCTGAGATATTGTCCTGAATTAGAGACACATTTTTCATAGATTTTGGCCCAGTGACACCCAGAGATGGTGGGGATGCTGCAGGCACTGAGCTCAGGTGTCCAGCACTTGAATTGGAGAATCGAGATTGTCTTGGTGAGGAGAAATGGGAATTATTTTGGGATGAAATTGAGGGATGTTGATGGGATTGAGTGGATGCTGCCTCTGCATGAAATCAGAGGGGAAAGCAGGGCGGGCTGGGAGTCCTGTGGTCATTGAGGATTTGGGAGAAGGGCTGGAAGTTTGGAATGGCTGCTGGAGAGAGAGGAAGGTGCAGAGCAGAACTCTGGGCAATCCCTTTGTTGGAAAATTCCCTTTAGGTTGTCTTCCTTTCCCCTCCTGCTTTGCCCTCTTCCCCTGCTGGAAAACCTTGCTGTGCTTGTGCTTTCCTCCCTCCCTTTCACACCTGAACAGGATCTGCTTCAAATTCTCCCTGGTTTTTCACTCCAACCCAAATTCCAGAGCCCCTGGGTCTATCCTGCTCCTCTCACTGCCTCAAACCCTGCCCTTGACCAAAGCATTTCTCTGCTGTTTTGTCTGGGACTCCAGCTGTGGATCTGTCCAACTCTCCCAGGACAGATCCACAGCTTCTCCAGGGCTTTGTGAGTGTTTTGAACAAAACCTGACCTTAGGAGTTATGGATTTGAAGAGACAAACCCTGAAAACCTGACCACTTGAATAATCTGAGCCGCATTTTTCCCCAGTGGTTCTTTCCCTCCTACATAAAAGTAGGAGCTCTCAAACCACCTCCTTGCAGGCTGTAATTTTGCACCTATCTTAGCTGCGCTTTGCCTGGGATTTATGGCACAATATAAGTTTATTTTGGATAGCATCTTTCACACAAACACTGCCACTTGAAGGCTTTTCAGAGGCAAATAAAAGCGAAGCAGCGCAGAGTGCAAATTAGGGAGAGCAGTGCTTTGGAGGTGTGGGCCAGGGGAACGTGTTTGAGGCTGGCAAATAAGAGGGAAAAGCAATGTATTTAATTTCGAGGGGTTTGAAAGGAGCAGGGAGTTGTGAGGGTGAAAGGTGGAAGGGGTTTGAGGATGGAAAACAACATTCCTGTGCCAGGGAGCAGTGAGGGAACTGGGAGATGGAATAAAAATCTGGTGGAGGCAGAGTTGGAGGCAGCGTTTCACCAGCTGCGAGTCTGTGATGGAGCAGAGCTGGAGCTGAAGCTCCTCCAAGTGTGGTGTCTGTTCAGGACTAACAGCTCTGAGCTGCGATTTCCTGCTGGAATAGCTGTCCTGCGCCTGTCCCGCTGGCACACGGGAACCGAGGGAGCTGCGGCTCCAGCAGAGGAGTTGTCACTGCTGTCACACACCGAGCAGGTTCTCTGCAAGGACAAGCTGAGCCTTGCTGGGATCTCCTACACCTCATGGGAAAATGTGTGAGCGCAGCATCTCGTGCCCTGGAAAACCACTGGATTAGGGAGCAGGGGCTCTGCTTTCCAGGGTGGTTGTCCTGGTGCCAAGGCTTTGATCCTTCCCAAACGCTGGGATGAGAGGGAATGTGTGACAGGCCAGGCGGGATTCACAGAAACCTCGGTGGCATCGCCCCAGGAAGGGATCTGTCCGTAGGAACTCCCGATGGCATCACCCCAGGGATGAATCTGTCCCCAGAACCCCCCGATGCCATCACCCCAGGGACCGATCTGTCCCCAGAACCCCCCGATGCCATCACCCCAGGGACCGATCTGTCCCCAGAAACCCCCGATGGCATCACACCAGGTGTGGATCTGTCCCCAGAAAAACTCAGTGGCATCACTCCAGGTGTGGATCTGTCCCCAGGGCCCCCGGTGGGATCGGGGGAAAAAGAAAGCCACAGAAACCCCCTGATGCCATCACCCCAGGGATTAATCTGTCCCCAGAACCCCCTGATGCCATCACCCCAGGGACAGATCTGTCCCCAGAACATCCTGATGCCATCACCCCAGAGATGAATCTGTCCCCAGAAACCCCGATGCCATCACCTCAGGGATGAATCTGTCCCCAGAACCCCCCGATGCCATCACCCCAGGGATGAACCTGTCCCCAGAAAATCCAGTGGCATCACCCCAGGGGTGAATCTCCTCCCGGGGCTGCTCCGAGCCAAGTGGCAGAGCACAAATGGAAAATAACGAGGCAGCAGCTGAGAGCCTCTGCAGCGGGCGGGGAGGAATGAAGATGGGTGAGCGCAGCTAAGAGACAATTTGAAAAGGGATAAATACAGGCAACAAGTTATTCACCGCGGCAATTTGTAAGGAGCGCTAAAAACCCTCAGACAGGATTGTTTCACATCACCTCGCTTCCGATTTGCAGCCTGACAGTTCTCATGTAAATGGTGCTGATGGATGGCTGCAAACCCGGCCCTGGAGCTGTTCCTCTGCGATTGATCGGGTTAACTCTCAAAGTGCTGCCGAGCTCCCAGGAGCTGCCCAAAAGTGTGGGGAAGGGGGTGATGGGATGGGGAAAAGCTGATCCTGGGGGTTGAGGAGCAGAGGGAAGAGACAGGGATGCTGAGGTTGGGATTTAATGGCTTGAAACGCACGGGAAGGTGGGGAGGAGGTGGAGAGTTTTCCCACAGAGTAAAATGAAAGAGGGGTTGCCCAGAAAAGCTGTGGCTGCTCCATCCCTGGAAGTGTCCAAGGGGCTTGGAGCAACCTGGGATAGTGGGAGGTGTCCTTAGGGCTGGGAAAAAAATCGGCTTTAAGGTCCCTTTTAGCTCGGACCGTTTTGGGATTCTGTGATTCCACACTTGGTACCATTTCTCCTTCCTCATGGTTCTAACCTGGACTGACCTTCCTGCATCACATCCTGGGTCTGACAGAATTCCAGCTGTGCACAAAGATATAATTAGATTAAATTCGGCATTTATTTGGTTTTGCAGCGAAGGAGAGGGAATTGCTGCAAGCAGCCAGAAATAGGCAGGAGCTTTGCAAAAGAGAACTTGAAATTGGAGTTTTATTGGAAGGTTTTGAGCCTGGTTAGGCCACTTACAAGAGGAATTTCCATCCTGCAGGATTAACAGAGAAAAACAGAAAGTAAACAATCGAGGCAGACTCAGCTTTAGCCCCATTTCTTTTCCAAACATCCTACTTGGAGATGTCTGAAATGTGATAATTTTACATTGCAGCATTGTAGGATGTGGATCTGTGTGGATTTTCCTTCTGCTGCTGTTGCCAGCAGGGCTTGGGGACAGCAAGGTCACTGCCAGGCAGGGCTGTTTGCCCTTTGCCAGAGCTGTGGTTCCCCATGGAATCACCTGCCTGTGACTCAGCATTCCAGGGATTTGTGGTTTTTCCTTCCCTTCTGCAGCATCTGATGCTCCCGGGAGAGCAGCCAGCAACCCAGGGGTACATCAGGCCTCTCCTTCTCTCTGCCCTGGCAAGAAATTCCAGGCATCCTCTGGATTTAGAGGACGTGGTGAGCTGTAAATCTCAGGGCTGGCATCATTGCGTGGCTTCAAGATCAGTTTAGGGGCTTTCCACTTGAAAAAAATCAGCAGTTCTTGGAAAAATAAGTAGTGCTGCTGAGTTTTCAGGCTGAAAACCAGTCAGCACCAAAGAATTTCTTCAGAAATGTGAATATTTCAGGTCTGCCTTGCAGTTTGAGATTATTTGGGTGTAATTCCAGCGAGGGTGGTGTTCTTGGTTAAATTGATTTATTTGTGTGTTCAGGTCCTTAATTCGTCTAAACTCGTCAATTAATGCTGATTTCAGATCCATTTCCACCTCTTTCTCAGCCAACTCATCTTCAAGCCTCCTTTTCAAGGAGCCGTCAGGGTTTGGATTATAATTCATGTGACACTTTATTGTGTCCCAGCTGGATTTTCTGCCTGTGCAAGGCAGAGCTTTGTGAGGTTTGTGGGTCCAGGGGAGTCATTCCTGGGAGATTTCTGGAATGTGGAAACTGCACTTCTGAAGGTCACTTTATTTCTACCAAATGACTTAAACCAGCAGCATTTATGCAATCATTTTGATTTAGCAGGGGAAGATTTTTGAGCTGCCCTGCTGGGATCGCTCATGAATGTTAAATTAAATAAAAACTGAGTGTTGGCCCTCGAGTTGTGGCTCTGGTTCCTCCAGCTGCTGATGTTGTCACCCCGGGGAGGAAGAAACCTGTTAGAAACCCCAGGATTTGCTGATGGTTTGAGCTTTGGAAATCCATCTGGGAAGGGAAATATCCACGCTGGCTCTGCCCCTTCCTAAAGTATGGCAATACCAGCATGGACCAGCAGGAGAATGGGTGAGAAAATGGGATTAATATCCCTCTGATAAGCAGGCAGCTGATTTGGGGCTATTCCATCCTATTCCATGCTTTGCTTGCAGAACACTCAGCATTTCCTGCCCCTCCAGCCCTTTTGGGGTATAAACCTAAAATTTGATCAATTTTTTTGTTCCGACTTCACCTGTTTAACTGTTGCTCTTTGGAAATTCCATTTTCCTTTGCTCACCCCCACGTTGTTTTAGCTCCACTGTTTGATCCTCTTCACTCCCGTTAATTGCACGATCTTTAGAATCTAAATTCTATCATTTTAGGCCTCACGCAATAAAAATGAAGTTTTCTCTTATAAAACCTCCTCAGTGCAGGTGACAGGAGCTTTCCTCGCCTGGAAATCTCTTGCAAAGGTCCTTTCTTCTATCTGATGCTCTCATACTTTGACTTTCCATTTTTTATTTCTTTTTTCCCTTCTAACTTCACGTCCTAATCCAGGAAAAATATAGAACTGGTGCAACTCTGCAACCTTTTGAATCCAAATCAAAAAAACCTTTTGCTTCTTTTGCTGGAGAGATATTTTCAGATCACCTTTATGGAAAAAACTGCAGGTTCCCTGGTTTTCTGGTTTGGTTTTCCCCAGGAATCTTTGCCAAACTGCCAGTGGAGAGAGGAGCAGGGCCAGGGGAGAGAAGTTCTTGATCTGGAAGTGAACACATGGTGGAAATAAGTGATGCTGCAGTCCCTGTGTCACAGCGAGCCAATTGACCTTGTGCTTCAATGGTTATCGTGGGCAATCCGAGGGGCATATGGGCTGCAAATGTATTCCTGACATAATTAAAATGTAAAAACCTGGGGTTTTATCCCAGGGAATGGTGCAGCTCAGCAGTGAAAAGGGAGGAAACTGGAGCTCCTCCTCGCCTTAGTCTTTACCACTACTATTAATTTTCATTACAAAAGAAATGAGATTGAGCCCAGGAGACCCTCAGTGATTCCCAGGGAGGAAAACATCTTGCTTTTACAGCAGGAAACTGCACTTTAAACTGCTTTTAGATCCCCTGGCAGGCTGGTTTACACTTCAAGCCCCAGTTTGTCAGCTGGCAGATACCTGCAGCTTCCCCTGGGCTCCCTTTTGTCTGCCTTTGCTTTCCTCCTCTGGTGTTCATCTCCATGCTCCAGGGCACCAGGCAGCTTCTAATTAATCAGGGTCAGGAAGGAAATTTCCCCGGGGAAAGGTTATTTTCTCCCCACCTGCTGCAAGGTTTTTTCTGAGCCTTCTAGAAGAACTGTTGGGCAGAGGGAGAGGATGGTGGTAAATGAGGTTGGCGGGTAAAGCAACCTGAAAATGTCAGGGTCTGAGCTCTTCCAGACATTTGTGGCTTTCTCTGCATCTTCAGAGCTAGCTACAGATGGATTAGAGTCAGCTCTGATCAGCTTGGAAATATTGGCTTTTGGGGGATTGTTTCCAGTGAAGATTTGGAGGAGTTTCTGTGGAGGAGTGGGGGAATTTTATCCTGTGGAGGGTCAGAGCAGCTCAGGACCCTCAGCTGAGCATCTGCACTGCCAAGAGCCGGAAGGTTCTGCTCCCTCTGAGAGCAACACTCTTCAGTTTTAGGTGCCACCTGCAGAATGGGCATTTTCTCTGCTGGGAAATTGGGCAACAGTGAGGAAAAAAGGGTAATTCTGGTTGTTTTATGACTTATCTCCACCAGATCCCCTCTGAGGCTGTGATACAGCACAGATCTCTGGTGTCCCATGTCCTTTAGCCCTGTGGTTTTCTCTCTTAGTTCAGACAATTGTTACTCCTCAGCAGCTGATGATTCCCCTCAGTTCATCCTCTCTAATCCCACAGGAGAGTAAAGATTTGCTCTCCCAAATTCCAAGAATAGGGAGCTCAAGTTTCCCAAGAGCTGCTCTCATGTCCCCCCAGTGCTGAGGACAGGGTGTTTCAAGGGCTCCTTCAGCTGCCTGGAATTAATCCAAAATTTATCTTCAAACACTTCCCAAGAAGCAGCTTATTTGGAGGCAGAGGCTGGGAGAAGCTTGAAAAGGAATTTTATGGAATTAAAAACTGGTTTCCTCCTCAAAGAGGAGCTTTGAGGAGGAAACCTAAAGGAGGGAAAGTTCTGCATTATCACAGTGACAAATCATGCAGAACTCCAGCTTTTTGGAGGGAGCTGGAATCCATCCCACCCTCTGCCCAACCCACTGATTTCCCTCCATCCCTCGTGGATTCCAGCAGAGTCAGCACCTTCACCCAGCTCATCCTCTGCTGCTTTCCTCGGGGGTCAAGCATTGCTTTTTCTGTTTTTCTTTTCTCCCTGGCGCAAAGTTTTGGATGCAGCCTCATCTCCGGCTGGGATTTATTCTCTCTTGGCTTGGGAAGGTTCCCATTGCGTTGGTGATGCAGCAGGAGGGAAGCTGCAGTGATTTGAGCTCCAGGGCTGGCTGCATCCAGGCTTTGTGCATGGCTGAGTGATTTCCAGGAGGGAATGGACTGATTCAGGTGGACAGAGCTGCTGGAGAGCCTTGGGACGGGTGGGATATGGAGGTGAAGATGATAAAACAGGAAGCATTTTAAAAATCCAGCAGTCGGCGAAGGCAGTTCCAGCTAAAACCCCAAAATGAGGTGCATATGGGTGAAAAAACCATCCTGTTCCCTTTTACTGGGGTCCTCTGCCAGTTCATAGAATCCTAAGATGGTTTGAGTTGGAAGGAACCTTAAATCTCACCCAGTCCCACGTGCAGGGACAACTCCTGCAAATCCCAGATTGCTCCAGCTTGGCCTTGGGCACTCCCAGGGGTGGGAAATTCCACTCCCAGGGGTGGGAAATGCACTCCCAGGGGTGGAAATTCCACTCCCAGGGGTGGGAAATTCCACTCCCAGGGATAGGAATTCCACTCCCAGTCCTTGCCTAGGTGTGATCCAGACTGTGCAATGCGCTCTGGGTCCTGGAAGAGGGAAAATCACTGAGCATTTCTAGTGAGAGCTTCCCTGGCCCAGCTCTGACTGACAGCTGCAGCGAGGTGAAATCTCATCTCCCTGATATTAAACTTAACCTTTATGGGTTCCACTTTAAACAGCTGTGGAATTACACTGCCTGTCCTTTAATCATAGCAGGGGTTTTAAGAGAAGGTTTTTTTTTTATTTAATGCTTCAGTCCACTCAGATTTACTGAGGAGATGGGAGGGTGAGGGCGAAGGTGGGAAAAAGAGAGGTGGTGGAGGCTGCAATCAGTGACAAGAACAGTTTTTAGGGGATGTTTGCATTCATTTGGGTCAGGAGAGCACTGGCACATTCTTTCTGGGAATTTTTCTGCTTTGGGAAAGGAATTATCTGTTTCTTCTCTACCTGGGGATACCAAGATGGAATTTTGCTGCTCCAGGCATAGAAAATAATCCAGAGCTGATGGAGGTCAGTACAGAATAATATGGAAAAGTTGTGCCTTCTGTCCTTCCTGTCCAGACCCAAATATTCCCTTCAAAATCCCCATTCCAACTTTGACACATCATCAGCTGCACCACACACACACACACAAAAAAAAATTGTACAAATCCTCCCCCCAATTCCACAACCTCAGGAAAAAACCAAGCCACGAGCATTGGTCTCCTCTGAGTGCCACTGGAGTGTCCCCAATTCCTGCACTGGAGCCCCTTATCTTTAATTAACACTCCTAAATTCCCTTTTCTCTCGTTCCCAGACTGGTTAATAATTCTTGGATCTCATTAATGTTTTTATTTTTCCTCAGCAAATTCACATTTTCTCTCCAAGTCCGACTTTTTTTAACAAATAATGAGTCTAATTTATGCTTGTAAGAACGAGCTGACCTTCTCAGCTTTATATTGCAATTTAAAATTTAAAAGAGGGAGGAGGGAAGGAGTGCTGGAAAGTGCTGGAAAGTTATTCCAGAAGTGGCTGGGAGAACTGAAGCACTCATTTGCCTCATCAATTTTTTGATTTTTGCATAAATTGGCTGATTTTGGTGTGGGACGAAGTGTCCCAACCCCACGGTGAGTCAGCAGCATCTGTCACCATGTCCCCACCTGGCCAAATTCTCCATTCTGCCTTTGCAGGACGAGGCAGGAGCTGCCAGGGTTCAGCACAGAGAGGAGAGATGTATTATTAGAGGCTTAAAACTCGAAATACCACACCTTTAAATAGCTGCAAGGTGAGCAGAGGGAGGGGTTTGGCCATTTCCACATGTCCTCAGCCAACCCTCTGGGTTTGGGGGTGAGGGAGTGTGCTGGGGACACAAAAATCATGGAAAATAATGGGGTTGAAGGAGATGGAAGTGATTTTTCCTGGAGATTTTAAGTGAGGAATAGTGCAGGGAATGAACTCAGTACCTGTGATATAAAAGCGATTTTGATTTTTGTGTGCTGGGGGACAAATATAATGAAAAATAATAGGGCTGAAGGAGATGGACGTGATTTTTCCTGGAGATTTTAAGTGTGGAAAAGTGCGGGGAATGTATTCAGTGCTTGTGATATAGGAGTGGTTTTGATTTTTGTGTGCTGGGGACACACCCTGGGTCAGGAGGGACTGGAGGGGACACAAACCCACGGGGACACCTGGCTGGGTGCTGGACAAGCAGCACAAGGCACAAAAAAAAAACCCCAAAATGGATTACAAGAGCAGCAATCCCCATTTTCCTGGGGAAATGCCATTCTGGAGGGGATGCCAAGCACCTGCAAAGGGATGCTGGGAGAGATACAAGTTGATTGGAGGAGATTTCTGACATCTGGAAAAGCTGATGGATTTTATTCTTTAGGCCAGGGCTGCTGAGGAGAGGTTTTATCTCCAAAATGTGGCTGAAACAAAGAGTTCACAAGGAATATTCAGGGGATGATGCTGTACATAATGCCCAGAGCAGGGGTGTGTCTGCCTAAGCTCCGTGGGGCTGAATTTCCTGATAATCACTGACCCAGCATTGCTTCCCGGGGTTTGTTTTCATGCTCTGTGACCCCACAACCCTGTGGGTAACCAGGGCAGCAGCCAGGCTGCTCTCCCTGCTGATCAGCACCACGCTGGGCTAATGTTGGGTCTGTCCCTGCTCTTTTCCTCAATTTAATTTTACCTGAACTTACAGCTGGAAGAGGTGCCTGGCAGCAGAAAAGTGCAGTTTGTCCCTCAGTGCTGTCATTGTCACAGGCAAGAGCCACCTCGGGCTGTTTGTGAGGAGCTGCAGAGCTGTGGCATCACTGGGGGGCTCTCAGTGGGTTTGGGGTGTCCTTTTCTTTCATCCTCCAAAATCCTAACGGGGTTTTGAGCTGCCCCACTGTGCTCAGTGCAGCAGGAGAAAGTAAAAATATTCCTGGGGAAGGTGCAGCTCCTCCAGTGCTTTGTCAGCCTGGAGTTGCTGCATTTCCCTGGCACAGAACGAGCTGGGGATTTGCAACTCATCCCCTGGGCAAAGCCCAGCTCTAGCAGTGACAAAGCTGAGCTTTACAAAGCTCAGCCTCCACGCTCAGCCCTGGTGCTGCCAATGCCCTTCAGCTCTGCTCCTCAAACTCCCAGAACATTCCTGCTGGGAGCTCAGTCTGGAGCAGAAAATGGCCTTTTCGTGCAGCACAGCTGAGCCTCGGCAGGATTTTGGGATGTCAGGAGCTGAGCACAGAGCTGTGCCCAGGGGAACGTGCAGCTGTGGTGGGGCTGACGGCAAAGGCATCCACAAAGAGCAGGAAAAGGAAAAGGAGTTAGTGTTTCCCATGCTAATGGTGCCTAAAACAGATGTCTAAAACAGAGGCTAGACAAAGTTGGGAGAATAAAAAGCAGATTAATTTATTGAAGGCTTTTAGGTGCGTTTATAGCAGACAGAGCCTAGAGAGGCTACACCCAAAATGGACAGCGAGTCATGAGTTCTTCACATTTTATAAGTTCTGTCTATAAACATAGTGAGCCTCAATTCTCTAATTACACCTTCAGCTGATGATGTCAATCACCCCAAGTTTGCTCCCTCAATTCACTGTTGTTTAGATATTTTGGGGCTCTGAGGCAGCAAAGTGTCCTTGGGTTTTCCACCTGACAGGAATTGTTTTGTCTAAAACGCTGGAAACAGAAGTTTTTTAGCACTTTTGGTGTGTAGCTCTAGACTCCATATAAAGTACAGATACAAGAAAAATAGAAGTTAAAAATCCTTAAGGCATCACTAATATTTGGCTGTTGCCATCCGGGGGTAGATTCCCACGAAGGAATCCTGCCAGGGAGAGGCTGGAGAAGGAGCTGATGCCAACCCCAAACTCCTCTCATGACGTGACAAAAAACTGAGGGAATTCAGAGGCAGCAAGGAAGGAAATGAGAGATAAAAGTACCTGGGCAGATAAGAGGTGTGTGACTGAGCTGACAGGAAACAAGGCTGGGATCAATAACCCGAGGGGATGGAGATGGGATCGTTATGGGATGGCTGAGGCAGAAGTTACCCACCCTACAGTTCAGTGTGCGCAGGGGAATTAAGGACTTTGCCTTGCCAAGGACTGAAAACAGAGAGGGGGATTTGCAGCAGATAAAGTCAACTTGCTAAAGTAACTCTGGAAAGGCTTAGAGAGAGGGGGAGAAAATATTTTTTTTCCTTTTGTTCTGCCCTCTGTAATGCAAGGAACCGAGTTCCCAGTGCTGGGAAAATATTTTGGTTCCTTTTCCTTTTTCCCCTTGAATTTCGGTGCAATATCGAACCAGAATTTCATTTCTTGCTGTGTTTCCATTCTGCTGTGGCTGTCTCTGGTGTGATCCATGCTCTGCTGAGCTCTGAATCATGAAAACACCCTTTGGCACAGAGGAATATCTCGTCTCAGACTTTTTACCTGGCTGCCAGACCCAACTTTAAGCTCTTGGAATAATATAATGTAAATAAGGAAATATGGACGGGGTGGTCCAGGACATGCAAATTTAGATGTGTTGAGGTCCAGCAAAATTCAGGAGTCAGGAATCTGTTTTTTATCCTGAGCCAGGAGCATTTTTGATGGGTTTTAGTGAGTAAAGGACATTCAGATGCCACCATGGCACAAGGAATTTGCTTCTCCCAGCATAAGGAAAACGCTTTGCATAAGAGTTTTTTCCCCTACATTTCCAGATATTTCTGCTCCTGCAGGCAAATCAGTGCGAAGGCCTCTTTAGCATCTGTTCTGTTTGATGTCCTAATAGCTCCTATTTGGGTAAAATAAAATCCATTTTACAGCTCCTAGTCTCCGGAGGGAGGTGGGAGGGCACAGGTGACAGGATTAGGCAGAGCAGGGGGAATGAATGTGGGCAGGGAATGGAGAGCATTTTAACAGGCAGGAGGAGAAAAAAGAGACATTAATCCACTTCTGCCTCTTCCCTAATCGCTGGAGATCTCTATGCACCTCTCCCAAAGGGCTGGGAGGGGAAATCACCTCCCTTTTGTCTCCTCCTTCCCCAGCAATCCTCTCCCAAAGGCTGCCCAGGCTGCAGGGCAAGGCAGCTCTAGGGAGGATGGATGGTGAATCCCACAGAGGCTGTGGCTGTGAGCTGTGCCAGGATGATGAATATTCCCATATTCCTGAGATTTCTCTGACTGACTGGGAAGAAAGTGGGGAAGAAACTTCCCCAGGCCTGGCTGTGGGTCGAGGAGAGGACAGTGCAGGGATAAAGATGAAATTCTCTGTGGGCAGGAGAGGAGCCAGAGAGAAAGGGTTCACCAAGGATTTTGTCTCCTCCTTCCAGAGGGACGTTTGTCACGATTTTAAAGGAGCCATCCAGTCAAAAATATTCCTTCTGCTCCTTCCCCTGTCCTGCGTGGACACCACACCAGCAGGAGCTCAGCTCATGGGGCTTTTCCTGCCATCACTGAGTTGGCAGGAAAACTGGGACAGATTTTTGGGGCTGTCCTGCTCGGGGCTGTCCTGCTCAGGGCCGTCCAGGAGGCTCAGACAGGAAAACAGACAGATTTCTGGGGCTGTCCTGCTCAGGGCTGTCCAGGAGGCTCAGGCAGGGACAGAGCTGGAGCATGAAGAAGATGAGGAGAGGCTCTGGGATCCCCAGACTGATGAGCTCTTGTGCAAGGGAACATTTTCTTTCAGCTCAGCAACACCCAGGGTTTGTATTTTCCCCCTTTGCCACTCGATCCATGCAGTTTGTTCCCCACCAGGCACAGGGCTGGTGGAGCATCCCCAGCCAATCCCCTGATTAAATATTTGCAGCTTCTGAGTGAGCAGAGGGGAACAGGGCAGCTGTGTCTTTGGGCAGAAATGCTCCTGTTTTCCTCTGGAGGAAGAGGAATGAATGGATGAGTGGGCAGGAGAGCCCTGCAGAGGCTTCTAGCTGCTGTGGGACAGATTGTGCTCTGCTCTCCTCTCAGGGCAATCTCCTCTGGCAGCAGCAACTCCCTCTGCTCTCGGTGAGCCCCAGGAAATTCTCCTTTGGCCTTTTCATTTCACAGTGGCTGAGGATGACATTTCCAAAGCAGCCTATGGAAATCAGGTGGCTGTGTCCCACTGGGAGCTCGGGGGTGACACTTGGCTGAGCTGCTGAGGCTTCCTGTGCCTCCTCCCCTGGATCATCACCATTTTGGGGGCTTTTCTGCACCTCCTTTGTCCCCTCAGCCCTCTGTGCCCCAAAAGGGGCTTTAGGGATGTGCTGTCCTTGCTGTCAGGGTGCAGCAGGACTGAGTGACACCAGCGGGGAAGGAGCTCTGTGCTCTCTGCAGGGAACCCGGAGATGGATATATGGCAATGGGAAGTGTTTCTCTGCCTCTCTTCTCCCACCTGGGCAGGGATGATGATAAATTTCCTTCTGCCTGGACTCCTTCTGGAGGTGTGAAGCTTTCCAGATGAGCTGCATCACTCCCCAGCCAGCCCTGGGAGGCTGTGAGAGCTTTGCTCCAGCAGCACCTGTTTGTTCTGGGAGCGTCGAGCACCAAACACGAGCTCTGGGAAGAGGATTTTGTACCCCCGTGCTGGGAATGCCAACCAGAATTAATAATGAACAGCCCCGGTGCTGCAGAGGAGGGGAAGCAGCTGGTGTTTGTTTGGTTTAATGGCTCGCAGGAACGGGAGGCCATAAACAGTTAAATTCCTCCTGACAGCTGGGGATGCTGCAGCACCTCTGCTCCCTGCTCGAGTGGATGTTTTTCTGTCCAGTGCTTTGATCAGAGGGAGAACACCAACGACACCTTGATGATTACTCACATTTTCAAACGCTGTCCAACAGCAAGAGCTGTCACCTTTCATAAAACCCCCCTGGGCTCCCCTGGCTTCGTGTCCCCTCCAGATTTCTCACAGCTTTGGCTCCCTGGGAGATCTGGGTGAGGAGCTGGTTTTCATTTTCCTTTTTGTAAGTTCAAGTAATTTCTGATCAGTGATTAAAAATAAGAGCTGCTTGAGAAGTCAGGGAAAAGCTGGGGATCAATGGGATGTGAAGTATCTTTTCCCTCAGGGGGGCTGAGTGCTTCCACACGAGGGTTATCAGGGAATAAATGATATTTATTAGTGGAGGAGGTCAGCTCAGCCTTGCTGGGAGAATGGCTTTTTCCAATTCAGGCCATGATTTAATTAGACCCCTGAAACTGCAACAAGGCAGAGCTGAGTGGATAGATATTGGACAAATAAATATTATTGAGGCCACTTTCAAGTTGACTGAAATGATTCATAAATTAGTAATAAAGTTGGGCAAATTGCTCCAGCTGGGGGAGAGGCAGGGAGGGAATTTTGTGTGTGGATTTAGGATTAGCAATCCCCAGCAGGCTGGGGTGAGGCTGGATCTTTGCTCCTTGGTGCCATAGTAAATTTAGGGTGCAGCAGAGGAAAATCTTGAATTGTAGTCTACAACCCAGATGTGAGAACTGCTTGAAGTGAGATGAATTGATATTCAAAATCTCTGTTGTGATTTCAGGTCACAACTCTGTGTTTTCAGAGCGAAGTGCTGGGTCAGGGAAATATTTCAGCCTTTTCCTGTGCCTTCTCCATCCAGGCTTTGTGCTCTGCTCACTGTTAATTAAATGCCTAATTATCAGGGGTGGAAGGCTTCCTGTGCCTTCCCTGCCTTTGGAATGCTGGGGAATGTGGTTCAGGCTCCACAGACACTTCCAAAAATGAGAGGGTTGGCTGTGGGGATTGCTGCCTTCAACCCAAACCCTCATCACCCTCAAATCCCCAAACCAGCCAGCCCTGAGCCTCCTCCTCTGACTTCTTACTCTGAAATCCTCTGCTTCTCCTTGCATCACTTCTCTCTCTTCCTTCTCTTCTCCCTTTGAGTGTGGTCACCCGATTCCTCACTCCTGGCAGCAGCTGGGGCTCCTGGAAATCAATTGGAAACCAATTTTTCAGGGCAGCGATGCCTTGGCAGCATCCAGCTGCCCTTTCTCCCTCCCTGCATCATCTGCACCCCCTGTGCTCACCTTGACAGATGGGGATGCTCTGAGCAACTCCTTCCATTTTTTACTCCTTCCTACAATCCACGGCTGCAGTTCCAAATGCTTCAGAGCTGCTGCTGCTGCTCCATAGATCACCCCAAAGTGGTGAAGTCCAGTTAATAACAGCCTGGAAAATGCCATCAATCAGCAGAGGGAAAACATCTCGCAGCAAACTCCTTAGTGCCTGGTGTGGCTGTTTGTGGCAGAGACAGATGGGGCTGCAGTGCTTTGGGGGCTTTGTTTTCCCCTTTCACACTCTTGCTAAGCCCTTTATCAGGGTTTTTCTGATCGAGGCAGCTTGCTTGGGGCTGGACTTTCTTCCCCCTGCCTTGGAATTCCTGCTGTACTCTCAGCCAGTTGTGTGCAGAGGCTGTTTCTGCCTCCAGAAATGCAGAGTTTTACATTTCAGACACTAAACACTCCTGCTCAGGACTTCCACCTCGCTGCTGCTCTCAGATCTCTGCTGTCCTGACATCATTTCTCAGCTGGGTCTCTGCACATCCTCTCATCTGTCACAGCACTGAGTCTCAGCTGCTCAATGCCACCATTGTCGTGAGCCACACGAGTGATGTAACACCTGGCAGGTGATTCTGTGCAGCTTTTCTTCCATGCATCATCTCCTGCTGCTGCTGTGGGGTGGGGAGTGGCAGAGGGGATGGGGAATTGGTGGCCTTGCCAGAGTTTTTTTATGCATTTCTATTCCAGTCCCTGCCATGGGTCAGGGTGCCACTGTGCCAGGTGCTGCTGTCATGAGGGGTGGCAATGTGAGTGCCATGCACAGGCGAAAATGGGAAAAATTATCTTTATTCAGGGAAAAATGAGGAGCAGGAATGGTCTGGTGCTGGTTTTCCTCTGGGAGGATGGAATATCTCGTTAGTTCCTGGCTGTGCTGTGCTCTGCATGCTCACAGCCCTCAGTCTGTCCTGGAGGGTGCACAAGTCCTGCCCTGGGTGACGCCAGCCTGTCAGAGTCACACCAACAGGGCTTTCTCAGGAGAAACTCGGCTTAGTCCTTCGATAAATGTCACGATGGATTCAGTTTGTCCTGAAGCCACCCTAAAGCCCCTTAACCTCCTTGGCTGCTGCACTGGAGGATCAATGCTGAGAGTTAGCCTTGTGCTGAGAATGACTTTGGATCGGTTGGTTTGGGGTTTTTTCCCTCTGGGAAGAGCCCCCTGTGCCAACCCCACCTTCACGCCCTGTATTCCAGCTCCTAAACCTCCCTGTGCTGTTCCAGGTGCTGATGGAAGCTTTTCCCTCCTTCCAGAGCTGTGCCAGGCCAGCTGGGATGGGAGAAAAGCACCCACAGCTTTCTGGCTGTGCTCTAGTGACCAAGGGCTGAGCAGATTGTGGGGGGAGTGAGGCATGACCGGTGACCCCTGCCTGGGGGATTCCTCTGTCAAATCCCTGCCAGACAATCCTGATTTTCCTCCTCAGGAGCTACAAAGGTGCAGGACAGCAACGCTGAGAACCGTTGCAAAAATTGCCAAAGGGAAAAAGTGGTAGCAAAGCTTCTGGACAACATATTGATGCTCTCCTGGCCTTTTCCCTCCCCATTTATTTCTTTTCTTCTACTCCTTTCCCTCCCTGTTTATTTCTTTTCTCCTGCTCTTCCCCACTTTGGATGGGTTAATAGCTTATTAATGCTCTGCCTTGTAGCAGGGTGTTTGGGATGGCTGTGAGTGCACTCTGAATTATTAGGAGCAGGTTTTAATGGCTGCATCATGTATTGTTCACTCACCTCAAACAGCCCCGAGGAAAAGACCTCCAATCTCCTTAAGTGCTTGCTGTTGAAAGTCAGCAGTGCCCTGGTGATCCAGACTGGGGCTGGAGATCTTTGTGTGCAGGATAAATAACCACACACTTAATTAAGGACTGTCTGTGCCTCGTAGCGAGAAAACTTTGTGCTTGGCTGTGTCAGTGAGCAGGGAGATCAAAAAATCCATATCAAACAACAAACAAATCCCTCTGGGTTTATTTAAGAGTCTCCACACCAAATGCCATGGCTCAGGTTTTGCCAGAGGGTCTGGAAGGTATTTTACCTTCCTTTTCCATGTCTCTCCTCTCCCAAAGTTGCATTCTTGGCTGGACAAATGCACCTGAGCAGGATCATCTCAGGAGGTTCTGTAATATCTAAGTTGATTTTCTTTACTTTTAAATAGGAAAATCGAGAGAAAATAGTGCAGGAGGAGGACTGTGATGGAGCTGCTGTTCCCTGCTTTTGAGTCTTGTTCTGCATTTGCTCACGTTGGCCAAATGCTTGTTTCAATTAGAGCAAATATCAGAAACTGAGGTATTAAAAACAAACCAACTTATTTGGATCCCCGAACTCTTCCTGCAGCTGATCTGCAATATTCCAGCTGTTTTTGTTCTGCTCTGGGAACTGACCACTCAGCCTGGTGCTGAAACACCCTGAATCAACCTGGAGCCAAATCCAAATCCCTCTTTTATCCCTTTCTCCCCCTGCCGTCCCTGGTACTGAGCTGAGGATTGAGCTTGTCCATCACATTTGGGAACAACTCTTGTGAATCCACTTGGCTCTGGGAGATTCCAGCCTAAACCAAAGCAGTTCCCCTTTTTTGGGGATGACAGCACTGCAGACCCACTCTGAATCCCATCTTGCTTCTCCTCTGACATCTTAAAAACAATCGATAGCCCAGAAAGAAGTAGGAAATCCATAAAACTCATTTCTCTCTTCTCTTTCACCTCCTTCCTTGACCTCTCTCCCAAAACCTTGCTGTCCCAAGGTCCAGCAGCAGGGAAATCTCCATTAAATCCACACAACACCTCATTTTTTCAAGGAAAACCACTGTGGGTTGAGTCCTGAGCTGAGTTTTTAGCAAACAGAGCCACATTTGATTGCTCTTTTGTCTTTACAAAGGCAGCAGCAGGGAAGTGGCTGAGCAAGTAATGTACTTGTCTGTGTCATTATTAAGTAACCATAAATAAAGGAGATAATAAAAGCAGTCTTTTTTACTCTCTCCTTTCAAACTGTGACAGGAGCTTCCTGGAAAATTACCTTTTTACCTTTTTTCCTTTCTCTTAGAGTACAAGTTAAAAGGGTTTTGGTATTTCTCGACATCTTATAAACAACCACTTTCCCCTCATTTTGCCCGAGCTGAAGTGGAGGTAATGAAGGCATTTTATCACTGTTCTCAGGAGAAGAGCAGGAATCAGGGATCTGAGGGAATAGAAGGCATTCCTTCCATCCCCACACTCTGGGTGCTGGAGGGAAGTCAGGCATGGGAATTCCAATCTTCCATCCCATAGAAAAATAATTCCGATCTTCCATCCCACAGAAAAGCAGCTCTTTGGAGAACAACTAACATTGATCTGTGATATCCATCAAAAATGGGATGTAGTGGGGGGAAAAACTGCTTTTGAGATTTCTCTGCGATACAGAGAAAGGAAAATATGGAAATAACCACTTCAAGATCCCAAAAGTGCTGTCCTGATGTCCCTTGAGGCCAGCAGGAACAGAGAGGGCAAGTGGCCTTGGCTGTGACACCAAAGAAATTCCTTAATCCCTTTGTTCTCCAAAACAGAAATTCTGCCCCGTGGATTGTATTTTAAAATGAGATTTTATGTCCCAACATCACTTCTGAGTAGTGATTTTGCAATAAAAAGCCACTCAGAAGGTGGTGTTGAGGCTGTTTTATTAACACTGGGTTGGGATGTGAAAAACCAGGATGGATTTTGGGGCAGGAGAAGAATCCCCAGTGCACCCCAAACCCCCTTTTTCCTGCCTGCAGCTCCCACCTCCCCTGGGGAATTTTTATCAGGAGCTCTCAGGGCTCAGGAGGCTGAAGCAATTCTCCAGCAAAGGTTACTTTCTTTTCCTCCAAATGGAAATGTGTTTATGAGCCGAGAAAAATCATCCGTGGCAGCTCAGTTCAAGGAGGAAAATTTAAAAAAAGGGCAGAGATAAAGGGATTTGGTGAAAAGTGAACATTTGGTGTTAACAAAGGTCTGGAGAAACTATAATCAATGAACAGAAAGTTCAAGCTCATTGCTTTCCAGGGGTGAAGCTGTCAGGGATTCTCCTGCCATGGAGAAGTAGCATCTCCTTCCTCCCATCCCACCCTGGGAGTTTTTGGTGCTCCAGGAAAACTCCCAGGCTGGCATTTGGTGCAGCTCTAAATCAGTGTCACTTTGCTGGGTGGGAGTGGTTTTGTTCCTGCGGTGAAAAAGGGGATTTTTCAATCATTTAAGGTTTGTAATGTGCTGCCCCACAGGCCAATTCCTGCTCCGGAGGCACTGATTTCTGATTTAGCTGCTGTGCCCTCCCACCCTTCAGCCTGCTGGGGCAGGAAAAGGCCACCAAATGGTAAAAAAAAAAGTGTTTTTAATGGATTAAGTTCTTTATTTGGGGGTAATTTCAGAGCTGAAATTGCTCTCAGAAGGGAAATGGAGACCCCTAAACAGCCCCAGTGTCCCTGAAGTCCCTGGAGAAGTGCTTTGGTGTTGGGTGGTGGATAAAATTCCTGCACTGGGGAGCAGGGGTGGTTTGTAGTGCTTTGCCCAAGGAATTTCTGCAGCACAGCCCAGATGTGCAGCGCTGGTGTCAGGAGAACAGCTGGAGCCCCACGGCGTTTTCTCATGTCCTGTGGACCTTGCAAAGTGGTTAAAACCCACAAATCAGTGACAGGAAACGTTATTTATGATCGGTTTTAATTTTTTTTTTCTATTATTTCTGTCCAAAAAAAAGTCTTCTCCTTTTCCAGGGGCGTTTCCCCTCCACCCTGGCTCCAACCTGAGCACAAAGGTCCTGAGATCTGTTTTATTTCCCACCTCCCCAGCAGCAGGAGGCACTTTCAGCAGTGAGTGACACGCGGGGAGGACGGAATGACAGCTCACAAATGCATCAGCAGGAGGCTGGGCTGATCTCTCAAGGCAAAGGGTCTGTTTTCCATCCAGGAGCAAAATTGTTTGCGTGTCCAAGTGGATCACAAGCGACAGGCAGAGCCAGGAGGGGCAGGACCCCCCGCCCTGCCAGCAGGGAGTTATCAGGACCTATTTAGCTCTGAGAATCCTTCCAAACATCATCCTCCGAAGGGAAACGTGGTGGCAAAAAGGGAAATCGAAACACTGAAAAATGGGCAGGGATCTGCCTCCTTCTGTGCTCCCTTCTGGGGGGTATTCAGGGCTGAATTTGTATTTTATTGGAATATTTCGGTGTTAATTGAATGATTTAGCCTCCAAATGAGAGCCCGTTCACAGGAGAAGGGATTTGGTGCTGCCCACAGAAGCTGCTGTGGTTTGGGATGAACAGTTCAATGGGAATGGAGTGATCATCAGAGCACAGGGAGGCTGGAGATCAGATCTGAGTCTAATGCCAGTCTGGGCCCTGGGGAGCAGAGAGAATTCATTGGCTCAAGGCTGAGTGTTTGCCAGGGGTGCAGAAGGATGGATTTGGTCTCAGGACTGAAATGTATTTCTTGGGAATGATAAGGAAGGGAGAGGGGCTGTGAGGAGCAATGCTGATTTTGGTTTTCGTGGACCAAGGAGGATTCCATGGCTGAGCTTGGAGCTAATCCATCTCATTCCTGGTGAGCCACCACTCCTGGAACTCCTGTCCCGCAGCTGCATCTCCCTGCCTGTGTTTGAAAACAAACTTGACCTCAATTCCCATGTCAGCCCTGCTGCTGAAGGGGATGGGCTGGGCAAGGATCGCTTCTCAAGTCCAGCTTCCCCTGCTGACACCGGAGCTTTTATTTAAATTCAGTGCTTGAATAAGTCTGGCTGGCTAAACTCTGCAGGCTCCTGGGAGGGACAGGGCTGTGTCCCCTCCTGGCTCTGCGGGGTTTCAGCTGCATCACAGTGACATTTGTCGGGCCAGTGGCGCTCAGGGCATCGCTGTGCCGCCGAGATTTCTTTCCTGGTGAGTCTCCCAACGCTGCCAGGGGCTGCAGCTCCTCCGAGACATTGCCCTGTGGCCTGCTGGGGCAAAATGGATGTGTCAAGGCCGATCAGCTCAGGGGCTCTCATGCTGAATAACTCTGTGGAGTGACCTTGGAAGCCACCGTGGGGATGGCAAGGGGGGCAGGGAGTCCTTCCTGCTTGACAAAGCAATTCTTTTTAGACTAGAAGCCTCTTTTTTCCCCTCCTCGGCAATCTGAATGTACAAGAAATAATGTAGATGTTCGTGATTGTCTTGACATTGCCTTCTCCTGTGCTTGTCCTCTGCGTAATCCTCCTTGCAGGGATGTTTGTGTGTTTAACTGTTGCCTCGATGGGTAAAATTCCACTCTGGCTTTTCCAGTCTCTCTGTTGGCAGAGCAGGATCTCCACTGAGAGGGGTAAATGGGAAGGAAAAGCAGGATCTCCATGCATCTCCTCTCCCAGCTGTGGTTTTCCGCACCAAGTTATCCCTGTGAATGCATCCTGCTGCAGGAATGGTGAGGGAGGCACAGCTCATGGCTCTGGTGGTTGATTTCCTTTGGGAAACGCATGGAATAATCCATGGCTGGGAAATTATAGTTTGTCCTCATTCTGCAAGGGAGGGAAAATGGAAAAAAAGAGAGCGAGAAGCACTTTTGATGCTCTCCTAAACAGGCAGAGCCTTAGGATCCTGGAGACTTCTTCCCTCTACAAAGCAGAATTCTTTGGGGGATTCATTTCTGCCTCCTGCATCTCACTTTGTCTTCCCCAAGCCGAGCCGAGGAGCAGGAAAGGTGCAGAGGGAAGAGAGGCAGCAAACAAAATATTATTTAATATTATCTGTGATGAGTATTACCTGGGATGCCTGGAGTGTGGGGGAAGGAAACCAGAGCTGTTGTGTTTTTGCTGCTCCTGCCCTGCTGTTGGCTGGGGTTGTGGTGCTGTGATTGTACTGCACAGGTAAACAATGGGGTATTTCACGGGGCACAGAGTCTGCCTCATCAGCCTCATTAACAGAGAGATAATTAGCGCAGTGGGAAGCTGGGGAGTGAAGCTCTCTCTGTTTGTGGCCCTGCAGAGGTGCAGCCTCACCCCAGAGGACACAGGGCTTGTTCCCAGCCTGTGGATGTGGTTCTGCCTTACCTTACATAACTGCATCTTACATAATTTACTTATGAATTAAGCCTAAATTAAGTCTGGTTTATTTGCAACTGAACCAGCTTGAGAGCTCTGAGCGTTCAGCTCCTTCCTGGGAGTAAATAAGGCAGTGACCACAGATGAAGTAGTGCCTGAAGAACAGCTTAACTGCGAGGAGGGAGTAAATGTATTTTCTCTGCTGAATATTAATGTCCCAAGCCTGGAGCTGTGGGGTTTAGCACGAGACCTTTCTGCAGTGTGAGTGCTTTGCAGCAGAACTGGGAGCTCAGGCACGACGGAAGGAACTCGTCGGGAGTTTTATTTACAGATCTGATGGAAATAAACTGAGGCACGAATGGGTATTTTTTTGGAAAACATTCAGGATAGCTGCTTCCCAGCAGGTGGGACGCTGGAACTGGAAAGCAGAGAGGGGTGAGCACTAAAGGAAGGACAGGACAGGGTTTTGCTGCAAGGGCAATTTGCTGCTCATCCTCCCCCAGCTGCAGAACAGCCAAATTCTGCCCTCAGGACAGGAGGTTTAGCCTCTGCTGAATCAGGGGATGTGGGTTTGATGCTCTGTGGAATCTGGGGAGGTTTTGCTGCAGGCCTGCACTGATTTCATTTGCTCACCCCGTTCGTTCCACCTCATTTCACCAGACGATTTTAAAATTATTTTTATTCTCATTATCTCATTTTATTAATATTTTTTATTACATATCCAATATTCTATTCTGTTTCTTTTATTCTCTAAACCAACAAAACATGCAGTAAAGGACACCAATCTGCCACTGGCTCGGTGGCTGCTGAAACATTCTTTGCAGAGCCACCAGGTTGATTTCTGCTAACTCAGTTCACACCAACATCCCCTTAAAAATCCTCCTGGACTCTGTTGCTTCATCCAGAGGAATCAGTGCAATCCAACATCCCTGAGGTGCTAGAGACCAGGATTGATCCCCACTCCCTGCTCTGCCGTGGATCTCATGGACACAGGGGGTTTGTGTGTCCCGCAGAGAATTCCGGTGCCTTTGCCTTGCAAAGCCAATATATGGAAATGCAACACGAAACTTAAGCCCTCAGCACTTCTTTAATCCTCTCCAGTAACACGGGAGTCATTCTTTATGCATCCCGTAATCAAATTTCCGCGGGTTTATCTGTCACTCGCAGACCTCCATCACCCTCACCTGGGAGCAGGGGGAGATATCCCAGGGACTTGAAACACCAACCATGTCCTATTGTTCCCATTTGTTTGCCGAGCATGCGAGTGGAGAGGCATAAATATTAAAATATCCCTATTATAAAGCCAGGCCTCCATTGATAAATGATGTATAAAATCAATTTACAACCCAGGAATAAAAAGCACCCATGAAGTGGTTGCTAGCTCCAGGTACTAGAGAATTATTCCTCCATAACTTGCTCTGACTGGAACTCATTACACACTCTGTCCGTGGAATGATTTTGTTGTTAAAAACTCTGTCACTCAGAGCTTATTTATTCCCTCTGCTGGCAGAGAATCCCGGAGTGGCTGCTGCCTGGGCAGAGAGAGGTGCTGTGCTCTGCTGTTTTTGGGCTCTGCCAGTGCCTCACGCCTCAGTGCTCAGCAGAGTTTGGGAGACAGGATGGGATGAGGGAAAATCAGGAATTGCTGACATGTCCTGAAGTGTTAGCACACCTGCATGTTGAACTGCAGACAGGTGAAGAGTCCCACTTTTTCGGATTATTCTGAGTTTAACCCCTTGGTCACACTCACCAGAGGGAAGAGATTCCCTGCCAAGGAAATCAAACCTCTCCAGATGATCCAGATTTGTCTTGGTGCTGCTTTTCCATGGGGTTGCGATTTTAGGAAGGAGCAACAGCAACACAGACTTGAGAAATCTGGAATAAAGGCAGATTTTCTCCCCCATTCCACAGCCAAGCTGAGGTTAGGTTTGTTCTGCTTCCACAAATTTTCTGGCACAACAAGCAGCAGAATAGTTTGGTTCTGGATTGGAAGGAAGTTTGTGCCATCAGCTGTGTGTTACCTCAATGCCGATGGTTTTTACAGGGTTTTGTGTGTCAGAGCACCTCAAAACCCAGAAAGGAAGCTTGGAAGGCAATTCCTGATGTCCAGCTGTGTTGGACAGGGCTGGGAACAATCTGGGACAGTGGAAGGTGTCCCTGCACATGACAGGCAGTGGGAATGGATGAGCTTTAAGGTCCCTTCCACCCCAAACCATCCTGGAATCCCACAGCCCTACTCTGCTCCCCAAACCAAGGCACCGAGACCTCAGTAGGCACCAAGGTGTTAATTGAAATTCACCTCTGCGTGGGAAGCTCTCCTGGGTGGCTGCAGACAGACGTGAGCTCACCGTGCCCTTGCTCAGCCCTGGATCCAGGCCAGCCCTGCTGTCTGGGAGCTGCTGAGCTTTGGCAAGTGAGGGATGTGTGCCCCAGCCCGGCACTCGAGGTGAAAACCCTCAGCCAGGTCCTCCTGAGGTTTGCAAGGCTCCACTGAAGGTCCAAAAAGGGCAAAGCAGGTGGGGAGAGCAGCAGTGTGAGGTCAGAGCTGTGTTACACTGAAGGGCTGAGCTGCTGGCTGGGCAAGAGCAAAGCGGAGGATAAAAATAAAATTAATGCGAGTCAGCAGAGCATCCTCCGAGGTGGGGCTCATCAGCTGGGTTTTCTGACGGCTGAACACATCTGCCTGGGGTGGGAAGAACTGCTGGAAATTCATCCTCATTTCCCTGTCAGGATCTGCTCTCACCTGGCGTTTTGATTGTGGAAAAGTTTTGCTGAGGTGGGATGGCGGAATGAGCGTGAGGTGGAGGAGAAGCTCAGGAGCAAGGAAATCATCCCTGGAGGAAGAGGTTCCAGCAGCTCCCCAGGGATGAATTCTTTCAGTGCACAATCCCTTCATTCCTGACTTTGCTGGTGATCCATGTCCTCTGCTGGGCTCGGCTGCAGATGAGGTAAAGATTTGTGATGTTGCAAATAACGTGGTTATTGTTATAGCATCAGGCAAGCTGCCCGCTGAGGTGGCCACTGTCCAACAAATCACGGCTGAAAACATCCAGTGCTCCTGGAATTAACATTCCAGGCTCTGGAAGGTCAGGATTTTGCTGGAGATGGAGCTGCCTGTCCTGTTTTGGCTGCTCTGGGGCTCTGCTCACCACATAAATGTTGCCCAGTGCTCGATGTCTTTCACACGACAAGGAATTTAATCACACCCTGGATGGAAATCATCCTGCAAATCTAATCCCAGCCTAAACCAGTTGCAACCAAGGAGAGAATCCAGAGACTTCTTAATTAATTTGACACCTTGCAGGTGTTGGGAGCTTCTCCACCACTCAGCCTGGAGATCCCTGCAAATCTAAACACATTAGAAGCTGTTGAAAATTCAGATTTTCTGCAAGGCAGAGGCTGGGCTGGCTTGGAAATCTCCTTTTCCTGAGCACTGCATGAACAACTCACTCCCCTGCTTCCTCCCAGGAGGTGCCAAAGCCCTGAGACTTCTTAATTCAAAATATTGGCACTTCTGCAGCCTCTGGATGAAGCAACAGAGTCCAGGAGGCTTTTTTTAGGGATGTTGGTGTGAACTGAGTTGGCAGAAATCAACCTGGTGGCTCTGCAAAGAATGTTTCAGCAGCCAGTGGCAAATTGGTGTCTTTTACTGCTTATTTTGTTGGTTTACACCATTAAAAAAACAGACTATTGAATATAGAATAGAAAAATATTTTTAGATAAGATAACAATTTTTTAAAAATTAAAACCATCTGGTGAAATGTGGTGGACCTAACGGGGTGAGTGAATGAAAAATGAAATCAGTGCAGACTCCTCACCTCTCTGCTCTACCGCAGGAAGGGCTCTGGAGCAGGAGCTGTTCAGACACAAAAATGCCATTTTTGGGGTACATTTTTAGGGTAGCCAAGGCAACAGCAAGGGCAGAGCTGAGAGCCCAGGTGCGTGAATGAAACTGGAGCTGTCCCTGCTCTGTCCCCATGGCCAGGGGAACACCTTGGGGGTAAATCTGCCCTGTTCCTCTGCCTGGGGGGACATTGGGCACAATAATCAGTTAATAATGCAGCAGTGACTCAAATTAAACCCCAATATTCCCCGGGGGTGCAGCTGCTCCTTACAGCTCCTCTGTCACTGCTCATCTCTTCAAAAGGCACCAAGCCCCTCCAAAATCCCTTTTTCCCCCCCTTTTCCCCCCCATTTCCCAAAATCCCTTTTTCCCCCTTTTCTCCTCCGAGGCAGGGCTTGGTGGCGTTCACCTTGTTAAAAAGCCGTCGTGCTGTAAAACAATCTCTCCGTTAATAACTGTATTAATTTTAAATGCCAGAGCCAGAGCCATAAAAGCTCCTGGTGGGTTGTTAGAAGCACAGAGCCCTTTCTCACCAGGCTGAGGTTTCTCCCCAGCCCCTTCCTCCCTCCACTGGCTCTGCTGAGGAGTGGAACTCCTATTTTACACCAAGTACCCTGTTTGAAAAGGTCAATGGCTGATGTTATTCATGGAAAGGGGGGAAAGGAGGAGGGAAGAGAGAGGGAAGAGAGATATTCCAGCTTTTTGCTGTGGAAACAGCAAAAGTCCCTCATTTCCTCTGAGGGGTTCTGGCATCTCCTGGGAGGAAGCAGGGGAGTGTGAGGTGTTCATGCAGAGCTTGGGAAAAGGGGATTTCAAAGTCAGCCTTGCAGAAAATCTGAATTTCCAACAGGTTTCTGCATGTTTGGGTTTGCAGGAACTCCACGCTGAGTGGTGTGGAGCGCTCTGGACAATTCCAGAGCTTCTCTGCTATTCTTTAGTGCTGCCTAATGCCCAACCTGAGCCAGTGCTGAGCTGCAGTGAGTCCCACAGGCTGTGTGATCCTCCCTGGGAGCTCCAGACAAAACTGAGGAGAAAGGACTTGCCCAGGGATGTTGGATCCATCAGCAGAGATGGAGGGAAAATCACTGTCCTAGTGAGAGCTGTTCTGGAAGAGGCAATTAAAAAAAAAAAATCATTCAGAATGAAAATAGTTCTTTGCCAGTTTACCTCATCACTATTCCTGGGAAAGCAAATGCTCTTTGTTTGATAATTCCAATTTCCTAACCTTGTTTAGTTTTTTCCCCAAGCTAATCTTGAGCCACGACAGTGAGGGATCCAAAAATTAGTTAAATATTCTGCAGATTTTTAAAATAAAAATAGACATTAGTGTGAGATACTTCAGTCTTCTGCATAGCTAGGCAGGAAAAATATTGATAATTCTCATCTAGCTTGTAACTTTTCCCGAGTAAGTGTTCTGTGCTTGTTTTCATTATTTTTTGGTGGCTGAAGGCACTGAGAGACACAATCCATATTTTTTTCTGGAAAAAAAAATTAAAACAAACCATGTCCTACTTCAGCCTGGATTTCTTTAACCTCAGCTTTAAGCTCCCAGTTTTTGTTCTGCCTTTGCCAGATTAGAGAGACCTTTGCTGTGCCCAGGGTGGGTTAGAAAGACCAACAAAACCTTCATTCTGTCAACAGGCAGATAAAGCCTGGCTTTGGTGTGAAGTTCAGCAGCCCTGGGGTTGGCACTGATTGCTCTGCTGGTGACTTTGGTCTGGATTTCCCTCCCTCCTGGTATTTATCAACTCAAGGACTCATTTCATCGTGGTTTTGGGGTTATTCAGCAGCAATATTTACCCAGATAAGGAAAGTTTGCGCTGTTTTCTCTCCCTTGAAAGCATCCTTGAGGGGTGATGCTCGAGCAGTTGGGGTTCCTGGGGTTTGGGAGCATCCTGGCAGCTGCTCATCCCTAAAAAATGCATTTAATTCAGGGTTTCAAAGCAGACAGGAGTATCACAGCCCCATTTTCCGACCTGGCACATCCCACAGCTCTGAGCTGCTCGCTCAGCTGCCTTTTGCTGGCATCTCCCACATTCCACCTCCTGGATTTAATCCCAAAGAGCCAATTTGCTGCCTGCTGGAAGAGCAGGAGAGCAGGCAGCAATCCCCTCATGGAGGACATCAGAGACACCTTAAAAACCCCAATCCTGCCCGTGCTGAGCTCAGGCTGCTCGATGAGCCAGGAGCAGCTTGGTGGATGAGCAGGGAGATGAGATGGGAAGGCTCAGATGGCTCCTGCTCAGGAGAATTCCCATTGCTGTGCCTCCCCAGCGACATTGCAGTGACAATCAGCAGCGTCTGACACACATCCTTGATGTATGATGGAACATCAGAGCAGGCAGGCTGGGGGGAAAAAAACCCCAAACCAGCTAGAAACGGTGTTCAATGCCAAATATTGAGTGTTTTGTAGTCAGCAGTGCTGTCCTGGAGCTCCAGCCCCAGCTGATCGCTCTGGGTGCAGACAGGAATTAAAGGCCAGGCTGTAAAGACAGAGGAGATTTGTTGATTTGCTGTTTGTCCCTTTTTTTTATGTGAATGCTTTCAATTTTACTGCCAGCCTGAGAGCTTGCCATGTCCTGCCAGGCATACTCATCCCAGCCTTTCTCGCAGCTCAGGGCATTCCTGTGAATGAAGAATCAAAGCCCACCCTCCGAAGCTCAATCAGACCCGATATTTTTCAATCTGAGAGTTATTTAGACTTCACGTGTCCTCTGCGAGACGCAGAAATCCTCAGGATGAGGTTTAACGGCTCAGGGGCTGAGGGAAGAAGAGGTAAATAATTCTTGTGTTTGATCCAGAGATGGCTTTGTCCCTGTTTGTCAGCTGTGATCGATGTCACCCGCGGTCTCCCATTGTTATTCCGTTGTCGCTTGTCACATTCACACCTTCTTTGAATCCTCTTGTCTTTTTCCGCTCTTTTTTTTTCCCCTCTCCTGCCACCAGGCTGGTGAGTAATTTACCTATGACAATGCCAGACTAATTCTGTTGTTGTGTCAGAGGGAAATTGAATCTGGGGCTTGAGAGCTGCATCTGGGAGAAATCTTCAAATGGATGTGGAGCTCAGGAAAACTCCGTGTTCGATTCTCTCGCTTGTCACACTGCCTGCCAGATTAAGTCGTTGTGAAGGGCAGAGAGGAGGAGAAATGAGGGGGAAAAAAAACCCCACAGGAGCTGGACTGAGAAATGGAAGGGAAAGGAGGAGAGGACAGGGGAATGAAGACCGAAAATGAGAGGAACAAACGAGATGGCAAGCGCGGTGAATGGAGATATCGGCAGGGTGTTCGGCTGGATGTGTGGGTAGCATTCAGTGAGGCAAAAACGGGGCTCAGGAGAAGGTTTAGACAATTCCCAAATGCCCAGCAGTGCAGGGGACAGTGCTGGAGAGGGGACAGTGCTGGAGAGGGGACAGTGATGGAGATGGACAGTGCTGGAGAGGGAGAGGGACAGTGCTGGAGATGGACAGTGCTGGACAGGGGACAGTGCTGGAGGTGGGGCAGTGATGGAGAGGGGACAGTGATGGAGGTGGACAGTGCTGGGGATGGAGCAGTGATGGAGATGGACAGTGATGGAGATGGACAGTGCTGGAGGTGGGGCAGTGCTGGAGATGGACAGTGCTGGAGATGGACAGTGCTGGAGAGGGGACAGTGCTGGAGAGGGGACAGCCATGGAGAGGGGACATTGCTGGAGAGGGGACAGCCATGGAGAGGGGACATTGCTGGAGAGGGGACAGCCATGGAGAGGGGACAGCCATGGAGATGGGACAGCCCTGCAGAGCCATCCTGTGATCCCTGGCGATGTTCCACATCCCTGCTGGACACAGAGGGGCTCAGCCTCCCCTGTCCCTTCCCTGGAGCAGAGAGCTCAGCCCTGGGCACAGAGCTGGGAGCTGGAGGGAGGCACAATGTCCCCAAGTGTCACCTGCAGCTCCTGCTGCTCCCCTTTGTCACTCTCTGCTCCATGTGTCACCCAACAGAGTGGCCAAGCCTCAAACTGGGATTTGGATGGTTCATCCCAGCTGGGATTTGCTCTGTCAGGATAACAGGAGCTGAAATTCGGGGGTTGATCGGGAAAAGGACAGAGCAGATGTAGAACTTCTGTGTTTCACCAGTTGTGCTTCACTCAAACAAGTTAAAGCAGCAAAACCTCCTGGCTGGCGTTGAATTCTCAGTGCTGAGCGAGCTGGGCTTCCCCTTGGATTATTCCTCAAGTGGAGCTGCAGACAAAACCTCAGCTCTGCCTTGAGCAATGTCAGAATTAACAGAGCTCTGCTCCCTCCTTGGCTCGATTTGCACAGGAGTTTGAGTGAAATCAGCCACTCTGCGTTTGTTTATTGTCACAACTTTGCCCCCAGCCCTTGCAGAATGTCCCACTCACCCTCTGAGCAGAGGACTGGCAGCTCCACCCTCCTCCCACACCTCAGCCCAGCTCCTGATGCTGCTCCACTATTAATTGGCTTGTGTAATCTCCGAGATTGTTATTTATTAATAGATTGTTCTGAGCGTAGCAAAGTTCATTATTTAAAGCAGGAGATGGAGAGAGAGATCCAGGGGAACAGATGGATGCATGGAAGTATCAGAAGAAGGACTAGTTAAAATTCTGGGCATGTGCTGAGCCTTGACAAAGGATGGAAAACAGAATCAATCATCATTATCTGGGAGAAAAGCCATCAGTCTGTGTTTAAAATAAGCACTTTGTGTATTAAGCCCACGACGCCAGACTTTGCAAGAGTTGTGCCTGGTAGCTGCAGACCTCGGGGTTAGGAACAGCACTGGGGAGCACTGCTGGGTGCTCAGAGCAGCACAGGGAAATAAAAATAGATCTAGGAGCATGGAAACACGTGGAGAGATGGTTTTGGTGTCCATCTATCCTGAATGGCTGCAGGCAAAGGTTTTTCTTCATGGCTGTGTTGGTTGAAGTCACCCCAAGAGTGCTCTTTAAGCCTTTTAGGTGCTAAGGACTGCTCTGACTTGGGAAAAAAATCTCTAATTTTATCTGAAAAAAGGAATTTCCTGCTTGGAATGATCTGATTTCCCACCACACTGCTCGAGGTGCATTCCCAGCGGAAGGTGCTGACTGCAAAGACAGGAAGTGTCCAACAGAAATCAGGGTAAATTTGGGAGCCACGAGAGATTTTTTAGTTAGCCAAGCCTTAAAGGTGGCTAAAAGTAGCCACGGAGAGGCAAAGCCACTGTCACACTGTGCTGGTGACAAAGATGAGACTCGAATTAAAGAATTTTAAAGCCCAGACCATCCTCCAAACCTCAGCTCCCAACGTGTTTTTCTCTGCTGAGGTGGGCGGTTCTGCTACTTGCCGACACAAAAGCTTTCTTCCCCCAACAAATAAAATAATATCAAACACAATCTCTCTCCTGGCCCCCTGCATGGGAAAGCAAAGGTCAGCTCCATTGTGAACTCCTCGCTAAAATTACTCTAATTGCATCCAATTTCCTAGCCATGAATTTATCTCCCATTAGCAGGGCCTGGAATACTCAACTCTAATGGCCAAGCTGCTGCTCTGAGCTGCCTCTCAGTAATTGGTTAATAGTGGGGCTGTTTGGTAATAGGTAAACAGGTCTTTTTTCCTTCTAAATTTAAAATTTCTATCCAGGCTTTTCATCTGAACGAGGTTATTTCTGGCTGAGTCCCGGCTGTGCTTTTGTGCTGAACTCGCCACGTGTTCCTGGGCTCTTGCAGCTCCTCCTTCCTGCCCTCCTGAGCTCCAGAGGGAATATTTGGGTTCCTTCCTGCCCTCCTGAGCTCCAGAGGGAAAATTTGGGTTCCTCTCTGCCCTCCTGAGCTCCACAGGGAATATTTGGGTTCCTTCCTGCCCTCCTGAGCTCCACAGGGAATATTTGGGTTCCTTCCTGCCCTCCTGAGCTCCACAGGGAATATTTGGGTTCCTCTCTGCCCTTCTGAGCTCCAGAGGGAATATTTGGGTTCCTCTCTGCCCTCCTGAGCTCCACAGGGAATATTTGGGTTCCTTTCTGCCCTTCTGAGCTCCACAGGGAATATTTGGGTTCCTTCCTGCCCTCCTGAGCTCCACAGGGAATATTTGGGTTCCTCTCTGCCCTCCTGAGCTCCAGAGGGAATATTTGGGTTCCTCTCTGTCCTCCTGAGCTCCACAGGGAATATTTGGGTTCCTTGCTGCACAAGACAGCTTTGCTGGGGGTTATTTAATCCTCCTACAGAGGAGCAGAGCACACTCACTTTGTGAGTTCTGTCTCAACACCTTTTTCTCAGAAAAACCTTCAGCTTTCTCTGAAATTTTGAGATTTCCTGGCATGGCAGTGCTTTGTCTTCCTCCCCCAGCCAGCCCTTCTCCCTTTTGGAGCGATTTTGAGGATTTAAACACTCCTGGTTCCCAATGTGGCTCTTCCTACCTGGAGATCTCTGATAATGTCTGATTTCACATCTCCTTTTTCTGTCTCTCACATCCCCTTCATACCTGGCTTCTCTTTTTTCCCACCTGAACCATCAGAAAGGGAGAAAACGAATCAAACTTTGTGCTCTCCACACGTGCAGCTCTCACAAGAAAGGGGAGGGGATTGTGAGGATTTCTGCAGAGATCCTTCCAGAGCTCTGCAGGAATTCAGGTGATGAATTCGGGGCTGTCAGAGCCATCAGTGCTTTCAGAGACATTTTGCAGATCCCAGCAGAAGAAAATGATGGCTGGACAGGTGGGAGATGAATCCTGAAATGGTTCATTGATGTTTTTCTCTTTTAGTCTTTGTTTTGGGGTCAAACTGCCTCTGGTTGTCTTGAGTTTGGTCTGGGGTTGTTCTTGCTTGGGATGGAGCAAGAGAGAAATAACTTTGGGGTTTGTAGAGGGTTTCGATCACCTCGTTCTGGGCTGGTTTTGTGGTGGAACAGAGCAGATGTGGCTGCCTCATCCTTGGAAGTGCCCAAGTCCAGGTTGGACAGGGTTTGGAGCAACCTGGGATGGTGGAAGGTGTCCCTGCCCATGGTTTGGGTGGAATGGGATGTTCTCTACATCTCTTCCAACTCAAACCACTCTGGGAGCCTAAAAAACCCTTCCTCTTTGCATAATTCAGAAGAGAACCTGGCAGTGAAGGGAGAGTGGGACCTGCCACCAGTTCTTTAGCAAAGAGGATTCAAATTGTTCTGGTGAAGGTGTAAAAAGCTCCCAAATTATGACCATCAATCTGTCCTCTGTGTCAATTCTCATCCCACCACCTGGGAGTTAAGAAATTCCTTTGCCATCCCCAAAACCTGACTCTTTAGCTGAAAATTTGCACCAACTCAGCCACACTTTTAGATTTTACTGCTGCCTGCACCACGAGCCTCTCTCTGCCCACTCAGCCCTCCACAGCCAGGCCAGCCCAGGCCAGAAATAGTCCTTGCTGGCAGGGATAATACAGAGAAAACAGATTAAGGAGGTGTAGACAGGGATTTGCATTTCTTTCACCAGCTGTCTTCTCATTCCTCGTGTTCCCCCAGTCGGAAATACCTTGGCAAAGGACTGGAGACAGGGATAGGATCAGAAAATGGTGAAATTGGACAGAAATATCCCTAAAAACCTGATGTTGATAGCGTGGCCAAGATGGAAAGAAAGCTCAGAGCTCCGCCTTGGGAGGAGGAAGGGTTTTTTTGTCGTTAAATTGTGTGGCAGTGAGATGAAGTGTGGGGTGAGCAGAGGTGGATTCTCCATCCCTCCCTCCCCATCAGTCTGTGTGGAATTGGGAGCACAACTTCCCCCAGGCTGCTCCTGCCCTTTCCAAGGATTAAGAGGAAGGAATACCTGGAAATTCTGCCGATCCATCACCCGGCAGTGGCTCAGCCCCAGTCCTTGGCTGTCACCAAGCATTTGGACCTTGGCCTCGTGGGACAAGTGGCTTCTCTTTAGAGCCTCTCCAGGCCAATCTGAGCAGGGCTGGGGCGTGATGGATGTGGAGTTTAGCAAACCAAGTCTGCGAGATCAATAGAGGAATATCCAACCCATGGATCATGCGAGTTCCTCTTGTCTGGGCAGCACTAAATCAAAAATGATGAACGGCTGCTCCCTCAACCTTGGCTCCTCCAGGCTGCCCCAGTGGAGCAGCAGCCAGTGACTGAGAGGGATTGTGCTGCTTTCCAGCCTATTTCCTTTGCTTTCCTAATAATTTTGGCATTGAAACATGAGGCTGTGTTTTTAATATCCTTTCCTTCCTCCGGTGCTGCCTACCTCCTTCCCCAGGTAATTTCCAGCTGGCAGGAACTCTGCCCACCTCACATTCCCACTGCTCTCAGGGCAGTCTGCTGCAGACTGGGTTCCTCTGCACCTTACACCGGTTTGTTTCTTAGTTTTGGGGAGATCTGCCCTCCCAGAGGTTGTGTTGCAGCCACAGGAAGAGTCAGGAGCTCTGAATTCCTCCCCAGTGGTGAGTTGGCTGCTGTTGGTGCTGATCAGACCAACAGCTTCCTTGGAAAATCCTTGGGATTTTCCATGGAGGGGGAATGCAGGAGCAGGTTTGGAGAGGTGGCGCTGCAGAACTGCCCTGAACTCAACAAGTATCATCAGAATTTCCTCAGGAATGAATGGTTTTGACTCGGAGCAGGAATTCACAGGCATGGAGAATTCCATCACCCCCTCGTGCCTCTGCAAGGTCACTTCCACCACGGCAAGCAACACCTTATTTTATTGCGTGATGCATTTATAATAAATGTTCTCAGTTCCAGCTACAGTGACACTGATCCAAGCAGGGAAATTTCCCTGGATCTGAGCTCTCCAGCTGCTCCAGTGGGAATATTTCCATCCCCTCTGTCACAGCTCACTTGGCCCAGCTGCAGGTGACGAGTGGCTGCTGCAGCTCCTGACGTAAATGAGCTGTAAGTTCTGCCCAGTCAGACTTGTGCCACTGTGACAGGCAGGGAACAATAGAGTCAGAACATCAGCTGGCCAGAAAAAGAAGGAAAAAAAAATCCTTGGGAAGTTATCCTTCAAAATGGTCTGGATGAATCTGAGCTGATGGAGAAAAGCCGTCAGTTCTGACAGGGCTGAAGCAGCCAGGAGCTAAGCTGAGGGGCTTTAAACAACTGCTTGGCAAATATCAAATTATGAATCATGGAAAGCCAGCCCAGGCTTGTGTAAAAAGGAAAAAAAAAAGAAAAAAAAGCCTTGAGAACCATCTGGGAATTTCCTATTTCATGTCTGCAATTACATCATGATGGCCCTGAAAGCAGCAGCAGCAGCAAAATCCTTGCAGGCTGCTGGGAGGACAGGATGGAGCCTTAGTGTGCTCCAAAAACACATCGTGGCAGGGTGGGGACAGCGAGAAGGGAAAAACCTAATTCAGAGTCACGACAACAGCACAGCCCTGGAGAGAATGCTGAGCACACAGCCCGAAATAAGCTCCAGTGGGGGAGAGAGACAAGAATAGAGAGAATTGTGTCTTGATCTGAATGAGAGCTTCTAGAATGAAAGAGGAGAGGCAGGAGATGCTGTGTTATCTATCAACCCAATGGATTGTTGTATCCAGAGCCTGGCTCGGTAATAAATGAGAATGCCACTCATCGGCTTTTCTGGTCTATTTAGAATATTTTTAGAATCTTTTCTGAAAGATATTCTGATTAATCTGTTGCATTTTCCTTTGCTCAGTGAGACTTATAGCAACATCGGATTTAATTACCCCGTGACTGGGAGGGATGTAATGAAGGCAAATACAAATCCTTGTGACAGCTGAGAGTGGCAGGGAGAGCATTTATCCACCGAGGAGCTGAGATGACAAGTGCTGAGTGCAAGCCTGAGCCTCTGGGAAAGAAAAAAATGGGATTTTTAGCTGCTGGCAGGGGCAAGGGAGAGGAGTGAGTGCCCTGGGATGGCAAAACCAGCCCAGCCAGGCCTGGATCTTCAAAGCCAGATTCCCAAATCCATGAGTTTAGGGCTTCACGGACTCTTTAAGGTCAGAAAAATTCCAAGATGATCAAATCCTGGTGACCTCCAAGCTTCTCAAAGTGATGAAATTAACCCCGTGGAGCCCAATGAGATTTTACAGGTTATGGAGACGCTGAATTTTGGTGTTGGTAACCAAAACTGGGAAAGATCCTGAGCAGATCCAACCTCCCTGCCGCACTGGTGACACCCCCGGGATGTCCCCATGGCTCTGAAGAGCCTCACAGCCAGAAGAAGATAAATATTCCTTCAAGCTGCACCTGCTTGCCTGAATAATTTCCCAGGAAGGGAAGCCACTTCCCAGTAATTCATTAGTCAGCCTTTTTAGCACAAACAAGCTGGAGGAGTTGAGCACAGATTTCCCTGCTCCTCGCTGTTCCTCAGCTGGGATTTCTAGGAAGAATGGTCTCCTTCTCTCACTTTCCCACTCCTCAGCTCTGCAGCAGGATTTTGGCAGGTTGGGGGACATTTTTAGCTGCTTTGGGTTGGGTTTTGTGCCACAGTCTGAAGAGGGAAAAAAAAACTGAACAGCTTTTCATGTAGAGGGAAGGAAATGGGAAAACTGGAAAGGGCACAGAGTTGTTGCTCAGCATTTCTCCCTGAAGCCAAAAATATCAGTGTTTTCCATCCAAAGTTTGGTTGATTTTCCATCCAAAGCTTGGACCCTTCAGTGCCATGAGGAAGCTGCATGAAGCCGGGTGGAGATTCCTAGGGAATGTTTGTTGTGTCTGGAACAATACAGGTGAGATTCTCCTCCTCTGCGACCTTCAGGTTTGTTCCTTTTAGGTGGTTACTGTGGAATGTCGGAATGCTTGGGGTTAAAAGGGACTTTGGAGATCATCCAGTGCCACTCCTGCCATGGGCAGAGACACCTTCCACCATCCCAGGGTGCTCCAGCCTGGCGTTGGACACTTCCAGGGATCCAGAGGCAGCCACAGCTTCTCCGAAAATTCCATTCCAGAGCTTCACCACCCTCATCACCACGAATTTCTTCCCAATATCCCACCTGAACCTCCTCTCTGTCACTTTAAACCATTCCTCCTTGTCCTGTCAATGCAGTTCCTGATAAAATCCCTCTCCAGCTCTCTTGTAATCCCTTCAGATCCTGGAAAACGCTCTGAGTTCTCTACACAAATTCCCTTTTCCAGCCTGAACAACCCCAAATTTCCCAGCCTGAAGAAACCTTTGGCACTTTCCATGTCCCTGTTTTTTTACCCCATGGCTCCATGCTATTTAGGGAAAAAAAAAAAAACCAAAACCAGTGTATCTGCAGAGCCAGAATTTGGCAATTCTGTGCTAGCAAGACGCACTGGAAGTTCATCCCCACGTTTTGAGGTTCTCTCGCCACGAAGTGTGAATAATACATAGGGAGGAAAGCATTTTCCCCTTCGTGCTTGAATTTCTCTCACATCAATTAGTTCCCATCAGGCTTTCCTGCAGGAGAATGGAGTTTGAAACGCTCTGGCTCAAAATTAACCAGAGTTGTGGGGAAGAAAGGGCAAGGAGTTAAAAGGAAAACTGCTGATGCCTTCTCCTGTGTAGTTAGTCATGTAATTAATTTCTTGCATCGTTAGAAGCCCTGGATTTTTTTTTTTCCCCGTTTTGGTCAAAGCTGATCTCCAGTAATGAGCTGGAAATTCATTGGCTTGTGAATCTTATGGAATGAAGATAGGAGACAAAAATGATGATTATTGTCCTCTGAGTTGTGAGTGCAGAAGGTCTGTCCTGGGCTGAGTTATCCTTGGGATATTCATGGATATTCCTTCATTTCTTCTGCTAAAGTTTCATTGGCAGGGATCACTTTGGGGTATCACATTACAGAAAGAAATGTGAATAATAATAATAATAATAATAATAATAATACAAATACACCTTGCAGAGAGGCACCCCCATCTTTAATTTATACCTGGAGATGATGAACAGCAGCCTTTCCATAATTTCTTCTCAATGGCAGGATGCAATTCATTTTTATATTGATTATTTTGATTCATTTTGCTGCCCGTGAGGAACTTATCCCAATCCTGTCCAGTAAAGCTGCTCCTGACATCCTCAGGCTGGGAGAATTGTCTGTCCCTGAAAATCCCCTGGGGCTGTCTGAACCTCTTGAAGCAAAACAAAGATCCAGAAAGGCATTTTATCACTTTCATCGATATTTATTTTATGAATTTTATCATTTATTTTATTACGCAGAAAAAACCCACCCTTCCAACCGCAGCTCCAGGGAATGAGGATAAAAAAGCAGGGAGGAAATAGCATTTTTCAGAGCTATTTCCAGCTGGCCTAATCCCCATCCTGACCTTAAACCAATCACTTCTGCACGCTCCAGACAAGGTTTGATGATGCTGATGATGATGTTGATCACTCCAGGTCCCAGCCTGAGAAATGTTATGGGAGAGAGAGGAGCATTAATATAAAAATTTTAATCATCTTCAGCCAAAACTGAAGTTTTGCTGCAAACCTTTCCAGGAGCAGAGCATCCCTTTTTTTCCCCAGGGTGTTTTGGGAATGAAAATTGTTCCCAGCAATCTCAACTCAGATTATCCAGGGTGACAAGGAGCCAAACGCTGCTTGGAAGAGGGAATACAAATAAATGAATGCTGGAATGCCTGGAATCAGGTGCAGAGCTTAAACTGCACACGTTAATCCCTACAAAACAACATTTCTCTGTCGTGAAGCCAAAGCTCCTCAGTGACCTTTTGGTGAACAAGTTTGATGTCCCATTTGTTGTCCCAATCCAGCAGGAAAAAAGTCTCAAAATGAGCACGGATTGCCCATTTTCGCTTCTTTTTTTATCTAAAACCAACTCTAAATTCAAAATAAACTCTTGGTTGCGCAGGAGCAAAGGATGAAGTGTGCTGCCTGCAGAATTGGATGATCATATAATGCGTTTTTACTCTCTTGGAGTTACTCCTTGCAGGGAATCTGGGAGATTGGATGTTTTAATGGCATTTTTCAGGCCGGCCAGCAGACACAGATCTCTTTCCAGACTTGCTGAGGCATTGTCAAGCAGTTTGGCTGCGGAAATGAACCTTCAGCACTGCTGAGTGAGTTCTAGGGCTGGAAAGGAATGGATTTTTGGGATGCTGAGTGGCATTTGGACTCTGCTGGGACATGGGGATCTGGATTCCCCCAGCACTTCCCAGCTTCCCCCATTTCCCCTCTGTAAATCTTCCCTCTGTAAATTTTCTTCTGAAAATCCTGGGATGAAATAAGGGAAGCACAAATCACCGCTTGTGGGGAAAGGTGTAGAGCAATAGAATTGATATCTCATCTCCCGGGGAAATTGATTGAATGCTTTGTTTTTTGAGAGATTTATAAACTTGCAAGGCCAGGCTGTGTTCTGGTGTGAATTGACAGCGCTGTTTGGGTTTGCCTCAGCTGTGAATTCTGGGGTTTTTTTTGGAGTTTATTAATAGGCTCCTGTTGCCTGTTATCATTTGCATTGAGCAGGAATTTCCAGCTCCCACTCTGCACATCTTGAAAGCCATTCCTCACCTGGGGCTGTGTTGATAAAAACTGATTAGCAGGAGGGAAGGCAGGCAGGAAGAAATGTGTTGCTGGTGAAAAGGGCAGTACATCAAGCTGAAATTCAGAGAAATGCTGAGTTCACAGAACATATCAGGAGTTATTAACCTTTGCATGAGAACCCTGCTGCACAGGGGGAGGGAATTTGTCTGAGCTGAACTTCAGCGTGTCTCTGATGCTGGTTGGAAGTGCTGCAGCAGCACTGAGAGCCTGATTTTCGCTCCTCAGTTCCATCTGAGGATGTCAAAGCACCTTTGCCTCAATGAATTTATCTGTGCAGCAACCCTTGGCTCTGGTTAAATCCTCACCAGGTGGATTTGTCTGCACAGCAAAGCCTGCGGGAGATATTTCCACGATGGGAATGCTGCTGGATCAGGCTCTGCTTCCTGTTGAATGCAGGGAATTGGAGGCACTAAAACATCAGTGAATAATCCTGAATTTCCTGTCACAACCCTGACAATGTGGTCAGAGCAGGGGGTAACAACACCCAGCAGGGACTTTAGTTAGGGAGGGGTTGTTTCTGCCCTTCTGTCACTTTGGAAAGCAGTGCAGCCATCACTGCAGGGGAAGTTTGCATCCTTTCCAAGGGAAATGGTTTAAACGCTGTGGGTTTTGCTCCTCCAAAAAATAATTTCATTTCCCTCTCTACATCTTCCCCTCAAGCTGCGTTATTTAGTTCAATTAAAAAAAAGAGAGAAAGGAAGGGGAAAAAAAATAATAAAAAGCCTTTAGGAAGGAACACAGTCCCCAAATCCCCTGCAAAAGAAACGAGAGCTTAGCGGGGCTGTTTGATTGATGCATTGTTTGACGTGCAGGGTGTAGGCAGCTACCTTGCTGTGGCATGTCTGCCTGAATCAGCTGCTGTCACTCCTCAGAACACACACACACTTCCCGAAGGTTACACGCTCGGTAAACCTGAGCTTAATTACTCTGCATCCCCATCTAGAGAGCGCAGGCAGAACTAAGGCTCTGCTCGCGCTAAATGGGAGAACATCACGGTTTTGATGAGGATCCTTTCTGCTGTAGTGCTGTTTGCTCTCCAGAGCAGCTCCTCTCTGGAATTCGTGCTTTGTTGCCTGGAACAGAACTTTCCATTTTTCCTCCCCTTCCGTACAGCAAGAGGC
>VZRM01001846.1:86388-100145 GCA_013397955.1 Grantiella picta | reverse complement strand
AAATGCTGTGTTCAGTCCAAACTTGAAGTCCAGAATTTCATCCCATTTTTATCTCCCTGTCTTCCCTTCTCCCCTGTGCAGGGATTAAGGTTTTTCACTGTAGCAAGTGTCCAGTCTCTCTGGATGTGGGATTTGATGGAAGTTAGATTTTTTCCCTGTTAGATTCTGACTGTAAGAGCAGAGACTTCTGGCTTTCTCCTCGGGGTTATTTAATTACACCCAAAATTATTTAAAAAATCCTGATTGCTGATTGTAGGAGGTTTGGGGAGGCAGAGAAAGTGTGCCTGGAAATTGCTGAGGAGGGTATTGTGAAGAGGGAAGGCTGGGAATGGGGCTGGGAATGGGACTGGGAATCAGGGATGATTTCTCCACACTTGTGTTGCCTTTGGGATCAAATCTCTTGGAGGTGCCAGAATTTGAGCAGAGTTTTGGTGGCACCTGTGGCAGTAGGAATGGAAAAAACAAGTCACTGTGGGCTCAGGATACCAAAATATAGAGAAATACACAGCTGGGGCGATCCTGACTGGAAACAGCAGCTTTGGGATTTGTGGAAGGTGATGAAAAATAGCCTATTTTGAGATACTGAAAATAGAATATTTCCCTGATTGGGGACCATGGAGAGGGTGCAGGCTGTGCCTGAGGGGGAAACCTGAAATCTGATTTGTTTGGAAAGCCCGGGGTGTTGCACAGATCTGGTGGCACTGTGACATGCCAGCCTTTGTTCTCCTGGCAGCTTTGGTTGAGCGTGGAGAGCTCCATGTTGGGCTCTGCAAATTGGCTCCAGTTCACCACTGAAGTCAGCAGAGCTCTTCCCAGCTGAGAAGAATCTCATTTATCTGTCCCCCAGGGCTGTATTAGGGGAGAATCGGGGAATCTTTGATGTCTTTCATCTCCCTGTACCCGAGTAAGGCAGGAGGGTTGTGTTATCCTGATTTTCCTGGTGGGAGCTGCAGTGCCAGGCTGGGTTTGGGCACTTTGTGTGCTGTCTGATGGCACTGTCTGCAGCCTGAGGAGCCCAAATCTCATCTGGCTGTGGATTCTGAGAACAGAAAACAGAATCCCAGGATGGTTTGGGTTGGAAGAGATCGTAAATCCCATCCTGTTCCATCATCTGCCACGGCAGGGACACCTTGAACTATCCCAGGTTGCTCCAAGCCCTGTCCAACCCAGCCTTGGACAATTCCAGGGATTTTCAGGGACATTTAAGTGCCTTATTTCTGCTGAGAAGCTTAATCCTTTCAAAGGGGTGATTCAAAGTTTCTGGCTGAAATATCTCTGTGGGTTCTGGGAGATGAGCCTGGAAGTCAGGATTAGCAGGCTAAACCCAACCCTCCCTCTCTTTCCTTTATTCCTGGAGATTTCCCTGATTTAAATGATCAGCATCTCTCTGGTGGTTCTGCTGGTGGAGTTAGAATTCTTTAGAAAGGACATTTCTTTCTCCTCTTCAGAGGAACTGGAAGCAAAACCAGCCCAGCACAGGCAGCAGCATCCCCAAGACAAAGATTTAAATCCAGATTTAAATCCTTGCCACAATGAAGCCTCAGTAACAAGGAGATTGAGCAGCAAAAGCTGTGTGAGGCTTGGAATGTGTGAAAAACCCCCAAATTTACCCTGTCAGGGAGGAATCCCAAGGAAAAGGGGATGGAATTCCAGCAGGGCAGCGTCTCCCATCCTGCTGCTGCGGCTTTCACTCCTAATTCTGGCAAACAAAGTCAACATGGAAAACACAGTGTTTGTGCAAATTGCTCTCAGAGAAAATATGGACTTACTTGGAGCCTCTCTTCAATTTGTGTTTCAGGCTGTGATTGCACAACAAAGGGAAAGCATTTTATGGAGATCAGGGCTGAAAAGGAACTGCTGTTTGCCAGCAAAGTAAATGTGTGGTTATCTTCTCGTCTCTGATCAGTTTTGATTGGAATTAATCTGCCACTTGAGTGTTCAAATCCCTTGGGCTGCCTGAGCAGTGAGACACTGAGCTTTAAACCTGAGATTTCTGTGCTGTGGAGCTTAAAACCTGAGATTTCTGCTGCTGTTCTGCGTCTGCAGATCCAGAGGTGCCATTGGGATTTTTGGTGATCCTGGAGGGATCCTCAGGAATTTCTGGGATTCTGGTGGTGCTCAGTATGACCAGAGTGATGCCAGTTGTGTTGAGAAACACATCTCAGAGCAAAAAGTTGTTTATCCTCTGCACTAATCTGAATTCTCTCTCTTTCTGCTGTCGCTGTGGGAGATTTCATGGAGGGTTTACGGGGTCAGGAAACCCAAGCATTTCAGGAACACTGGGGTGCAGAGAGGCATTCCCAGGGGATTGGGACAATCTCTGCTCCTGGAATAACTGGAAAGGGAGAGAAAGTGGAGAAGGTGCAGAGAGTTTGCAGGGCCATGAATGAAACATCACAAAAAGTGTCTGCCAGCTGAGGGAATCTGTTATCACGGAGCTGTCAGTCAGGGAAACAAGGGGGAGAGGGGAGAAAAAACAATTTAAAGAAGAGACAATTTAAAAGAAGAAAGGCAGAGCACAAATGGTTTTATGAAACCCGTATTTTAAGTAATATTTGCTGAATTACTTGGGTTTTTTCCCTCCCAAGCTTGAAGAGAAAACATTGATTCTTCTCCTTACCTTTGATTCTCAGATCTGGAGCGTTTTTAGCCAAGGGAGGGAAGAGAGATGAACCCAAAAGGGTTGGAATCCTAAACCCACGACATTCCTAATTCCCTGAGCAGCCAAACATTCCTGCCCCGAGCTGATGGAGCTGTGGAGCTCAGTGCCTGCAAGGGAAGATAAATATTCAGCTCTCATCTCTAATCCAGAGTTCTGTGAGCAGAGCTGACATTTCCTGTGTGTTCTCCGCACGTTCAGCTCTGCCCTGGATTAATGGAAACAGCAAAAAAGCCTTAACCTGGCACAGAGCTGACCCCCAGCACCTTCCTTTTTTTCCAGGGCTTATTCCAGCCACTGGAATGGCTTGGTTTGAATGTCAGCAGTGCAAGAACACCTTTTGATATTAATCGCTGTAGCTGCGTGGGAAATAAAAAGAGAGACGGCGGCAGAGTCAACTGAAAAATTAAACTGAGCTTGCTCAGGTTTTGGGCTTGTCTGAGGTGGTCTGATTGTCCTGCAGGTGATCTTCGTGCAGTTCTTCACCTGCTTTCCATTGCTGGGGAATTTGGGGATGGCTTGGTGTGTTTGATTTTCTTTAGGATTCGCTAAGGGATGCTGGAGAATTTCTTGGTCACTTGTGAAAGCTCTGGTGGAGCGACTTGTTCTGGATGCATTTGATGTGTCCCAGGGGTTCACACTGTTAAAAATTAAAAGTTCTGCACAAATTAGGCTGTAAAAAAAGTCCATTATGGCTGATTATGGTGCTCCAGCATCCTCTTCTGTCCAGGATTTCCCTCCTGGATCCGTCAAGGATTAACTCTGCCCCTTGGTGAGTGCACAGCTCATCCCTTCTCCCAAACCAGCCCAAATCTCTGTTTTAACCCCAAATCCATCACCAGGTTGCTCAGCAGATGCAAGGGGAGGAATGAGAGCAGCTACAAGTGGCACAGGAGGGGAGGGAACATTTTTGTCTCTATTTTTCTGTTCTTAAAATGTTTGCAGTATTTTCAGGACCTCTGGACAGGCACTGAGTGTTGATGGCTTTGTCCTTCTCTTCCAGACCTCTCATCCTTCCCCAGCTTGCACAACTTTATTCTGAGTTTTTTTCCATGCTTTTCTTAGGATTTTCCAGCGTTTTTCATAGGAAAATCCTCTGAAGGCCTCTGCTGTCTTTCTGCTTTCTGATTTTTCTCCTGATAAATTCCTGGCAAATGCAATAAAACAGAAAGTGTTGGGGGGTGGAAGGCGGACTGAGGTGATTTCTATTTCACGCTTTTATTCCGAAATTTGGGAGGAACGAAGGAACTTTTGAAACAAAACTCCGTGATTGCTTTTTCCAAAGCTCTGTAAGGCTCCAGCTCCACGTAGGAGCTGCTGAGGAGGTTGGAACATTTCTTTTATTTAATCCAATCCCATTCATTCTTCGTCCTGATTTTCTAGCCCAGCATGAAAAGTCTTTGATGACTCTGGCACAGGTCTGTTATTATCTCATTGCTTTTCCAGAAGGCTTTCACCTGATAATTTGGATGTTGTTATCTGAAGCCTGAAGCCTGGTAATTCTGCTATTCCAAAATCTGACTCTATATGGTATTAATTGTGATTTGGGAACAGTTTAGGGCTCTCCAGGTCCACCATAAAGGACCTGCAGGAAATTTGGGCAACGAAGGAAAGGAGTTGTGTGTGGGGAGAGCATCAGGGGCTCATCGAGGTGACACTAAAATTGCAGCAGAGTCTGAAATTTCCCTGCTTCCTGCAGAAATCCTAAAAATTCCGGCTGCTGTTTCATCCCAAAATGCATTTCGTTTGGAATTTTGCGGGTTTTGTGGCATTTGAATCAAAATGCTGCACCCAGGGCTGTGCCCAGGAGGCAGACTGGGGCAGTGATGGTACAGATCTTGAATTATAAAAACCTGACAGGAGAATGGAAAATAAACAGAAAAGCATGAGAAATGGCAGCAGAAGATCTGGTGGTGTCAGTGGCTTCCTGGTGACTTTATGGTGACAGAGGTTGTGCAAATCCACACGCTGAACTGAAATATCAGACACAAACCCCTGTCCTGGTGACCCTGACACATCCCCAGAGGCAAATTGTAAATTTAATTTGAATTTCCACCCCCAAAATATCAGATTTTTCCCTACACGGGCAAAATTTAGCAGCACAAGGCTGGAGGGAAGGCCTGGTGTTCAAACTTGAACAAATTACCCTACAGAACATTAACTGGTGTGCCATGAAGTATTATCGTAATTAATTACGACTAAACTGCAGTTGTCAAATAAATGAACAAAGTACATTTCATGATGCATTATCCTTGCTCTTTTATTGTTTGTCCTCTTGCTTGTTAAGCTGGGGATAATCAGTCATTTGCTGCTGAACTGGGAGCTCCACTGCAGCCATGGGGGTGTTTGTGGGCGGATTTGAAATAAAAAACACGAAATGCTAAAAACTACGGAATTATTAACGAAAAGAGCTCAAATGAGAGGTCAGGGGAACTTTTTTAGGCCCTTTTTTAGTAACAGAGGTAGATGAGTTGTTAAAATGTTGGCAGGGCTTGTTGAATTTTGAGTCCACTTTTGTCAGAGGTGAAAAAAAATTAAATTTAAATAAGCAAAGTGTGGATGGGGTGTGACGAAGAGCAATAAAATAGGTACTTTGGGGTATAAATGACACCTTTCTCCAGGTAAAGGAGACAAGATCTTTGCAGATAAAGTGTAAAATGACCTTGCCAAGAGCTGAATCTGCAGCTTCCAAATATTGACAAAGCCTCCCTGAAGATTTGGGATTCACCTGATTGACTTCACTCAGCTCCTGGTGATTCCCCCCAGATTGGCTAAACCAAGGCATTTCTTCTATCCCTCATCTCCTGACGACTGCTGGATGAACCCTGAGTCCCTTTCCCTTGATGTGACTGAGTTTATCTCGTTAAAAAGCGAAAATTGATTGTCTTAGCGCAAACCCGCCGGAGCAGGAGGTGCCTGTGCGCTGAAATTCACAAAAAACCTGATTTTTTGAGCGCGTGACCCACGTGAATGCAGACAGACCTGCCAAACGGTGGCTATAACTGCACGAAAAGCTGCCTAAAAGTGGAATTTTCGGTGTTTGTGCCACGGGAAATGCTCGGGGACAGAGCAGGGACACTTGGCTGCTTCTCCATTGAGCATCTCTAGGTGGGCACTGTAATTCTCTGCAAGGCAGATGCTCCTGTCAGTTCTGTTGTTTCCTTGCCAAGATGCATTTTACCTCTGGGAGCCCTCAGGGGCCCATTTACAGGGGATAATTAATTAAATTAACAGGCTTTTTAGGCTCGCTGGAGGTTGGTGTAACAAGTGCGCTAGGAAGGAAAGAGCTGGATTTTCGCAGCCCTCGGTAAACAATGTGCAGGTTTGAACTCCTGGCCGTGTCTTTCAGTGGTATTAATCAGGGAGAAAAATCAAAATTGTGCCAATTTAGCCAGCTCCTTTCATCTGTGCTTTTCCCTTTCATATTTGCTCTGTCTCCGGGAGGTGTGGAAAAGCTGTTTTTCCATGGATCGCACAGGCCAAATTTTGCAGCCCCTCCCTGTCAGCAGCACTGCACGTTGATTTTTCACCATCTTTCATGGAAGGGAATTAAATCTCGTTAAAATAATCCCCTTCTTCCTGTGAGTAGGACTTGTTCTGGCTGCCCAGTTTGTTCTAATGAAACAATTCCACTGTTTTCAACCATTCCCTCCACCCTGGGAAGACAGGGAAAGATGGGATATCCATGGAGATCTAAAAAAGGAAACCAAACTCTTTGGATATCCTCAGTTTTGGCCCTGTTGGGTTGCAATTACCCCATGGCTTTCCGTGGAATTCCACCGGGACAGCTGGACAAGATTTTCCATGAAGAAATTCCTGCTGATGTCCAAACTGTCCAGCTGTTTCCAAATTGACCCCAAATGGTAACAGAGTCAGGGTTTGAAATAAATGATCTTTACGGTTCCTTCCAACCCAAGATGTGAACTATGAAATCTGGCTGGGATTTTTTGGGAGGTCTCAGGATGCTGCAGTCTTTGGGGTTTTTTTGGTTTGTTGGGTTTTTTTTTTGAGTGGATTGGATTTGGGGTTTTTTAGATGTTCCTTATCCCCCCACCCACCCAATCATTGCATTTGAAATCAAGGAGGAAAGTGCAGCTCTCCAGATTTCACCCTTCCGGTTTCACTTCTTTCCATAATCACCTTCCTGTTTCAACACTGCCTCGTGTCTTTCCCACAGAGATCCCGAAGTTCAGCTCCCTGTATCCTCTCCTTCCTTTATTAATTATGGATTTCAGCCATCCCAAGGGGGCTCTGAGTGCACAGGAAATTTGGGGGAACTCTGAGAAAAACCCAACCCTCGGGACTTTCCTGTCTCACCAGAAAAGGTTCAAGGCAAAATCCTTTCTGCTCTGCTGTTGTTGTTCTCCAGGTACTAAATGGGATGAAACTTCCTCTAATTAGGAAGCTGCTGAGACAGTGCAATAGTTGAGAAAAGTTTGAACTTTCACTTCCTCCTGAGCTTTAAATAAACTCATTTAGCTGTGATCTCTTTCTGGAGCAGAAATTAGTGCAGAACCTGAGAGTTGTGGTTTATTAAAGCCATAAAGTGATTTTTTTGATGAAGGATTGAAGGTGGGATGTTGTTCTAAGCCTCCCCCAGATGTTCTTTCTCAAGTCCAGGTGGGCAGGTTGGTTAAAAAAAATAATTTGAGGAGACTTTGGTCAAATAAGAGTTTCATTTTAATGGTGAAATGAAGGACCTGAGCTCACTTGGGCTTTGGATTTTTCCCTGCTAGCCTGTGAGGTGTGCAGCAATTAAACTTTCATCTGCAAATATTAACTAGAAAAATCTGGACCAGGTTAGGGATGGGTTTGTTGCTCCCTGCACCACTTCTTAACCCATTCCCCTCACCATAATGCCTGATGAAAGGGTGGAAAATGCAGCTGGGCTCAGCCTGACGCAGGATTCATTTATTTCCATCAAGGAGTCAAATCTTGATCTCCAAACCATCAATATTTCAGGGCAAAGGCAAAGCCCAGAGTGGGGGAGGAGAGCTCCCTCAGTCTCCATGCTCTTTTCATAGTTAAAAGTTCACCGCAGAAAATTTGATGCTTAATAAATTGGAGCCTTCTCTGCTTTAAATCATTTCTACAGCAATTGCAGAAGAAAATATAATTATTACAAACTGGTCATTTGTTACTGAGAAATCTCATTAAATTGACTTCATGCTGGAAGGTTTGGTGGGGCACGGAAGGGGAGAAGAGGCAAAAAGCTGACAGAGGGGTGGGAGAGGAGTCTGTTAATTACAGATTGATTCTCTCTGGTGATTCAATGTGGAACATAATCAGCTCATCCTTTCTGCTGGGGCAGATGGGAGCTGCAGGGACCTTTTTGTCTTGCCTGACCTGCCAGCAGGGCTGGCTAATGGCCTGGGGAGGCAGGGAATAGCCTGGAGAGCTTGGAGAAAGCACTTTTGGATGAAGTCATGGATCAGGGCTGCTCTGCTCCCCTGGGTGCTGCCTGGGCCAGCATTTAATGCAGTGTTGTCTCCTCGTCACATCTCTGTTTCGTGCTGAACTGATTTTGGACACAGCAGTCACTGCTCTGCTGCTCAGCTGGGAGAGCTTGGGGACCTCAGATCTGAGCCTGGGGACACCTCAGGGGCTGCTGGCAGCGTCCAGGCTTGAAATCCTGGAATTCCAGGATGGCCTGGGCTGGAAGAGAACTCAAAACTCATCCGGTGCCATGGCAGGGACACCTCCCACTGTCCCAGGCTGCTCCAAGCCCTGTCCAGCCTGGCCTGGGACACTGCCAGGGGCAGCCAGGGCCTCACCTCCTTCAAAGAACTTCTTCCTAATTTATAATTTAAACAAATTCCCATTCATCTTAAGGCTGTTCCCTCTCATCCTGCCCCACCATCCCTTGTCCCAAGTCCCTCTCCAGCTCTCTTGGAGCTCCTTGAGGCTCTGGAAGAACTCTGAGGTCTCTTTGGAGCTTTTCCTCCCCAGCAGAGTAGAGGGGGAGAATCACCTCCCTCGACCTGCTGGTCACTCCTCTTTTGCCACATCCCAAAATACGGATTTCCTGGGAAATTGGGAAAGCAGGAGTTGCCTAAACCTCCCTCTCTCATCTCAGCCAGCTCCCAGCAATGCGTGTAGCACATCTGTGCATATGCAGATTAAATAAATTTTCAGCGACGCTCTGAAATGGGGGAGGATTTACGGTGGAGCCTCTCAAAAATAAAACAACAGAAATTAAAGCTCCACTATCACTCTGAACAAAGATATCCACGACCACAAAGTGCTGGAATCACGGGGGGAAATGATTGCTGCTGAGGGGGATGTGATTTTTTAGCAAATGTTCTTTCCAAGGAGGAGAATATTGTGTGTTTTGACATCCAAATGGAGCAATTGTTTTTGCAAAATGATTTCTCTCTAGTTTTAGACCTTTTTAGTGGCTTCTCATCTCGGAGGCTTAAAGGAAGAGATTGCTGAAATATGACAAATTGATAGACCATAATGATCTAATGGTGTGTGGTGTGATTGTGAGAAAGGAGGGAAAGAAGAGCAAGAGACTCTGCTAGGATTTTAAGGAAATTATTGCTGGACATTTAGATTGTCTTTTCCCAGCATTAAGAACAATACCAAGCACTTACCCAGTGGATTTTCCTCTACAAAGACAGCACAACTTCCCGCAATCCTGGGTGGAGAAGGTTATCCAAATATTGGAATATTTATTTCAAATAAATCCAAATATTATGCAAATCAGATTTTTTTTTTCTTTTGGTCCAATTACCAATGCACGCTCAAAATCTTGGGCAGCAGAGCCCCAATAAAAAATTAATAGAGGCTGAAACACTCAGGCAACCCCAAGGGAGCTGTTCTCTTTCACTCAGGGGTTAACTCCACATTTGGCTCAAGTAGGAACAGCAGGAAAAAAAAAAGAATTTAGGAAAAGGAATTAAAAGTAATTGTAGGGACAAAAATAAATAAGGGATTGGCAGTTCTGAAATTTTTACAGATTCTTCTGCTGACTGAAAACGTTCCCTCAACTCACCCTGATTTTTGTAGTTGCTTCCTGCTGGTTTAAAACTGTTCCTTTTCTGGTTCTGGATGCATTTCACTAGGAAACTGAAATGTCACCCAGCTTCAGCACTGAACTTTTGGTCTCTTTTTGCATCTGAAGGAGCTGGAATAGAGAAGCGATTTTGCCCAACAAAAAGCAGTTTGTGAAATTCGGGGGGAAAAAAATTCTAAAACAATACAAGCAAGCAAAAGCAGACATCTTGGATTGTGGCCAAAAGTGGAAAGAATTGGGTGTTTTAGGGATTTAAAAGGGCTGGTGGGGTTGTTGGAGAGGTGCTGGAGATGTCCTGGCTGGTCAGGATGAGGAGCAGGGAGGGCTGGGGGGATTTATCCCTCTTGGAAAGTGAAATAGGCATTTCAGGCATAGGAAAATATCCCTTTTCAGTGCCTTTTTGGGGTTATCACCGAGTCCTGGAATGGTGTGGGGCTGGACGGACCTTAAAGCTCATCCAGTTCCACACTTCCCACCATCCCAGGGTGCTCCAAGTGTCCAACCTGGCCTTGGACATCCCAGGGCTCACCTTCACCTGCAAAGAGATTTTCAGTGCGTGATGGCTTTTTGTCTGTGCTCTTTGGGGCTGGGGAGGCCCTGCAGAGGTCACTGCTGTGTGTCCATCAGAGCTGCAGCAGCGGGCAGCTGGCTGCACCCCAAAGCAGTGACAGAGCCCAGACGTCGCCGAGTCCTCCCAGCAGCATCTCTCCCCACAAATCCATTCCTGGAGCCATGGCAAAGCTGCTTCCCGGAGCATCTGGGGCTGCGCTGAGCCAAACGCTGGAAATGGCCCCAAAATGAGCAGCTCCCGGTGTTGGCCCTGCCTCGTTCCTCCCAGCATCCTGCCTGATCCCACACAGGGCACTGGGGGAAGGAGAGACTCTGAATTCCTTCCAAGCAGCACGATGTGGGCTGGGGAAGCAGCTCCTAAATGGTAGAAGTTATTTCGGTGATTAATCCTGGCTGGGAAGCCCAGAGAGACACTCAGGGGGAATTTTGGAGGCTCTTGATATCCGTGAGGAAAGGGGAAGGTGACAGCCCCGGTTTTGCTGAATGGCCAAATAAAAATCTTTTAGCCTCAAATGAGCAAACCGAGAAAGGATAAAAGACTTGAAAGACAAAGTGTGGAGAGTACCAGCCTTCCCAGGCAGACCCAAAATATCATCCAGCTGGCAGAATTCCTACAGAATAACAGAGCGGTGTACCAATAAATAACAAAATGCCTCTCCCACCCCCCAAAAAATTGGTATTCATGTGGTGCTGGTGCAGCAGCAGTGCAGGGGATGTGTCAAGGCAGTGTCTGTGTGCTCTGGCTGCTGTCTGATGTTCAGGTTTCGTCTCAGCTGTGACAATCCTATCTGATCATTAATAATACAATAATGAAATAGCGACTGGAGAGACACTTGGATAATCATCTGAGCAAAGGCTCATTAGTGCCGCAGAACAATCACTGCCGTGTAATAACAGATCCCAGGAAATTTCAATTAAAGCTGGAACTCTGTTGCAATTTCATTTTATTTCCAGCCAGACAGCGCATGGTGTAATTGCAATCAGCCAAGGCAACATAAGCTCCTCTAACTCAACCCTTCCCATGGGAATGGAGGTGGGCTGCCTGGCTGGGCCCTGGGCTTTTTATCCTGCATTTCGTTTCGATTTTACCTCAACAGGGCAGACACGAGTGGATGTTGGGCTCTGCAACATCAAATGCTCCTCTTGTGCTGCCGTGCTGAGATGATTAAATTGAGATGGAATCAGAATTCCGGATTGGTTTGGGTTGGAAGGGACCTTAGGGACCATGGCAGGGACACCTTCCACTGTCCCAGGCTGCTCCAAGCCCTGTCCAAGCTGGCCTCGGACACTGCCAGGGATGGGGAGTTCTCGCTGTTGGATTAGGGAAAGCTTTTCCAATATTCTGCTGCTCTGTAGAGGTGTAGTGGAAGGGCTGACAGGCACCTGCCGTTGCACAGGGAGACAGGGAACAGAGGGAGCTGGAAGATTTTTTTTGTGAGAATAAGGTAAATTCCAACATTTGACCCAAAATACTTCAGCATTTTTGGCTTGGGGAGGAAATGAGGTTTGCACTCTCTCCCTTGATTCTCCCCACCGTGCTGGACATGAACCAGTGAATTCCTGTGCTTTCTCCATCCCAGAGCTGCTCCTAGCTTTGTCCCCACGCTGTTCCACGGGATGGATGTCCCCTGCAGGCTGTCCTTGTCCTTGGGCAGGACAGCCGAGTGTCCTCACGGATTTCACCAAAGGTCCCAAAGCCAGACCTGAGCCCTTCCGCAGGGATATTGGCTGGCAGAGCTCCAGGACGAGTAATTGCATCTCCCAGCTCATTAACATTTGGTCTGTGCTTTCAGAGGGATGTTGTGCTCTCCTTCCTCCCCTGACCTGGCTGCTTCTGTCTCGTCCTTGGCTGCTGTTCCACACTCGCTGGGCAGTGCAGGGATAATCAGAGTGAGATTTGTGTTCAAACACCACCTGGAGAGTGGGTTGAATGCTGAGGAACACTTATTGTCCACGGCGAGCAGCTGGAGAGGAGTTTGGAGTGAGGATGGATGCTGAAACTGGGATGATTCGGCAGCTGGGGGAGATTCACAGTGAATTTGGGCAGGAGCTTAAATCTAACTCAGAAGTACCTGGGTTTATTTGCAGAGCTGATGGCTTTGTGCAAACCCAGCCTTGTCTCCTTGGCAGTCACCTGTGGAGGCACATTTAGAATTGAAAGTGACTTTTGTTTAATGGTTTATCTAATGCTTTTTCTTATTTTTTTTAAATCAACTTGCATTTCCCTGCGAGCACCAAGATCCTGGTGGTGCAGAACGGCAGGTCAGGCTGTGTGAAAGGTTCGCTTTGATCTCCCACACTGCGGCTTTTAGCTGGGGATGCAGAAAATGAAGTCTCTTGGCATCGTTGCTCCCTGCTCCCCATCACCCATGGAATAATTGTTTACATCTTCAGTTCCTTGGTATTTGCTGGCATCGTGGTTTGGGATTGAAAAAAAGGTTCAGTGGACTCACAGGCTGACCCAATGTGGGAATTTTCGTGTTGTTGTGGAGCTGGAGGGATCAGCCAGGCATCCTGAGGGTTCCTGTGCACATCCATGTTAGAAGTGGAGGTAAATTCCAGATTTCCTGGAGCTCACAAGGCTGAGAGAGCACAGGGACACCTCAGACCTGCTGTTTGTTGGACTCACGAGCTGTTCTGGAGCAATGTTTCCATCAAGGTGAGCAGCAGCACATTCCCCGAATTCCTGCTTTTGTGCTCCAGAGGAAAATACAGGTTTTTGTCCTCCTCTGCCTTGCCAAGGTCCCTTGGGGAGGATTCCTTCCCAACCACAACCATCTCCATCAGCTGCACCCTCACAGCCCGGAGGCAAATTCCATTCCATTCCTGACGGATTCTCTCCTGAGCCTCTGGACTCTTCCCAGCTGTTCCCACCTGCTCCTCTCCCAGCCTGGAGCACCTCAGTCCCCCCGGGATGCTGCTCTCAGCCCTTCCAGAGGGAGCAGAACCCACCGCTGCCATTCCCAGCGGCTCTGCCAAGGCGTGGAGAGGCCCTGGCTGCAGAGAGGAGACAGGAATGTGTGAGAATTGAGGAGGGGAGGGAGGGATGGAAGAGAATTCCAGAATGTGCTGGCAGGAAAGAAAGGAGATTTTGGCATGGAATAGTCGGTGGGTGCCAGGGATGGGGAGAGCAGGACTGCCCCAGCTCAGCCTGGCACAGCTGGGCTGCTATTCCCACTTTTTCTGCCATTTCCCCCCATTTCCCAGGGCTGCTCTTCCCACTTTTTCTCCCATTTCCCACCTCCATTTCCCAGGGCTGTTCTTCCCCCTTTTTCTGCCATTTTTCTCTCTATTCCCAGAGCTGCTCTTCCCCCTTTTTCTGCCATTTTTCTCTCCATTCCCAGAGCTGCTCTTTCCCCTTTTTCTGCCATTTCCCACTCCCATTCCCAGGGCTGCTCCTTCCTCTTTTCCCCCCATTCCCAGGGCAGCTTTTCCTATTTTTTCTGCCATTTCCCCCCCCATTTCTACCATTTTTCACCCATTCCCAGGGCTGCTCTTCCCACTTTTTCT
>VZRM01001846.1:59235-86093 GCA_013397955.1 Grantiella picta | reverse complement strand
CCCAGGGCTACTCTTTCCCTTTTTTCTGCCATGTTCCCCCCATTCCCAGAGCTGTTCTTCCCCCCATTTCTGCCATTTTCCCCCCATTTCTGCCGTTTCCCCCCCATTCCCATGGCAGGTGAAGGGCTGCACGTTCATCCTGGCTGCTGAATCCTATCTCCCCCTGACAGGTTTCTCCTCTCGTGTTTTGGCAGCACTTGTAGTGCCTGTCATGTCAATAAAGCCTTTCCCCTAATTTGAATTTATCTGAGCATTTGTGCAGGTTTATCCATGTGTGAGAGCAGCTGCATGTGAGATGGATTTATTTCAAGAGGGATGTGCCAGTGTTTGCCAATAGCCAGGAGTCACAAACACCTTGGAACAGCTTTGCCCCCATCCTAATCTTGTTCTGGTGATCCTCGGGATTCTGGGACAGAATGTTCCCTGTCCTGCTTTGCTCACATGTGACAGGAGCTGTTTAGCACCTCTGAAAGGAGCAAACCTCATACAAATGGCCAGAAAACCACGATTCCCTCGCAATGGCATTCTTCTGGCACACCCAAAGCACCCTAAAAATGTCTGACCCCAAAGCAGTGATGGTTGATCAGCTCTGGGATTAAGGGAAGTTGTAACCTGTGATGCTGGTGAGAACTGGATCAGCCCTTTGGATCTGGAATTGTCACACTCCCTGCTAGATCCACGCTGCAGGGACACTTTTCCTGGCACAGGATTTAGGATCCAAGGTTTAGCTTGACCCTAGGACAGGGCTGAGATGAAAGTTTTGTTCTCACCCCATTGTGCTGAAGGCTGTTTACTCCCTGGGTGCTGAAGGCTCTGCCCTGTGTGATCTGGGCTTGGTTTTGTCCCCATCTCTGACAAGCTTTTGTCTTCTTTTCTGATATTTGTCTCATCTTCAGTTGTTTCTTTAATTAGCTGCAGCTTTTTTCCTCTCTCTCTTTGATCTCACTCTGGTCTGCTGAGACCATCAATAAGCTTAATGGAGAAAAGGTGCTATTTTTTTTAGCTTTGCTATTTTCCCTTTTTTTCTTTTTTTTTTTTTTTTGTGGGGGGGAGGGATGGGGAAAGAACTAAAGAAAAGGAAAATTGTCATCATTTTACCTGTCTTACCTGCCACTTCCCTATTGAAATCTCAAGACTGAGGATGAAGTGGAGTTCCTGGATCTATTCTTTCCCCATTTCTGAGTGCAGGTGACAGATCCTTGGTCTCAGCCTCGCTGCTCGTGGCAAATCCCAAATGGGGCTCTGCTTGGCTCAGCAGTCTTGCTTTCTAATCTGAGGCTTTGCTCAGGTTTAGATTGGATTTGAGGAGAGAATTCTTTGCTCAGAGGGTGATGAGAAGCTGGGAAGCTGGGGCTGCCCAATTTCTTTAAGTGTCCAAAGCCAGCTTGGAGCAGCCTGGGGCAGTGCTAGGTGTCCCTGCTCATGGCAGGAGGTGGAATTTGGTATTTTTTAAGGTCCCTCCCATCCCAAACCATTCCACTACTCCCTGTCAGCCCAAAAGCGCACAGCCCATGTGGAAATAGGTCACCCTGGAGCGCGGGGATGTCGCGTGAGCAGCGTTTCCAGCAGGGATGGCTCTGCTCAGCCATATGTCCCACAGCCTCCCTCCCACTCCTGAGGCTGCTAATGAAGCTCCATCCCCTGCAGAGAGAGCAGGAGGGGAAAATGGGATTGCTGACTCCCCAGGGAGCTGCACAACGGGAGGAGGAGAGGATAATGGAGATCATCTGCGCCCTGGAAATCGACAGGGGTTTGTCAGGGCTGTGGGATGTGAGATCCAGAGCTCATTCCAGCAGGTTTCCGACGTGGCCAAGCTCAGGAGTTCTCCTTGTATTGCATTTCATAATTTTTCCTCCTGATTTATTCCCACTGAGCAGTGCAGGAGTTGGGATAACTTGGGAATTCCCTCCCCTTGGGATGCATCCTGAATCCCCTGGGAAAAGGGAGATCTGCCTGGAGGTGATGTGGGTAAGGAAAGAGAAGGAAGTTGCTTCTCCAGCACAGTCACCATGCTTGTTAACTCCACATCATCCTCTCCTAATTATTGTAATTAGGGCCTTGATGAGGATCTGTTGACATAATGTTCCTCAAGGGAGCTTTGCCCAAGCCACGAAGCTCCAAAATCTGCTGCAAACACAATTTTCTTCATGATTCTTTCCAGTCGTGAAGGAATGACTGACCATGGATAGCCTGGGCATTCCTGGCTGGGAAAATGCAGCCTGGAGGCCAAATGTGCATTGAAATATTAATGGTGAGGAGGGTGAGGGAGAATTTTGCATCCTCACCCACTGAAATGGTTGCAGCTCCTGTGATTTTGGAGTTTTACTACATTTACAATCAATGCTGCAACTCCCAGCTCCTGATGTAATTCAATCAAAAAGGAACCGACAGGGAGGTGGGGAAAAAAAAGACACAAATCCTTAAATTCCATATAAAAATAGATAAAAGCAACTGGCTTAAAGGATTTGGTTGAGCCTTATTTAAGAACTTTTTTCTTCTTCTTTTTTTTTAATTTTAAAGGAGAAGAAAATGAATTTAACCCACACAAACCCCTTTAGCTCGCTCATCAAAGGGTCACAAATTTTCGCTCAGATCCACATCAGAGCAAGATTCCAAAGGTCAGAGAGGAGGAATAATCTGGATAGGAGAGGTGGGAAGGCAGGGCAGCTGCACAATGTCCCCAGCACCCTCTAATTACATTTCCCTCTGCTTGCCAGCTCTCAAACAGAAGGCAACATTTGAAATAATACATCCATTAAGATACCTTCAGTGCCTGTCAGATTTGCTCTGAGAGGATTGTGCTTATTAAACACTGGTAGGGTTTTTATATTCATAAAATTCCTTCGGAGCCAGCCAAAGGAAAAGAGGGGGAAAGAGGAAAACAAGCCTCTGGAATGGGGCTGGGCTGGCAATTAAAATTCTGCCCTGTGCTGGTGTGGACAGGTTGGGCTGTGCCTCTTTGAAGGGATGTTTTTGCCGAGTTTGGGCATATCCAGGGGTGCCAGGCAACAATCTTGGGCCAATCTGGAATTATAGGGCAAGAACATGGCAATGACAGGGATTTTTGGGGTGCTGGGGCTGCTCTGTGGGGTTGGGAGCTCTCCAAGGCGGTGGTGCCTGTTTGGCATGCAGAAAAAGGGGGTTCAGGTGTTTAAAGCAAGGGGGGACACTCCTGGAATGATCAATAATTTGCTTATTGGCTTTTACTGTTATTTTTCAAGCTCTGCCAGCCGTTTGCCAGGCTCTGGGTGTGGAGAGGAGCTGTGGGCATGGCTGGGTGTGGAAATGAAATGAAAAGTTCTCCTTCCTTCATCCCAGCTTCATCCAGTGCCTCCTCCTCCTCCTCCTCCTCCTTCCCTCTCCATCCTTCCTTCATCCCCCCAGCTCTGGTGACTATTCCGACCCTTGTTTGTAGTTTTTTATCCCAAATTCTGGATTTGAGGCTTGGTTTTGAGGCTTGCCCATCTGTCCCTGGCCTGTGGAGCTCTCTGGGACCAGGGATGGGACTTGAGGGAGAATGAAGCTGTGTCAGGGGAGGTTGAGGCTGGAAATGAGGGAATGGTCACGTTCCCAAGGCTGCCAGAGCTCCAGGAATGTTTGGACACAGGTGGGATTTTGGGGTGTCTGTGCAGAGCCAGGGGTTGATTGGTGATCCCTGTGGGTTCCTCCAGCTCAGGATGTCCTGATTCCCTGGAGCTGTCCACATCACAGATGTCCTCCTGACATCCCGAGGTCCTTCAAAGGAATATTCAGTGTTTGGTGCCAATGCAAACCCCCAGTGTGCCCTGCAAAGATGAAAATCTCTGAGGACGAGCAGCATTAGGATCAATGAAATGACCTCACAGCCCTTCCTGTGGGATTCACTCTGTTCTCCCCACCCCAGAGCTGCACCTCAGTCGCTTTGGACAGAGACAAACCTCCTCTCCCTTCCCCTTGCTTTGATTATTTCAGTCTGGATCTGTCAACAGAGGAGTGTCAGCAGCCTACACAGGCAGCAGTTTTATTTAACACGAGGCCTTTTCCTCCTCAGCACCGTTTTTCATTTAATCTTTCTGAGCCATAATTATCTAATATTAATGTTCTCATCATTGCAACGTTCACGGGAAGACAGTGGGGCTTTTGTCCACGGAGACAAAGATCTCTGAAATTAATATAACTCTAGTACAGGATTGATTTCAACCTCAGAGTTGCCCTCAGCCGGAGGGACCAATCTGTTTAAAAATATCTGCTGCTAATTACCCGAAGAGCTGTAATTCAGATGGAGGATTGAGTGAAACTGTCCTTCATACGTCACATCCACCTCCAAATCCTTGGTTGTTTTTTGTGTGGCTCCAAAATCACCTCGTGGTTTAACCCCAGGCACAAACTCAGCTCATCCCCCAGGGTGGGATGGGGGAGAGCAGAGGAGGAGAGGTGAGAAAACTTGTGGGATGAGATAAAGACTGTTTAATAGGTAAAGCAAAAGGCAGGGAAGGGAAACAAGGAATTCATCCCCCACATTCCATCGTCAGGTGTTCAGCCATCCCCAGCATGGGCTCTGAACATCCTCAGCATCTTCTTCTTCCCCCAGCTCTGGGTGCTGAGGGAAAATGAACTCCATTCCGGCCAAAACCAGCACCAAAACATCGAGAGATTTTATGTCTGTTGCAGAAGGGAAAGAAGGAACTGAGATGTGCAGAAGTGAGATCCATTTTTTCTTGCAATGAAGTGTTTCCCCCATCCCTGGAAGTGTTCATGGATCAGGTGTGGAGAATCCTGGTCTGGTGGGAGGTTTCCCTGACCATGGCAGGGTGTTTGGAATGGGATGAACGCTGAGGTTCTCTCCAACCCAAACCAATCTGATATTTGGGAAAATGGGAAATGGTCTCATCTCCACCTTCCTGCAGGGTTTTGAGAGATGGTGGTGGCCAGATTTGGAGATAATAACAACGAGAGAAGGTTTGAAGGTCAGATTTGGAGATAATAACAACAATGAGAGGAGGTTTGAAGGCCAGATTTGGACATAATAACAACACTTCAAGATGCAAGGCTTTGGACAAAGTCTGTGCAGACAGATCAGGTCCACAGAGCTCCAGTGTTGCTCTCACCTGCCCTGTTCTCCAGGCGTGTGGGGAGAGCTGGCTGTGATCCACGAGCTGACACAGGGAAACGAGCTGGGCTGGGCAGGGGAGGCAAGGCGAGGCTGGGCTGACTGGCTGAGCACAGCTCCACGGGGATGGTTGGTATCTCCCTGCACGGCTCCATATGGCGGCCAGCCCACGCAGTCTGGTGACGCAGCCCTGGGCAATGTGAGGCACGACGGAGCAGGGTGGGAGCCAAAGCTCCCCGAGCTGCTTCCCTGCAGGGTGGGAGAGCCAGGGGACTGGGGAATGACCAGGGATACACCCCTGCCTTGATGCCTGGTGGGTTTTGTCCTTTCTCTTAATACCCTTTTTATACATTTTATACCCTTTCCCATTCCCTGCACCTTAGCCCTACATGTCTGTAACCCTTGCACTCTGGTATTTAGCTTAGGTTCTCTGGGGAAGATTGAACATCCCTGCTATCTCAGAATTAGAGGTTCCAACCTCCTCTCTGGAACATGTTTGTGTAAACTAGACTGTAGCCTCATTTAGAGGAGGATAATTAGAATAGGGGGGACAATAATTCATTTGTTAAGTTTCTTATTGGGGGATTTTAGGTAGATACCCTAATTTGTGAGGTCCATAAAATTGTATGGACATTGTACACAGTGTGCTCCTCGGGGTGTTTCCACCTTTGACAAGGGAGCACCTGGGATCCTATTAAACCAAGGTAATTCCCTTTTTTTTCCCTACACTGCTGTGTCTGCCTCTTCTTTTTTACCAGCTCTTAAGGCATCACCTTCGTGGAGAACAGGACAAATCCTCTTTTTTGGGGCTGATTCACCCAGAGCCAAACACCTCCTGTCAAACTTCCCCAGATATTCCATAAAAATCCAGCCTAATAGACCTCTTTCTCTTGTTTTTCATCTCCATTGTTCTCTCTGCGTTGATGAGAAAAGCGCTTTACTGCGGGAAAGCATCTTTGATGAGGAAAATATCGACTTCTGAGCTCTTTGTTGCACATCATCTCTCTTCTGCCTCACCCTCGAGGTCGTGAATCCACCAGAGTTGTGTGGGATTAGATCCAAGGGGAGGGAATTCTGGAGTTTTACCTGGACAAGGGAAGGGAATTCTTGAGTTTTACCTGTACAAGGGAAGGGAATTCTGGAGTTTTCCCTGGACTGGGGGTTGCTGGAAGGCTCCACACTCAGAATTTATTGTTTTTTCCCCATCCCTCTCCAAGTTGTGCCATCAGCACCCCATGCTGATCCATACCTCCCTTTTCCTGCCATCCCCCAGCACAGCAGCAGGGTCAATAATTAAAGTCCTTTATTCTCATCCCTGCCACAGCCCAATCGTGGAAGCAATTGGAAGCTCCCACAGGCCACGGGGAAGTCTGGAATAGCTGCTGGTGCCATTAATTCCCTTCATGTGTCATCAAGACAGGTGCAGAACGAGCCTAATTAAGCTCTGAGGTGCAGAAAAATGAAAAAAAAATTTTTTTTTTTGAAACTTTTTTTTTTTTTAAGGAATTCACTCCCAGCAGCATCTGTCTGATAGGTTTGGAAGGGAGAGAATTGGGAAATGCTGGATAAGTGGGAATTTCTTGCTAAGGATGGGAAGGAAAGAAGTTGAGGGCAGGAATGTCCAAGTCCCTCCTGCCTGAAAATTCCACCCAGTTTGGGGTTTGGGGTTTGCAGCCAATTTTACTGCAGAACTCAGCAAAAAAATGCATCCCTGCTGCAGGAGGGGAGAGAAAGATCCCTGACCATCCCAAAGTTGCATCTAAAGGTCTGATTTTTGTGACGTTGCATGAGAGGGCTTGGGGGAAAAAAAGAGCAACACTTGAGAGGAAAATCCAGGAATGTGCAGGTTTTGGAATTCTGGCAGATGAAGATTTGCCTTGCTCTGGGGATCTATATCTCCAGCCCTGGGCTGTGAATGCCCCAGCCTGATGTTTAGGGACTTATTTTTACCTCAGTATATAATCCTAAATGGAACACCATCCCGAAAAATTATGCTTTTTTTTTGGCCCGAAATGCTCTTTTAAAGGGAATATTTCTGCCTCCCCCTTATTCCTCCCCACCTCCTTCACCCCCAGTAGCAGATCTGCCTCTCCCCAGTGTGACTCAGCCTTTGGATGAACCAAACCTTCCCAAAAAAAAAAAAATCCCTGCAGTGCACAGAGATCTTTTTGATCAATCAGAGGGGAGCGATGAGAGTTGAAAAAATGGGATTTTCTGCAGCACTGGGAGATTTTGGGAGCAGCTGCTCCTGGATTTGGGAGTTCAGAGGAGCAGGGAGAGCCCTGGAAGAGAAGCAGCAGCTCTGAACAGCTTGGCCACCACGGGAGAGCCACGGGATGCTTTCAGATGATTTTCCCTTAATTAATGAGCCCACGCAGAGGCAGCAGCTCCGAGTGCTCTCCCTGGCATTTTGTGAGTCAAATCCCGGGAAACCCTGCGGAAATCCAGCTGCTGGGTGGGAATTCCTGCCTTTTGGTTGTCACAAAGTGGTTCGTTAGCTCAGAGATCTCTGTGCTGTGGCAGCAAGGCAGGGATTTATCCTCATCCTGAGGAGTCACCAGCATGGGATTGGAAATGCAGGAGAATCCCTAAATCTACAGCCACTCATGCTCAGTCCCACTGTCCAAACTGGAGGTTTTGGGATGGGATTTTGGGAAAGAATGTCCCAATATTGGGATGTGATATTGGATGGGATATTGGGAAGGAATATCCAAATATGTGAGGGTGGGGAGATTTTTGGATTTCCCAAAGGATGTCCCTGGATCCCTGGAAGTGTCCAAGGTCAGGCTGGACAAGACCTGGAGCGGCTTGGGGCAGTTCAAGTTGCCCATGGAACAAAATAATCTCGAATTCCTTCCACCCCAAACCATTCCATGGCACCAGGAGGGCGATAAATGGATGTTTGTCTTTTCCAGGAGAGCTGCTCTGATGTTTTTTTGGAGATGACATTAGCACAGGCAGTCAGCTGTAACCTCTGGGCAGATCAAAACCCTGCTGGAGCAGCTGTCTGGGAAAAAACAACCACTGAGGTGTTGCTAAATGCTTTTATTTCCTTCCACTCGGTTGTTTGGAGATTCTTGCCGACCAGGAAGGGGGAAAAAAGTTTAATTTGCTCTAAAACCATGTTCAATATCAGGGTCCCAGTTTATCTTCCCAGCACAGATGTTCCTCTGTTGTTCTCCCTCCCTTGAATAACTTGGTGAATTAAATTGGGAATTGGGTGATTCGCGGCTTTCGGAGCCTATTTTGGGAGGGATGAGCAGGGCTTGGAAGGGCTGTGTGGGTTGAATTCACACCTCTGTGTGGCTCTTTCCTCCTGTCCTTCCTGTCCCAAAGGCAAATTGGAGCTTTGGAGTGTCACCTGTCACTCATCCCTGCCATCCCAAACATCCCAATCCCCCTCAGCCATTCCAGCACTCAGCACCCTTTGAGAATTTGGGGGTCCTGAGACTGAATTCTGAAATGGTTTTGAGGTTCGACCCTCTAGGATAGAATTATGACGATGTTGTGTATTGAAAAGAAAATTCAAAATGCCCCCTGGGATTCCAACCTGAGGAAAAGGAGTGGAACGGATCAAGGATATGTAAAAAAATTCCCTAATATTTATTCCCTAATAAATTCCAGAAAGAGCAGGAAAATTGCTGGCAATCCTATGAATCTTGCATTTGCTCGATGGATGCCAAAGTTTCGCTTTACTTTTGCACAATTCAGCTCCATTCTTTTGTCTCCTCGTTCTCCCCATCCCACAGAACAGAGATTTCCTACTCCCTTTCCTAAAAAAACTCCCCTTTCCCTTCTCATCTCTGCAAGCCTGAAGGTGTTCTCACAAAGAGACATCCAGGACACTCTCTTCACACTCCACCTTTTAATTTGGATGTTCAGGACAAAAAAAGGTTTTCATTTCAGAGTTTCTGTCCCGGCAAACCCCCTTGGGAGAAATAATGGGCAAAACGAGTGTGAAGGTGTGTTTTTAAAGTAGAATGACAGTGAAGTGTTTGTGTCATAACTGTAGTGAAATTTCTAGGGGTGGATTTGGTGCAATTTGTCTTTTCTGTATTGTGACGATGTTATTCCTGGATCTCGCGTGGGAAACTTTTTTTCTTTTCTATTTGTTTAGTCTAGTTGGGATTTTTGTTGTTGTTGTTGTTCTGAGGTAAGATCATATGTTGAATGTTTATTTTAATGAATATTTCCTGCGAATATTTCCTGTGACATCTCCCAGCCAGACAGCGAGATGCCACATGAACTTTTGGTGGCCACAGATGGCATCAGAGACTGGAAATGTCAGCAGGCACAGACTTTTCCCCCTTTTTTTCCCTTTTTCCCCCCTTTTTTCCTCTTTTTTCCCTTCTCCTTCCCCCTGGGGATGGATTTGGATCCTGCTGCTCCAACCTGGGAGGGAAAACCCCAAACTCTGCTGGGAGAATCTGAGCTGGTTCTGCTCAGCTCACTCCAGCTCTGCCCTTTTTGCATTTTTGCCACTTTTCCAGTGGATTTTCCTCTGTCAAAACCTCCCTGAGTACCTCGGAAGGACCTTGTGCATCCTCAGGGCAGGAGGAGGGGAGGAGAAGCTCAGAAATGAGGGGGGAAAGGGGAAATGGGAGAATTGGATTCCCCAGGCAGAGTTATTTAATTCTAAACGCTGAGCCAACTCAGCCTCTTCCCATTTAGCTGAAGCACTTTGGCCACACTGGTGATTTAGGTCAGGAAAAAGATCAGATTTTGTAGTGTAAATATCATATTTTGCAGGTTAAAGGCTGTGAAAAGCAACAACAGCAAGGCAAACACGCCAAGAATTCCTCCCAGCATTTCAAACTGGCGAGGAGGAAGGGAGATGTGTCCCAAAATATTTGGATTTTCGAGGCAAAATGCCTTTGAAAAGCCCTGCCAGGGTGGATTTCCCCCCTGCAGGCAGCTCTGGTGAGGCTCTGCTCATCGTGCAGATGACTTTTTGCAGGTCTCAGCCCATGTCAGCTCCTCTCAGCTAAAAAAGGACCCAACAGATGGGTTCGTGCATACCTTTAGCTCAGATATGAGGAGGTTTTTATAAGCAGTGATTTAACAGGAGCACATTTAAAAAAATTTTTAAAAAACCCCAAAAAAACTCGACTGTTTTTAGGTGAAACTTGGTCAGCTTTCAAAAGGGAGCAGTGTTGGTGTTTGTAACTTCTCACACGAGAAATTGCAATTTAAATCATCTCCCAGAGAAACAGCAGCGAGATTATTCCAAAACTGCCAAAGCAGAACACCTCAGCATTGTCAATAGTCTTTTATCCCCCCTCTGGGTCAAAATTAGCCCAATTTCCCAACATAATTTGATTGGCAATGAATGACATTTTCAAATGGAAAACAGGCCCCATTCAGCTGCTCATTCATTTCATTTGGAATGAATTTTCTTTCTTTCTTTTTTTTAAGCGGAATTTTCACACACTTTGCTTGCCGTGAATACTCCGTGATTGCGACTCTCTCAGACGTGTGTGTGTGTGTGTGTGTTGGCAACAGGAGATTCAAAAAAAATTAGTTTCTCCTGATAAATCTTGGCCTAAAGCTTGTCACTTCTGGGTGTCTGGGAAGAGTATTTGGAGCAGCTTTGATTCTTGTCTGAGGTGTTTTAAAGCCCTGATTGGATGAGCAGAAATAATTTCCTGTGTAAATCTTTGCGATTATCGAGCTCAGATTTGGTTTCCCAGCCATGGCTCTGTTTAAAATGGTGTCAAACACGCTTTTTCCCTAAGCAATCAATTTACTGTGATTCCTTAAAAAATAAAAAACATGAAGAGCCTCTGGACACTTCTTATCTCGAGAGCTTTTATCCATTTCCTTTCATTGCCTACATTTGTTTGTTGCTTCTCCCCATTGTGCTTCATTTCGGCTGAGATCACAGAGGCTTTGGAGCAGCATTTATCTCCCCATGTGAACTCACAATTTCCAGCATGAAAGGAGCCTAACCTGGGCAGCCTGTTCTGCTAACAAAGAGCGAGGGAGAAATTTGATTTAGGTGGGATGTGGGAAAGATATATTTCAGTATAATTGTGGTGAGGCTCTGGAATGGATTTCCTAGAAAAGCTGAGGCTGCTCCATCCCTGGAAGTGTCCAAAGCCAGTTTGGGGCAACCTGGGATAGAGGAAGAGTTGGAACTGGATGAGCTTTAAGGTTTCTTCCAATCCCAACCATTCTGGGATCCAATGAAATAATATTATCTTGTATTATTGTAGTGGATGTGCTGAGGAATGCTCACCTTATAGCCCAAACTGAGGCTGGGTCTTGCTCTGGCTGAACTTGAAGAAGGTGAAAATGCTTTAAAAAGGATCTTAAATTGATTGTAAGTACTAATTTTTTTTCCTGACAGAGGTTTTCTTAGCTGCAAGGCTGATTCTTTTCATTCTAGAGCAGAGTTTGAGGATATTTTCCCCACTGTCACTGTCACTGATGGGTGCCACAACCCAGGACTGCAGTTTGAGGGTGTCAGTGCCACTGTGGCCAGCAAAGAAATTATTCCAGGGCATTCCATTCCATTCCATTCCATTCCATTCCATTCCATTCCATTCCATTCCATTCCATTCCATTCCATTCCATTCCATAAAATAATCTGCTGTGGATAGGGGAAAGTCCCTCTGGAATGACAGAGCCTTTGGGGAAACAAGACAGGAGTCTCTATTCCCTTCTAACCCTTTATCCTGAAGAGCTGGAGATGTTCTGTTTCTGTGACTTTTCCCCTTTTTCTGGGACAATTTCTCCCTGTCTGTCCTGGATCGCCTCTGCCTAATTGCCCTGCATGTGAAAAGAGTATTTCCTTTTATCAGCTTTAAATGAATACTCTTTTAATGTAATTGGGTGCCTTTATTATGAAAAGGAAAAGCAGGAGCCTCCAGCTGACCTTCTCCGTGCCATTTATCACCTCACATGCCTCCAGCACGGCACCTTTTATTCATCTCCTCCCTGAATTAATCGACCCTTAATATTTTTAATCTCTCTAAATGCCGAATCCTCTGCAACGTCCACATCATCCCCGTCCTCAGGGCTGCGGCAGAGCCCTGCTGTCCTGTAATTCTGCAAACTGGAATGGACGTTAAGGAGCGATGGGATGAGTTATTCCAGGGATGGGATGGATTATTCCAGGGATGGGATGAGTTATTCCAGGATTGGGATGAGTTATTCCAACAATGAGGAGTTATTCCAGGGATGGGATGAGTTATTCCAGGGATGTGATGAGTTACTCCAGGGATGAGGAGTTATTCCTGGCATTAGGAGTTATTCCAGGGATGAGATGAGTTATTCCAGGGATGGGATGGATTATTCCAGGGATGGAATGAGTTATTCCAGGGATGTGATGAGTTACTCCAGGGATGAGGAGTTATTCCAGGGATGGGATGAGTTATTCAAGGGATGAGATGAGTTTTTCCAGGAATAAGGAGTTATTCAAGGGATGGAATGAGTTATTCCAGAAATGAGGAGTTATTCCTGGGATTAGGAGTTATTCCTGGGATGGAATGAGTTATTCCAGAAATGAGGAGTTATTCCAGGGATATGAGGAGTTATTCCAGGGGTGGGATGAGTTATTCCGGAGATGAGGAATTATTCCAGTGAAGGGATGAGTTATTCCTGGGATTAGGAGTTATTCCAGGGATGAGGAGTTACTCCAGGGATGGGATGAGTTATTCGAGGGATGGAATGAGTTATTCCAGGGATGAGGAGTTACTCCAGGGGTGGAATGAGTTATTCCAGAAATGAGGAGTTATTCCAGAAATGAGGAGTTATTCCAGGGATATGAGGAGTTATTCCAGGGATGAGGAGTTATTCCAGCCTCCTGGGTGGCTCTGGTGCTGTGGCTGGGCTGGCTGCGGGTCTCAGCCCAACCCAGTAAATCTCATTAATGAGCATCTCCAGGACTGGGATCGATGATTCCTTGGATTCCCTGACTCAGATGGAGATTTGAGAGAGGCCTCTGGCTGTGGATCAGCCTGAACGGAGCTGTCACCCTCCCAGAGGATGGGGAATAAATCCCAATAAACACTCTGCTGTGGTGTTTTCCAGGGGTAACTCCAGCTCAGTGGGATCCCACAGCACAGACTAAAGGTTAAGCCTCACCTATCCCAAACCATCTCTGCCTTTGCTGGATGCCTTGCTCTTATTTCCAAGTGTTAAATCCAATTTTCCCTTTCTCTTCCCTTTTCACATCCACAAATCCTTCATGATCGGAGATTTATGGGATTAATTGGAACTGTTTATATTTTATTTCAGGGATGTTCTTGTCCCTCTAACTCCAAATAGAATCCCAAGTGCTCCCTGTTCTCTTGTGCTGCTCCCAGTTTGGGTTTTTTTTGGAGGTCCTAAAACATCCTGTCCTAGATGCACATCCCAGGCTGGATGAACCCCCTGCAGGAATTTATCCCAAATTTCACCATTCCCATTGAAATCAAAGGGGTTAGTCCAGATTTTTGATGAATAATTGGTATCCAAACCTGGGGATCTTCCCAGAGAAACAACCACAGAGGATCCAATCCTTGGAGCAATGTATTTAATCCCAAAATAAATGGCTCCAGATGATGGAGAGGAGATCCCCAGTGGATAACTGGAAGTGTTTTCTCCTAGGGAAAATATTTCTCCTTCCTAACATCAGGATTGATATCCTCCAAAAAAAAGCAGGAATAAAATCAGATTACTGTGTTCTTCCCTTTATATTTAAGTCATTTTTTCCTTGAGGCTTAGTGCTAATTGCGCAGCATTTTATTGTCTTGTATTTTTATTTGCAATTCATTCTTTTTTCCCCCCAAGAATCGATGCAGTAATTCAGATAAAATATTGGGAATCAGCTGCCGAGCCACAGAAAATTTATCATTGCAAATCGATTTCTGTGGCATCGGCAAATGAGACTCTTGTCCACGTGGTGAAAAAATAAAGCAAAATGGGACAGATGAAAAGAGCGGGAATTGCACGGCGGATTCGAGGAGCAGTTCTTTTATTTTTTGTGGCTTTTCTGCTCCGAACTGGGCGGTGAGCAATCAGCTCTTGGCATGGCCTCAGAAGGGCTGGGAGAGCAGCAAAACAGAGCCTGGAGGACTATTCATGGCCCTTAATCATGCAGGACTGTAAATACAGGGTGTGAGAGGCTGGATTTGATCCAGAGGTGGTTATTAGATCCCAGGGGCCACCAGCAGCCTGCTTTGGCCACTAATTACACACGAGTTGATTGCATCAATCAGCTCCCTGCACGCCCAGCCGAGGCTGCTTCGGAGCTCTTTGCTGGGGAAAGGGAGAAGGAAATGGAAATATTTCGCTGGGATTGTTGTGCTGGGCTCGGCAGGTTTGGCTTCTGTGCTGTTTCCGTGGGTGATTCCATACTCCTGGAATGTTCTTCCATTCACAGGCCCCCCAGGACCCTGGCTTTGCTCACACCAACCAATCCTGAGTCAAAAACCTTGAATCAAAGCTTGCACAATCGCTGGGCAATCCTATGAATCTTGCATTTATTAGCAGTCATTTGTCAGAATGCAGCGAAAAAACCAGTGGCACTTGGATATCTGTGGTTGTTAAGGAATGATGAAGAAATTTTGGGATTCCTGCATCCCTGGCTGCCCTGACCTTGACTTCCCTCCTTCCTCCTGTGTGTTGTTTTCCTGCTGCATCCTCCTCTCCCTCTTTACAGATGGGTCTGAAATCAGCTTTTTCTGCTTCCATGCCCAGGAAATCTCAGATTCCTCAGTTATTCACAGTCAGGGATACGTGAGCATTCCTTAGGCATTAGGAACTACTTCCTTAGCTGTTCACTCGTCCTTTCCCTTTGTCACAATCAGTTAAAGCAGCCTTGAAATGTGGAGTAACCCCCAAAGTGCACTCCTGGCTCTGATGAGGCAGGGAATTAAAAAAGAGAGAGAGAAGAGGGGAGAGAATTCTGAACGCGGAGATTTGATGCCTGTTTATAGCCCAGCACCACTGGAGTTGATGATGTTGTTATAATGGGATTGTAAATGAGATCATTATTTCACTTTTTGTTTAGGAGCTTCAGGTGGAGTTCATCCCCGTGGTGCTTAGAGGAATTAGGACTCAGTAGAAGGATGGTCTTTCCCTTCAGACAGCTGAAATTAAATGTGCCAGGAGACAGAGAGTGAGCACAGACAGAGAGGAGGCGAGGAGCAGGGCAGTTTATCACAGATGCAGCCCCAGGAAAAGCTGCTGCTTCACTGGTTCCTTTTGCAAAGGTGAAACTTTGGTTTTTTTAGGAGAGTCGTGAAGGAGAACAAGGATTTGGCTCCGTGCAAATTTGCAGGTTGCTCCTCTGGACTATAAGAAAGCTGCAAAACGCCACGGAAATGATAAAATAAAACATCTCAGGGCCTGGCAGCCCTGTGCTTTCGGAAGAGACATCAATAACTCAGCAGCCAAGAGGTAAAGGGAGGGTAGGAAATGAGTAAACCCAAACAGCTGCTCCTGTCAGCTTGGCTGGGGGACCAACTTCACACCAGCACTTCTGTTTTCATCTGTAATTAAACCTGCAGTGACAACAGGGCTCCTGGGGCTGGGTGGATCCTGCAGGGACCCTCAGCAGGTTCAACCTCTGCCAGCGTTTCAGACGAGAAGCAGCAGCATCTTTGTTTTCCCAAAAAACCTGGCTGGGCACAGGGGATGGAGCACGGAGCGGGCGCTGCTGGGATGAGCAGGATGCAGGTGGAGGTGATGCTGCTGAGCTCACCTGGTGGAGGATAAATCAAGATAAATCTGGATAAATCAGGATAAATCAGGATGAGGGTTTATTTAAGGGCTGCAAGGTCCCCTCGCCATGGCAGGGCACTGCTGAGGGGAGCTGTGGGCAGCAGGAGGGGAAACAGCAGCGCTGCAGCCTGGTTTGGAGTCGAAATGTGATTTTTACTGGCTGCTCAGAGGGAGAACTGCATTTCAGGGCTCAGTGTTGGTTTGCTCACGGTGGTCACCAGCACTGCTCTGCTCAGCTGATTTTCCCTCCTCCTCGGAGCAGTTTTTCCATCCCTCCCTTCCCTCCCAGCCCTCCTGCTTGCACAGCACTGCAATCACTGCAGAGAGGCAGCTTGGAGTGCCTGGGGCTCCGCGAAGCCTCCCGACTCCCCAGAGCTGCCAGGGAGAGCTGGCAGGGCTGTGACAGTGAGGGACACCCGGGGTGACAGTGAGGGACACCCGGGGTGACAGTGAGGGACACCCGAGGTGACAGCCCTGCCTGTGGGGCAGTGCAGGGATGAGTGACAACCCTGACAGAGCCAAACCCATCCCATAAATCCTTTTAGGATCCATGGGAAGCAGGGATGCCCTGGGGTGTGGAGGGAAGCAGAGCAAAGCCTCTGGCCGGGTGTTTTCCTTCCTTTCCATGAGTTTCCTTGCTTCCCTGGCCCTCAAATCCTTGTGTCCGGGTGGGATTGGGATAGAATTTAACTTGAGGATTTGACTCAAGGATTGAGAACATCCCTAACTGGTGAGGAGAACAAACAGAGCCTGAGAGAGCTGGAGGTGAAGCCAAGAACCTCAACAGCTCAGCCTGAGAGCAGAGAGATTTCATCTCCTTGCAGGTTCTTCTCCTTGCACCTTTAAGTTCCCAAAACCCCCTTTTTGGGAAGCAGCTTGACCTTTCCAGGGAGTTTAGGGCAGCAGGCATTTTTTATCAGAGAAAAAAAAAATTCCTCCCAGGAAATTTCCCCTCCTGGTCCTGTCTTTGCAGAAAAAAAACACTTTTAGCAGGCTGGAGAGAGAGAAGGAAAAATCCGGAAGGATGTGGGGAGGTGGAGAGAGTGGGAAATTCATGAATTCCTGGAGAGGGAAGGACAGATAATGGGGAGAGGCGAGAAATGCGAGGATCAAAGTGGGTATTGATGCTGCGGCAGGCTGGGCAGGGATCAAAGGGGAGAGAAAACAGGTTGCCAAGGCATCGGAGGCTTTCTTCACTTCCCCGCCCCCAGTCCTTGCGAGGAAAGCTGGAGAAGCAGAAACAATTCCTGCAACGTCAGGGAAAAAGCCAAATTCTCGCGTTCACCTGATGAGCTCTCCCTGTTTCTGCACAGTTTGGGTCCAACTCTTTTTAAATGGCACAGAATTCCTCATCTCATCCTCACTGACAGATTCAGGGAGGGAATGGACCAAGAGCATCCCGAGCTTTCCCAGCCCATCAATGCCCAATAAAAACCCCAAATCCAAAGTTCTTTTCACCTGCCTGAAAGCCCTCTCAGATATTTTAAAATGCTCTCCAGGCCATGGAATGGGTGAAAGTAAAGAAAATACAATATTTGGAGGAAGCTGCTGTGTTCACTAACCTTCAAGGTTTGTTCTTGAACAATTCTTGCTGCTATCCAGATGGGCCTCGTTCCAAGTGGATGTTTGTGTAACTCCTGAGGGGCATCAGCAGCTCTAGATCAGCATTTTAATCTCCCTTCAATTCCTATTTTCTTGTACGGCCTCTGGGGACAACCTCGGAGCTTTTAGAGCGGGAATGGGAGATTGGAAATGAAATTCAGGGGGTAGGACATGCTGAACTCCAAAAAATGGGATTTTCCCCAAAGTTTCCTCAGCTCTGCAGCTGCTTTTAGAGCTGTGATAACTCCATAAAAACCTGCCTAGCAACTCGAAATGCAGACACAGCTCGATTGGAGACAATTCCCCCTCCCCGCCAGCTCCGCATTCTGCGGGAATGAAAACCTCCCCGCCTTCCGAGCGAACCCCAGGTTTGCCCAAATTGGCAGGAAATGACTCATCCCACAAATATAGACTGGGAAATGTGCGCAGGATTGGAGCTCTCCTCCAGGTATGGCCAGAAAAAAACCACTTAATTAGAGTTTTGTGGAGGAGTTTTTGGGTTATTTTGGAGATCTCAGGTGCTCTGCTTGTTCTGTGTTATTTTTGAGCATCTTCAAGTGCAAGGAGATGCAAGTGAAGCTTCTGGTTTGGGATTTCCAAATCTGTGGAATGTTGTCTGGGATTTCCTTGGGATAGCAAGGTGTGCTCTGCCCACACCATCCAGCAACACTGGCTTGATTATCTTTTTAAATTAAATAATTAAACAGCCAAACACTGACTGACAGAACTTGGGCATCACTTGAAGGGGTTGAACAGGGAAGTTGTAATTCCAAGGATGTGTTTCCAGCTGCCTGGAGAGGAGATATTTCAGCCAGGGTCTCTCTCTACTATTTAGGCTCAACTAAAAACTGGTTTTTTTTTCCTTGGCAATGCCCAAGAATTCTGTTCCATTTCGATTTTACGTGGGGGGAAATGGATAGGGAGTGACAGGAGGACAAAACAAATCCAAAAATAAGCTCCTGCCTTTGGTTTTGTTCTGCCACTGGCTCTCTTTGGCTCTACAGTGGCTGACATCCTCTCGTGGCTGTGATCATGTTGATTACAGTGATGTTATTGTGGAGGATTTGCTCTGATTCTTGGGAAAACAAAAGAAAAAAAAAAACAAACCAAACAAAGAAACAAATAAAAACCCCCAAAACAAAAAAAAACCCAGAAAAAATCAACAAAGCAAAGACAAGAACAAAAAAAACCAAAAACAAAAACAACAAACCAAACAAAAAAACACCAAACCAAAACAAAAAACNTAAAATGCCTCATTAGGAAGGAAGCAGGCAGGGAAAGCTTTGCTGACACTGAACTAGGGGGTGATATTGGAAATTTTTTTTAAAAAATTATTTTATTATTTTATTTTATTTTTCTCAACTCAGCTGCGGTTGTTTTCATCGATGATGTTTGGGTTTGATTTTTCCTAATATATTAATCTTCAATTAAGGGGATTTTTTTATTAATACCCTGCTGGATGACCCTAAAGTCACTCTGAACTGTTGTCCCAACACAGAAAAATATCCAAATCAATAAACCAAGCTCAGTTTTCTCTTCCCCCATTCGGGATCTCTGGTTTTGGGATGTGTCAGACACTGAGCTCATCCTTTCAAGCCCTGTAGAGCAGTTGTTCAAATTGCCATGTGGAGATGCATGAAAAAAAACTTGATCTGTTTGTCTGGTGGGAGGAAATGTTTTCTCCTGGGAGGTTCTGAGCAAAATTTAGTCCACTCTTCACCACTAAAATAGATGATTTAATCAGATTTCCTTGGAGTTTTTTTTGGGGTTTTTTGGTTGTTGTTGTTTTTTGTGGTTGTTTTGGGGTTTTTTGGTTTGGGGTTTTTTTTTGTTTGTTTGTTTTGTTTATTTGGGGGTTTGAGAATGTTTTTTCTTTGATTTTTTTGTTTGTTTTTGTTGTTGTTGTTTTGTTGTTTGTTGTTGTTTGGGGGTTTTTGGTTGCTTTTTGGGGGGGGATTGGGGTGGTTTTTGGGTTTTGTTTTTTGGGGTTTGTTTTGGTTTTGGTTTTTTTTTTTGGGTTTTGGGGTTTTTTGTTGGTTTTTTTGTTTGGTTGTTTTCTGGTTTTCTGTTTGTTTGGTTTTGCCTTTTGCTTTTTGTTGTTGTTGTTGGGTTTTTGGGTTTTTTTTTCCCTGCCTTCTCTTAAATCTTCACCTCCACAAATCGCATGTTTATCTTGAAAACCAAAAATAAAAAAACCTCTCCGTCTCCCCCAACCCCCTTTGCTCCACCATTAAAAATTCCAAAAGCCGCCTAGCCTTAGAGAATAGCCTTTCCAAAGACATGAAAAAGAATTGCTGATTTATTTATTATTTATGGAGCTCATTATATTTTAACTCCAGGGGGTGGCAAATATAGGAGAGACTCCTTCAAACAACTTGTGGGCCCTCCAGTGGTGTTTTCTGTGCTTTTTGTGCTGCAGGAGGGAGGGAAAAGCAAACCAAGAAGAAAAGGGAAGCGAGGACAGGTTGGGTGGGAAATTTTGGGGAGATTTGATGGATTGGGATGAGGAAAATCAGGGCAGTTTGGCCTGGAATTCTCTGGAAATTCGGGAATTTGGATTTCAGAAATTTGGGAGCTGCACAGGATCAACCCAGCATGGATGAAGGGTTGGAGGAAACAAATATTTTCCTCGAGAGTGTGTGAAACAGTGAGGATTTCCAGCTTCTGCCATCCCTCTCCTGTGTCCCTGCTCCATTAAATTCCTTCAAAAACCTGCAAACAAATGGGTCTGGGATGGCAGAGAAATGGCCTCAAAAGAGGGGAGAGGCAGAAAAATGGAGAAGCAGAAAAATGGCCTCGAAATCCAAGGTTTTGTGGGCAGAGCAGTAGTTTGGAAATCCTCTTGGATTCCTGTTGTTTTTCCCACCCAGGCTTTGGTCCCTGGAGGGACAGAAAGGGAGAAAGGGTGGAGAAAAGAGAGGGAGAAAGGATGGAGAAAAGAGAGGGAGAAAGGATGGAGAAAAGAGAGGGAGAAACTCGGGTTAGGAACAGAAATTAGTGGGATTTACCTGCCATTTAGAGGAGAAAAGTGCACTGCCTTAATTTCCAACACTCAGCCCCTGAACCTTCCACTTCTCCCTATTTTTAGGGAAAGTTTGTGATGACAGAACCTTTAAAATTCAGCTTTTTTTTTCCTGTTTCTGAGTCCCCATCATAACTTTGGTTAAACTTTTCCCAAATCCCGCTCGTTATCATAATTTGGGTGGATTTATTCTGCATCTCAGCACAATCCCTGATTATTTACGGGAGCTAACGGCCGATCACAATTAACTTTGATGGGAGAAGGAGGAAAATATCCTCTCCCTTTGCCAGGAATTTATGATGCAGGTGAGTTTAGGGGTGCAAATAAATGCAAGTAGGTCATAAAACATCCCGACTGGAGGCAGTGGGAGAAGCTTTGTGTTTTTCCATCAGGAGGAACTCCAGCAGAATTCACGGAATTGCAGACTTGCCTCAAGTCCTTTATCTTTAATCTGTTTTTTTTTTTTTTGTATTTTTTTTCTCCCTGCTGATTAGAGCTTTCCTAATATTGTTGGGGTGTTAATTTATGTAGATTTATGCACTCTGGCGATATTTCTGTGCTTGCACACCGAGAAGAATGGGGGAGATGGTGTCATTGTCAGAGGTGTCCGCAGTGAGTGGAGCCTCTGGAGAGGCTTTGCCTTGGGAAGCAGCTCTGCTAAATTCCATCCTTCTGTAAATGAGAAACCATCTTAACCTCAAAAGGGAGAAAATCAGTGAAATCTTCAATTGTGAGAATACCCAGAGAGGTTTGGTCCTGAAAGCTCAGCAAAGCACGTCCCAAAATTCCCAAATCCAATCCCACAGGACGTGGGGAAGATTGTCCCAGCAGCAACAAGCCTGCTCATCCTCTCCTGACCCTAAATTTGATTTCCACGTGGAAACTCACTCTGTGTCCTCAGCAGCTCCCAGATTTTCTTCTCCTTTGGGAAAAATAAGGATTCACATCTTGTTTGTCACTGTTGTCTCGTTACTGCTGCTGACCCGAGGATAAGGATCTGGCACAGAGCATTTGATCAGCTGCAGTAAATGTTCTTTCTTTATTAATTCCATTTGGGATCAATAATTCATGCTGCTGTCTCCTTTGCCATCCCCCTCGGTGGGAGGAGAGGTCATTGTTCGATGGCTTTGTGTTCCCTGAAGCCCCACAGTCCCAAAATACACAAATATTGCTATTTTATCAAACTTTTCCCCATGTTTAGGGGTCAGGAAGATCCCAATTTACAGAGACAAGGTAGATAAGTGGGAATAGAATTCCCAGCGCAGAGAAAAGGCAGCAAAGACTGAGCAAGGATCACTCCATCCCTCCCTGGTCAGGAACAGAATAATTCAGAGACTTTTGGGGGAGAAAGTGAGCTTTAAATTGGTCGGAAAAGCAGAAACAGAGAGGAATTCTCTGCCAAGCACAATCTCCCCACTGCTGAACATTTTCTGACCAATTCTTTAGGCAGAAATCACCAAATTCCAGGTTTGGAATTCCTTTGCCAGTGGCAATCCCAAGGTGGAAATGCCTTGAGCCACTGCCCATCCGTGGAGCATCTCTTACTCCAAAAATCCAAGTGATTTGGATTCCAAGTTTTAGAAAACAAACAGGGCAAGGCTCAGGAGCCAGGATTGTTTGGCTTTTTGCTGTTCTTAGCTCTCAGCTCCCTTTGGGCCACTCCCCAGCACATCAGGGTTTGCTCTTGGCTGCTTTTCTGAGGCATTACCAAAGAGGAGATAAATCCCGAGCTTAAGTTTATTTCTGGAGCAGCAAAATGCCAGGATGGGATCTCTGTGCCAGCAGCACAAGTCTCAGCCCCTCTGGTGGCTCCTGACCCTGCTGGGGGTAAAAAGGGAATTTCAGGAAGGTTGCAGAGCACCTGATAAAGGCTCAGTTAATCCCACACATCTCAGAGTAAGGATGGCAGAGGTTTTGCACTCACCAAACTCACTTCTATCCCTCAGGTGGAGGTGTTTTCATCCTTCCACGTGTCAGGGAAACTGAGGCAGCGAGGATAAAATTTCCCAATTCCCATCTTTTTAGAGAGTTTCATTTTCCTGCTGCTTCCTCCCAACTTCTTCCCTGCCCTTTGCCCTTGCTCAACCCCAAGCCATTTAACGAGAAAAACACAGTTTGAATTCTTTTATCTGACAAGCAACAAGCCTGACAGCAATCCTGGGACAGACAGATATTCTGAGGCTGCTCCTCCTGGGCAGCTTTGGCTCCCCAGATCTTCATCCTTTCATCCTTTAGCCCAGCCTGAAGCAACAGCCACGTTTTCTGCAGTTTGGCCAAAGTTTCACAAGCCTTGTGAGATCTCCTGGAGGAGCTAAACTTCCTCCCCTTGGCTCTTTCCCACACATGAGCAGCAAACTCAATTTCTCCAAGAGTGGATAATCCAGCTCCCTGCAGAACCTGCTGGAAAAGCTCCTCTCTTGTTGTCGTTTGTCTGATGTTTTCCTCTCGCATCCACAGACTTTTTGCCAGCGGTGGTTTTGATTTCGGCACCCAGGAATTTCTCCTGCTGTTGCATTGTTAGTTCCTAGTTCTTGGCTCTTTTGGAAAAATCTTCAAACAAAGATCTTCAGTCTCAAATTCTAAAAGGAATTCACTGGGGTGGTTGGTCTTTGCTCCACATTTGAACCCTGCACGGTGCTCTGTAGTAATTAATTTTATTAATTAATATTACCTGGGCCATCCTCAGCGTCTGCAAACACTGAAACATTCATTTTTCTTTGGGTTTTGCCTCATCCTCCACCAAAGGCATCAATGGGATTATTCCAGATTATTATTCCAGATTAATTTTCCAGATTATTCCATTATCCGCCAGTCATCCTGCTTTCCCCAAAGCAGGAAAACAATGCAAAAGTGAATTGACTGCCAGCAAAAATGAATATGGGATTCAGACTCTAATTAGATGGGGAGACTGGGAGCAAATATGTAAATAGCAGGGCGACTATTGTAAAAAATATTTTTAGTTATTTGTACTGCAGGATTTCTCGATTTGCTGCTGGGACTGGGAGGTTTATCTCCGTGGTCTCTCAGGAAAGAGGTGGGGAAAAAAAATGACATGCAAATCAAAGCACGAGCTTTGTTTTTCAAACGTGCTGGAAAGGGGGAGGGCAGGTGAGCAGCACTCAATTAAGAGGAATATGAGGGAGGAATTAGAAAAAAGGTGTCAGAGCTGCTCAGCATTCTGATCTCTGAGCACCTGGATAGCAATCTGGAGTGAGTGGTTAATGGCTGAGAGGTGTAAAATGAGGATGTGGATGGATGGATCCAACGAGGATCCGCGCTGCAGTAAACAGGCAGTGAGACAGGCTGCTATTTGGGTTTTTTTCTGGGTTTTTTTTGGTTGGTTGGTTTTTTGGTTGGTTTTTTGGTTGGTTTTTTTTTGGTTGGTTGGTTGGTTGGTTGTTTTTTGGGTTTTTTTTGTTTGTTTGTTTGGGGTTTTGGGAGTTTTGTTGGTTAGTTGGTTGTTTTTTGGGGGTTTTTTTTGTTTGTTTGGGGTTTTGGGGTTTTTTTGGTTGGTTGGTTTTTTTGCTTTTGGTGGGTTTTTTTGTTTTGGTTGTTGTCGTTGGGGGTTTTTTTGTGTGTGTGTATGTGTTTGTTTGTTTTTTAGGGGTTTCTTGGGTTTTTTTTTTAATAAGTAGAACTAGAAATGCCTGGCAAGAAGAGTTTAATGAGAGCGACTCCCAGAAAACGGAGCGAGGGATAAGAGACAGGACGGATAAATGTCCCTTGTGTGTCCCCAGCTGGGGATCTGGACATTGCACCAGGTTCCTGTGGGACTCAGGGCTTTAAAAGCCACAAAAAACACAGCCCTGGGCAGGAATTTGTGTTGTGTGGCAGCAAACAGGGTTTGTGATGCCCTGATTGGCACAAATAAAGGCAACTGGGCTTGCTGGTAATGCAATTCCCATCTCACATCACCAACACAACCTGGGAAAGAGCAGCTGCCTGGAGGAGAGGCTGGATGAGAGTAAAAGCTGCAGGAAATTGCTGCTGGCCCTCGGGGAGCCTCTAAAGAACTGATTTCAGATGGGTCAGGACAGTTCTTAGTCCAAATTGCCCTCTGTAATTTCTTGTCTGCCGAGTGCCAACTCTGCTCTCAAATCCCTGAATCTCCCAGAAATTCTCCCACCATGATCTCTTTTCATCCTCATTCCCTGCACTCTGAACCCTTCTGCTTGCAATAGAGAGCAGCTTTTTCTTCTGCTGAGAAACAGAGATTTGGAGTTTTCCTTCAAGAGGAAGCACAGATTTGGAGTTATCCTTCAAGAGGAAACAGACAAAATACAGATCTGGAGTTATCCTTCAAGAGGAAACAGAGAAAACACAGATGTGGTGTTATCCTTCAGAAGGAAACAAACACAGATTTGGAGTTATCCTTCAAGAGGAAACAGAGAAACACAGATTTGGAGCTATCCTTCAAGAGGAAACACAGATTTGGAGTTATCCTTCAGGAAGAAACACAGAGAAGAAACACAGATTTGGAGTTATCCTTCAAGAGGAAACACAGAAACACAGATTGGGAGTTATCCTTCAGGAAGAAACAGAGAGATAAATACAGATTTGGAGTTATCCTTCAGGAGGAAACGGAGAAACACAGATTTGGAGTTATCCTTCAAGAGGAAACAGAGAGAGAAACCACAGATTTGGAGTTATCCTTCAAGAGGAAACACAGAAACACAGATTTGGAGTTATCCTTCAAGAGGAAACAGAGAAACACAGATTTGGAGTTATCCTTCAAGAGGAAACAGAGAGAGAAACCACAGATTTGGAGTTATCCTTCAAGAGGAAACACAGAAACACAGATTTGGAGTTATCCTTCAAGAGGAAACAGAGAAACACAGATTTGGAGTTATCCTTCAAGAGGAAACAGAGAGAGAAACCACAGATTTGGAGTTATCCTTCAAGAGGAAACACAGAAACACAGATTTGGAGTTATCCTTCAAGAGGAAACAGAGAAACACAGATTTGGAGTTATCCTTCAAGAGGAAACAGAGAGAGAAACCACAGATTTGGAGTTATCCTTCAAGAGGAAACACAGAAACACAGATTTGGAGTTATCCTTCAAGAGGAAACAGAGAAACACAGATTTGGAGTTATCCTTCAAGAGGAAACAGAGAGAGAAACCACAGATTTGGAGTTATCCTTCAAGAGGAAACACAGAAACACAGATTTGGAGTTATCCTTCAAGAGGAAACAGAGAAACACAGATTTGGAGTTATCCTTCAAGAGGAAACAGAGAGAGAAACCACAGATTTGGAGTTATCCTTCAAGAGGAAACACAGAAACACAGATTTGGAGTTATCCTTCAAGAGGAAACACAGAAACAGAGATTTGGAATCACCCTTCAAGAGGAAACAGAGAAACACAGATTGGGAGTTATCCTTCTAGAGGAAACATAGATTTGGAGTTATCCTTCAGGAAGAAACAGAGAAAACACAGATTTGGAGTTATCCTTCAAGAGGAAACACAGAAACACAGATTTGGAGTTATCCTTCAAGAGGAAACAGTGTTTGTGCACTGCTGGATCTCCAGCTCTGTATTTCCAGCCCACCAGGGACCTCCTAACAGGCAGAAAAATGCTCAGCAGCATCCCTCAAGCACAACTGGAAGTGAAAAGAAATTTGAAAAAAAAAACCAAAATCCCCCCCCCCAAAAAACCAACAAAAAAAAACCAAACAAAACAAACAAAAAAAAAAACACAACCAAAAAACCAAAAAAACCCAAAAACCAAACAAAAAAAAACCCAACCAAAAACCCAACCAAACAACAACAAAAAAACCAAACCAACCAACCAACCAACCAAACAATGAATTTTAAAAAATCCCCAAACAACGAGAAACCAAAACCAATCATATCCTTTCAGCTATAAACTTTGCCCCATGCCTGTGTTTTCTCTGTGGCATAATTCCTTACAACGAATATTATTTAAATTAAAAGAGGATTCCATCCAGAAGCCACGAACTGGCCACGATTGCATTGACTGGGGTTAGTTCACCAGCGCTTTTCCTCGTTTAGCTAATCTCAGCAAATTTAATGTCACACAGTCCTGCCAGCCCTTTGGAGCAGGAGATGCAGAAGCTTCCCTTCTATTTTGGGGTTCTGTGCTCTTTCCAAAGTCCCTCAACATCTGCTTGCTGCTTTTCTCATCCAACCTCAGAGGAGGAAATTGTTCATCCATTTCCCATTAGACTCTAAAGTGCTGGGAGAATTTAGGAGTTTTTTTGGGGATTTTTTGATTTGAAAACCAGGAGTTTTCACACCAGATATCATCCTCTGGAGAATGAAGGAAGTTCCCTTTAGGTGCATCTTAAAATAAAAATATTACCCTAAAAACCTTCCTGATAACTGCACAGCTGAGCTGCTTGGCCACTTTTGTCTATCAGCAGGTGACAAAAAGTGATGCCCTGTGTTGCTGGAATAATAATAATAATAATAATA
>VZRM01001846.1:21166-59187 GCA_013397955.1 Grantiella picta | reverse complement strand
ATAATAATAAAGCATCACAATACAGCTTTGAACTCCACCTGGCTGGTTCAGAGTGGAAAATCTTGTTTTTTCCTGCAGGCTGAGGAGCTCTGAGGAGTCCAGATCTCCAGCCTTGTTCTCATATTTCATCAGCCCAAGTCAGCCCTCTGTCCTTTATTTAATTCCATATATTTCCGTCAAACTCGCTGCCTCAGAAGTGATGGGATTGGGATATGCGGAGAGGTCCAAACAAGGATTAATAATTTCTCTGGGTAATGAAAATACCAAATTATTGTGTTAGTTCTGAAGGGCAAGAGTCCCTCATGCCTACTGAACAGGAGAGGATGCTGGGATGAGATTTTTGTTCTTGATTGTTTCCCTCTCCTTCCAGTGCAGCTGTTCTTTTAGCAGAAGCAAATGGATTTGGAAATATTCAGGCATTTCTTCTCCCTGAAATTATTTTTTTTTTCTTTTAAGCATATCAAATAATAAGTGTTTCAGCAGGGAAAATTTTCATTTTCTCACACTTTTTTTTCTCTCTCTCTCAGAAAATACATTATTCTCTTTAGCTTCCTCTGCTTCTTTTATCATGAGTGTTACTCCATCTCCTCTCTGAAGCATTCGCACATAAAATACCAGAATTATTAACTATATTTTGTCTAGGCCAAGGTCCCTGGAATAGAGAGATATTTTAGATTAGATATTAGAGAAAAATATAGAAAAAAATTAGAAAAAAAGATAGAAAAAAAGAGAAAAAATATAGAAAAAATGAGAAAAAATATAGAAAAAATGAGAAAAAAATACTAAAAAAAAATCTTTCCTGTGAGGGGTGTGAGGCCCTGGCACAGGTTGCCCAGAGAAGCTGTGGCTGCTCCATCCCTGAAAAATAATCCTCTCCTCATGTTCCTGCCTTGCTCCAAACTCCTTTCCCTTAAGAAAATCTCACTTTCTCTGTGTTTCTGATCCCTGTGATTCCCATTTGCTGGAAAATCAGTTCAACGCTCAGCTGTTCTGCTGACGGGGAGTCACCTCAGCTCTGTGTTGATCATGAATTCAATGTGCCCAAAGTGACATCAATTAGGGCCACAAGCCACCAGCGGGGTGGTGAGGACAGAGCTGTCCCCAAAGGCAGTTTCCCCACATCTGGCTGCTGCGGCTTCCAGCTGTTCCTGTCAGATGAGCTCCTCAACCAGCTGCACTTCCCTCTGCCTCTCTTCTTGCACTCCTGATTGATTTTTTTCTCCCCCCCAAAATATTCCCCCTTTTCCACCTGCAGGGATTACAATCTGTAACCCACATGGCAACCTGAAACGCGACAGGTTTCACTGGGATTGAGGCGTTTTTTTCCCTCTAAAAAAAAATTGGAAATCACAACTATTGCTGGCTGCTCACCTCTGCAAGCCCAGCTGTGTATTTTCTAGCCCAGCCAGGTTGCTGGCAGCTCAGCCTGGGTGGAGGAGGTTTTGAGGACATTGCTCAGTTCCCATCACTTAGGGAAACAAACTCTGAGCAGTTTCCTTGCTGAGGTCTGGGAATGGCTTGGGACAACGGCTTGGACACCCTCGGTGACAATCCTTGCCCCAGACAGAGCCAGAAATTGACTGAGCAGAGCAAAATAAAGAGAATTCAGCAGGTGGGGATACAGGATGAAGGCAGGTCTGATAAAGCAGTCAGGCTGGAGACTTTGGGTATTGCTGTCCCAGCTGCACACAGGTCCTGTGGCACTCTGTGACACTCCTGTGACACTCCTGTGACACTCCTGTGACACTCCTGTGACGCTCCTGTGACACTCCTGGCAGCAGCCAGCACCAGTGTCACACCAGGCAGAGCTGCCTGCTGGATTTTAATTAGAGCTGAGCCTAAATTCCATGGGGCTCGGCCAGCCCGTCCTTCTCAGCACGGCTCGGGGAGAATGAAAAGACGAGCATTTTCAATTTAAGGTTTAGTTAGATAATGCCTGTTGGTGCCAGTAGATTACAGAGTGGATATTAAATCCTCCAGGATTTGCAATGGGAAAATACTCCCGGAATCCATAAGCAGGAAGGAGAGCAGGGCTGTGGAATTGTCATCCCCTGGAGGAGCTGGGCAGGAGGAGAAAATGGGAAGTGAATCTTCCCTCTGAAGGAAGATTCATTCCATGGAAAGAGCAGGTTGTGGTTTTTCAAGGTTCTCCTGTTAGGGAGATTTCCTGCTCCTGCCAGGCAGGGGAAAGGTAATGGGGTTTGTCAGGCTGCTGGAGCAGGAAGGGACAGGGATGATGATCTGGAGTGCCAGAGCTCCTGCTGTGGGCTTTGGGGTCAGGGATCCCACAGAAAGATCCCACAAAAAGATCTCCTGCCAGTGTCTCCATAAACCCAGACATCTCTGCAACCCTGAGTTGCAGAGACAACCAGCCGTGGCCCTGAGATATTGGAGAAAATCAGCACGAGTTGTGCTGAGCTGATGCAGGAGGTGATGCAGCATCTGATGGCAGCAAAGCAAACCCTCCCTGCTGCTTTGGGATCTGCTGGCCCATCGAGCCCACCTGCAGCAGGATTTGGGGACATCTAGGACTTGTCAAGCTCTTCCCAGAGCTCATCAAAGCCAGGCTAAACCAGGTTTGGGGTGCCAGCTGTGGTGAGATCAACTGGAATCAGGTTCTATTGGGGTAAACAAACACTCTGATGGAGAATTTTACAGAATCTGCTTTGAATCTCCCCAAAAAGCATCGCAGAGCGCAGGGCTCAGGATCTGCAGTGCCAAAATCTGCTCCTGTTCTTCCATGCCTCTCTGTCCTCATGCTGCTTGACTTCTCAGGGAGGAAGTGTTGAAAACTCACATTTACAACAGCACTGAAAACTCTGATTTACAAAATACCGGAGACCCAATAATAACAACTAGAAAGGACAGAACATTTACCCTTCATTGCTCTCATATATAAGAAGCTTTACTACTCCAGGACTAGATATGTGGCTGATGGAAGAGTGGGAGATTATTAGTTTAAAAGCACCAAAATGTGCAAATTAATTACCACAGCTATCCATGCGTGTTTTATCTGGCTTAAACGCTGGGCTGTTTTTTTCCAGGTTAAGGGAAATATTAACCTGGAAGGAGCTATATCAAGGTCTGTAGCCTGCAGAGCTAAAAGCCCAAAGATCTAACTCCTGGCAATGAAAATTCAGGAGCTATCATAGCCTTTGATTGAACATCCCAACAGTTTCATTAAGACCTCGTCCTTGTGTTTTATGTTTGCTAATTAGCAAATTCAAACACTTTATCTCCGTGTTATCTTTGTGCAAGAGAGTGGCAAATTTATGTCATTATAAAATACGGCGAGAATTTAAAGGTTCACAAGCAATTAGATTTTGTAATTCTTGTTTATGCCTCGGAAGGATTGTTCCATTTTAAAACTTTATAGTTAATATCTACCAAGATAAAACAGTGGCCTGCGTTGCTCTGGCGACTGAAGTCAAGTGGTTGAGTGAGCTGAATGGATTATGAGAGAAAAACCGTTTGGCAGTGCTTGCCTTGATCCTTAGCTGGATATTGCAGGGAATTTATGCCGAGAAAAGAGTCTGTGCCCCGGTTAGTGACATTTTCCTTGGCATTGCTGTGATCGGGGCGATGGATGTGGGAGCTGCTCTGGGTGTCACCGTGGGGTTTTGCTCGTTTTGAGGGTAAAAAGCGATGGATGAGGTGCGACCGGTGCGATTCGCGGTGTCTGCCGGCGGGGATGGAGCGCGGCGGAGCGCTGACACCTGCTGGAGGAGCGACCTGGGACTGCCCCGAGAGGCTTCCTTCCCTAGAATTGTCCCGGGGTTGTCCTGGGATTGTCCAGGGAGACACCACCTCCCACCGGGATTGTCCCTGGGACTGCCCCGAGATACCTGCATCTCCCTGGATTATCCTGGGATTGTCCAGGGACACACCACCTCCCACCGGGATTGTCCCTGGGACTGCCCCGAGATGCCTTCTTTCCCGGGATTGTCCCGGGGTTGTCCTGGGATTGTCCAGGGAGACACCACCTCCCCCCGGGATTGTCCCTGGGACTGCCTCGAGATACCTTCTTTCCCGGGATTGTCCTGGGATTGTCCTGGGAGACACCACATCCCCTCGGGATTGTCCCTGGGACTGGTCCTGAGCCTCCTCCTGCACTGGGATCCACCCTGGGACCAGCCCTGAGACCCTCCTGTCCCCTGGACTGACCCATGGACTGACTCTGAGACCCTCCTGTCCCCTGGACTGACCCATGGACTGACCCTGAGACCTTCCTGCCCCTTGGACTGATCCAGGGACTGACCTTGAAACCCTCCTGTTCCTTGGATTAATCCTGGGACTGACCCCAAGCTGCCACTTGTCCCCAGGATCCACCCCGGGATTGTCCCCAGAGCCACCTCCTGCCCCAGCACCAGCCCTGGAGCCACCTCTTGCTCCTGACATACACCGTGGGATTGTCCCCAGGGCCACCTCCTGCCCGCAGTGACCTGGCCTGGCAGGTGACATCCCTGTCCACGGCAGGGTTTGCAATGGGATGATCCCCAAAGTCCATCCCAGCCCAATCCATGCTGTGATTCCCTGGTCCAGGCCCACCAAAGAGGTGTCAGCGCTGCTGGTTTCACTCCCAGTCACCCTGTGAGTGTCCCTGAGCCCTGCTCTGAATCCTCTGGGTGGCCAAGTGTCCCCTGAAAGCCCCGGCCATGTGTCCCCTGTACCCCTCTGGCACAGGCTGAGGGTTTTTTCCAGAAATGCCCTTGCAGGGAAGGAGTTTTGTGACATCAGTGCTTGGGAACTGAGCCAGCTGGGTGTTTTCAGGGCTCTAGAAGTGCATCCATCAGCTTTTGACCCTCGGAGATGAGGGAATTCCCTCTGCTAGCTGCACCAAGGACACCCATCTCCCCGTTCCTTAAGGAATCATGGCATAATTTAGGTTGGGAAGGCATGAAAAAAACCCTCATTTAATCCAACTCCCCTAAAAATGAACCCTCAAAATGTTCATTTCTCCATGCCAGCCCTGCTGGCTGCCTCTAACCACTCAGGCCAGGAGCTCCACCATCAATTCCTGCTGTCACACAGCCCAGGAGTGCAGGATGTGCTCAGAACTCACTCTCCTCCTGCTCCCCGGTGGAACTGAGACGTTCTGCAGCAGTTCCAGGACAGGAAGGAGATTTCTCCCTGATTGCTTTTTAATCACAGTAATAACAGTAATGGAGGCAATGAGTGGAATTGATGAGAGAGAGCTGAGCTCTCTCCTCTGCTAACTCCCTTGTGGGGTAAACAAGAAGGGTTTACTGGCTCCTCGAGTGGATTGGTGGGATCCTGGCTCTTCAGGATGAGCGTTGGAGATGTCTGGGGGAAAAGAGCTGGTATTTAGTGCCTGGGAGCAGAAATATGCCAGGCATCCTCTGGAAATCTTCCTGCTTTATTCTGTCTGAGGGATGTGAATACCTCTAGTCCACACAGAGTGATGGACTGGGCAAAAAAGAGCAAAAAAATGCTCTTTAAGCAGCTCTCAGTGTGTCTGGCCTTGAATCTGCATCTTTAGCATCCCACGAGGGTTTTATCTGAGGGTTTTGTCTCCTCCTCAGGGGAAGGAGAAGCTCTGATGGACACAAGAGGTTTGAGCTGAGCAGAACCAGAGGTGCCCAGAAGGGCTCAAGTGGGTGAAAAGGTCCCAGTGGTGCCCAAACCAACCTCCTGGGGAGATTCAGATCCAGCCTGGGGCAAAATAATCTCATTTTAGCCAGAGAATACGTTAACATGGGTTTTTCTCCAGTGGGAACTGGTGAGGTTTAGCTCTGGCACAGGCTGAGGGTTTTTTCCCAGGAATTCCCTTGCAGGGAAGGACTTTTGTGGCACCATTGCTTGGGAACTGAGCCAGCTGGGTGTTTTCAGCGCTCTAGAAGTGCATCCATCAGCTTTTGACCCTCGGGGATGCGGGAATTCCCTCCCACCCTGACTCAAAACACCCAAAAAGCAGCGAAACAGCCTCTAAGAGCTGGGGAATGGCTTCTCCCAGCCTGCTGCTCACGTAGAGAATATTTTGGACAGACTTCACCGGGCTGAGAGCGCAGAGACACCAAAGACAGAGCTTGGTTTTGGTCAGCCATGGAGCTTTCTCCTTTATTTCTGCAGGGTGGTGCACACGTGAGGAGCCTCGTTTACATCACCAGCACAGCCCTGTCCTGTCTGAGGAGGAATTGGAATGGGAATCCCTCTTGCTTTGCTGACCAAGACACGATAAAAACAGTTCATTCCACCTCGCTGGGAACTCCCCTGGGGACCAGAGGTACCACAGGGCTGGGATGTTCCCCATCCTGGGGGAAAAGGGTGTGCTCCAGGGCTGGGGAAAACGGGGAGCAGCTCCACTCCTGGTGGGAATTTGGGTGTGCAAGGGCGCAGAGAGGGACAGGGACAGCGGGGGAAAGGGAAACAGGACAGGAATTCCAATTCCACTCAGCCTTCCTCGAGGCAGGAGGAATTGGGGATTTGAACATCCAAGCTTTGGAGGAGGAGGAGGAGGAGGGGTTGTGCCCACGTTTTGGGGCATAAAAGGAGGAGGGGAAGGTTTTCCTGGAGCTGCTCAGGGGCAGAACAAACAGGGAGACCCGGAGGGTGCTGACTTTATCCTTTCACACACATACTCAAAGCCCTCAGTGCTTTTCCCAGCCATTCCATCCCTTTTTTTCCACATCCTTTTTTTCACATCCTGCCCTACCACGCCAGCCCCTTCCCCCTCTGGTCTTTATGGGGGGGGGGAAAAAAATATCATTATAAAGTGACATTTCAAGTGCTCTGGAGCAACCAGCGTTCAGCCCCAGAAGTTTCTGTTCGAGTTAAAAAGCTGTGAGTTGTCTTTGCAAAGGGATGAGCCAGGAAGGGATTTTCAGGTGGGATCTCCCTCTGCAAGGTGCTGCAAGCATTCAGGGGCAGGAAAAGTGGGGAGAAGCCATTCCAAAACTGCTTGAACCATGAGCAAACCGTGAAAAGGAGCTGTTAGGTTTTGGTTTTCACCATTTGAGGGCTCTTATTGCCATTTCTCCCCCCGAGTGCTCTGCATGGCATGGACTGAAGCCCTTAGTTTGTGCACGGAGAGGGAAAATCACCCCAGTGAGGTCATGAAATGGTTCTCCAGCCCTGGATGGGATTCATCAGTCAAAAAATATTATCCTGAGCAAAAAGGCTGTGGTAGCAATTCTCATTGCCCACTGCAGGGGAGAAAAAATAATATAAAACACCTAAACTACAGCATATAAATCAATTTTGGTTTAGGGGAATTAAGAAAAACCACCACAAACCAGAAAAACACCCACCACCTATGGCATCTAATCAATTGTCTATTACGAGGATGGATTTTCTTTTTATTTCTACATTTGAAAAGGTGGCTGGAGGGGCACTTTGATGGGCTGGAAAGCCTCCCTGCCCTCCTCCAGGGGCTGCAGCAGCTCTGGAAACATCCTGCTGGGGCTTTTTTGGCTGCTGAGCTGCTGGAGGAGCCTGGGGAAGTGTGATGCCACCAGGGGATCTGGGTGTCCCCAGGGTGGAGAGGCCCTGGAAAAGCTTGAGCCTGGGGCTGGCTGGGACTTCTCCGTGCTGGAGGAGCTTTGGGAACAGCCAGATCAGGGCTTTCGGCAGGATTGAACAGCTCTGGGGACAAGGGGACAGCTGCCGAGCAGGGGGTGCCACCAAGCATCCACAATTCCCAGGAGGGGCAGAGCAGCTGGGGACAGGGAGGGGACAGGGAGGGGACAGCAGAGCTTGATGGGGTTATGCTGTTAAGGCCTGCAGAGCTCTCAGGGTGAGGGGGGAACTGGGGAAAAGTGTCGCATTCCTCAGGGAAAGGCAATTCCCCTCTGCACCTCCCCTCTCCCCGGCAGAGATTAGAGCGCTAAGGTTAATAGATAGCAGGAGCATCCATGGAAATCCGCAGCTGAGTGTTCACTCCGGGTGCTGCCAGCTCTCCCCGTGACCCTCAGCAGCTCAGGGCGCCTCGTTGGAAGTGGCTCCGTTGCCTTTGTTGACGTAGAAGGGGCGATAATGGGACTGCAAGGCAGAATTTGGGGCGGTGAGTTGGACTCCCTCCTCTTCCCGACACCCAACACCTCACCCACCCATCCCCATCCTACAAATCACCTCCAGCCTCTCCTTCCCCTCCTGGAGACATCAAATGCAAATAATTTGGCTTTTTTTTTTTTATTTCCACCCATGCTTTGCATGGTTTTCATTGCCAACCCAAACGATGCCTCGTGGAAAACCTCAGGCTGTGACTCAAGGCTTGATGGGAGGGTTTTTTTTGGGAGAAGGGGAATGTCACCTTTATTTTTATGCTTCTGCCAGTGTGTTTTAATTGCTCACTAAGCTGACAGCTCCGGGGAGTTGTCACACTGTGGAGCCACACGGTTATGCAAGTTGTGTGGGATTTATTTGTGTGGGATTTATTTGTGCTCTCAGGCTGGCAAACCCCAAACTCAGTGCATGGGAATTATCTCACAATGGGGCATTGTTGGTTTGTGCCTCAGCGTTTGTGGAAATGGAAATATGAGTGGTGAGATGGGGCAGAACCTACAGAAATTGGCATTTTCTGCCCCTCCAGCTCAGTTTCCTGCAGTCCCTGAGTGAAGCTCATCCCATCAGGATCTGCCCCTGGGGTTTCCCTCTCATCTGCCCCATTTCAATGAGAAAAATGTGGCAAAGCTGTGTTGCCTCACAGCCAATTTATTTCCTGGGATCACTGCACCATCTCCAGCCTGGGTGGGAAAATCCTCACACCACCGAAGGGATGACCACGGAAATCAGCAAAAAAATGGGGTTTTTAACGTCCAGCCTGTCTCAGGTTTGATCTCCCGTGCAGAAAGTGGGAGAGACCCCACAGGAACCTTCTGACCTCTTTTAGTGCAGCCTTTTTTAATATTAGGAACAGCAGGGAGCACAGGCAGAGCAAACCCAGCCCATCTTCCTGCTCAGTGCTCAACACCTCCTGCTCAATGTTCCCTTTTGTTGAGGTCCTTTTCATTTTATGGCTTTAATTTCCAATGTAATTAAGATATGAAAGAGGGGGGCTTCATTTAGGAGAGCTCCCTGGGCGTGAAAAAGACCTTCCTCCTTAAACAGCACAGCCCTTTGTGAAAATTCATATTTACAGACCTTTTAGAATGTATATTACTTAAATACACATTTAAGGCTATTTTAAAAGCCAGATTATTGGCCCAATAGACCATAAAAGCTCCTGCAGAGATACTGCAGTGTAGAGTATGCATTTCTATTTTGGTGCTTTTAAATGCTTTATATTTATCAGCTCAATTGTGAGGTTCAGGGCTATGTGGTGAATATTGGCTATAAAAGGAAAATGGTCATTACAAATGTGTGCTCGGGGAAGGAGAAGAGACAGGGAGGGAATGGAGGGAGAAGTTACCCAGATTTTCTCTGGGGGGATTAAGGAAAAATGACTGGGAGCACAGTGGATGTGGGTGATGATGTTTGAGAGGTCAGGCCCAAGGCAGAAGGGATGGCAGGATTTGGCTGGTTTGCTGCAGCACCTTCAGAGGTTCCAGGCTGGATTTCCTGAAAGAAATCGGCCAAGGAACATCCCTTCTACTGGCATTTATCTCCTGGGGAGCCTTGGAAAGGGAGCAGATCCAGCTGCAATTTCTACCTGTTGTGTGTTTCCCTCAGTGGGAGAATGCTCTCCATTCCTGACCCTCTGCTCCTTCCAGGCCTCATTTCCATGGAACAGTAAATAACCTCTCACAAATGTGTAACCAGAAATTTAAAGAATTAAAAAAAAAAAATTCATCTGTGGGGGCAAAAGCTTGACAATCTTAACTCAGATCATGCAAAGCCTTAACGCAGCACGGTGAGAATAAAACCAGATCAATTGGGTGCTCCTGAGGCAATGCATGAACTGGTTGTATATTTGAGACTACAAGCCCTAAACCATCCCTGTCCTGTGCCTCTGCTGACGAGCAGTGTGAAATGAGTGCCTCGGAGATGTTGTGGTGATTTCTGCTCCCAGCCTGACCCCTCGTCTCTGATACTGCATTTGCCCACTGCAGGACGTGATTAGCAAAGCACTTCCATGTGTCATTTCCACATTCTGGATGTCACACAGTGACACTCTATTAGGAGTGGGTGACACCCCTGCAGGCAGGGAAAGTCCTGCCACTGTCATCTTACAGGATTTGCGCAGCTCCCATCGGATTTTACACCAAAACCTTCCCAAAACATCATTCTGCAGCACTGGTTATCCCCACACCCCAGAGCTGTGGAAACTGGGGGTTAATCTGCATCCAGAATACGAGCAGGGGGGTTGAAGCTTTTATATCCCCATTCCCAAAACACCCACCCCTGTGTGTGCATCCTCCCTGGATCAATGATCAATGATCAATGATCAATATTCCCTGGATCAGGCTGACCTCTCCCAGCGCAGATATCCCCCTTACCAATACAGACTGCTTGGAGGAGGATTTCCACGTCTGCGGCGTCACCTTTGCCGACTGGTGTCTCACGATGGAGGGGTAAGCTGTGACAGGACAAAACACAGCCAGTTAGGGAGCAACCCCTGCCACCACCAGCACCACCCCGGTGTCCCCTGGCCAGCGTGGGGACGAGCAGCAGGACTGGAAGTGCCACATCATTAGTATTGCATTGCTCAACATGGAAATGCAGCCATCAGACAGATGCCTCTTCCACCACCCAATCAGGCAGGAAAAGGCAGGAGAAGAAGGTCTGGCTAATTAAAATGTCTGAGGAACGCAGAGAGGTGGAATGCAATCAGACCAATTAAATTCAGGCCGAGTCCCAAAGTCAGCATTCTGACTCTTGCAGAGAGCACTACAGGCTGTTTAATTAGTGCAGAGAGCTGAGCCTGGAGTTCCTGCAGCTCCTCTGGCAGCTCGATAAGCCCTAAACCTCTTCCAGCACAGCAGCTCTGCTCTGCCCCGAGGGTGACACCAGCCAGTGGCAGGGCAGCACACAATGGCCTTGCCATCACACTGACTCTGTTTAACAGGATCTGGTGCTCTTGGATTCCACCTCTGGCACCCTCGGATGTGGGTAGTGAAAAGAGGATGATGAGATGGTGAGCAGAGGTTCTGGTTCAGGTGAAGGAGGATGGGCAGCTCCTGCTTTTTTTTTTGGTGTGTTACTTTTCAGTGATGAGGCTAGAGGGGCAAATGGCCACGGTGTCTTTCTCTCCCTCGAAAATCATCTAAAATTTATCCCTACCCGTTGCAACCAACATTTCAGATCCCTTCACCTGTTCCCTGGATAGAACCTCAATATTTTTTCACACCCCTTGTCGCCCTGGTTCAGCAGAGTCACTCCTGTGCAGGTGCCTGAGAGATTGGCAGTCAGGCCGGGGTGTAGGAATGCTCCAGGAGGCCAAGAACAGAATGAAGAGCTTTATCACCTCGAGAGGGGCAGGGGAAGGGGAATACTCAGCTCCTAGTACCGGTCTTAGTGAAGAGGCTCCCATCAGACTGTTTGCTGAAGTCACCGGGCGGATTCTGTCCCACCGAGGAGAACTGAAAAGGCAGCTTAGTGCCATTGCCTACTGGAAGATAGAAGAGGTTGTGTTATTCCAGGGGGGAATTTCCAAACACACGCTGTGATTCTGCCTTGCCCTGCTCGGGGGGCACAGGCAGGGACATCCTTGGCCCTTTTCCCTCGGGGAGAGCAGGGAGTGTGGGGTGATGGCAGTGCTGCAGAGCCTTGCTGCTGAGCCCCAGGAGCAGCACTCCCTGTACCTCCAGAGGCAGCGGGGGTGATTCCAACTCTGCCCTTGCCTCCCAGCAGTGCAGCCTTCATCCAAAACCCACTGCAATTAAAGCAAGGCTTCCCCCGCTGGCCTCCTCGGGGTCAGAAGGATCTGAGAGCAGAGATGAGAGGGAAACAGCCCTGCCTGTGGCGTGGAGAGCAGCAAGGAGCGAGGTGTGGCTGTGAGTCACCAGGGCTCCCCCAGGCAGGGTGGCCTGGCTGCTTCCAGAATGAAGGAAAGGCTGGACTTCGCAGGAATGAAGCCAAGGAAGAAAATATGGGAAAAGGGAGATGGGATCTGGGGAGAAAAGGCATGAATACGGGCCAGGCTGTGTCTTTGAGAAGTTGCTGGCTGAGTAAAAGGTGGTTTTGTGATGGGGAGAAGCACCTTGTGCTTCTGAGATTGGCTGAGAGAATCTGGAGTGTGGTTCTGCCACAACCTCCACCGAGTGCTCTGGGTGATGGTTTGGGATCTCAGGATCTTTCCTGTGTTTTCCACCTCCTCCCTCTGCGTCACAGTGAGAAGCAGGGATGCCTTTCCCTCCTCTGAGCACAGCACTGAGAGCCTGGGCTTGGGGGTGTGCAGCTGGTGCTTTTTGGCTGGTTTTAGAATTACGAGGTAGATGCGGTTAAAGGGATAAAGGGTTTTATTTTGGTATTTTAATAGGATTTGAGGTGTATGGGTTTTTCAAGGTGGAACACGCCGAGATGTACACACTGTATAACGCACATATCATTTTAATGGACTTTGCAAATTAGCATATCTGTTTAGAATTCCCCAATAAGAATCTTTATAAATGAAGCAACATCTCCCTATTCTAAAAATCCACCCCCTAAACGAGGCTAGAGCCCAGTTTACAAAACATCTCTCAGAAAGAACATATTTTGAGTTTTTGACAGTGTGAGGCTCTTTGGCTTCTTATCGTGCATGTCTGGACTTTTTGTTTTGCAGAACTTTAAAACTATTCTGTACCCTTAGCCTACAGTGCTGCTGACCCAGGCTCTGGGACTGGCAGGGGCAGCAGGAAAGGTGGGTTAGTCAGGCAGAAAGCTGTGGCACGGGGGGTTAGATCCTCTCAAACTGAAGGCAGAATTACCCGTACCAAGTGTTTCCTCAGTCGCTTGGAAGGAGGAAAATTCCCATGACCGTGGGTTGAAATTGGCTGTAAAACAAGAGCATCCAGTTCAGCAGTCGGCTCCTGACGAGCTGCCTCGTGGTCTGTATTGCTCTAGAAAAGTCCCCACCGAGCTGGGAGCATCCCCAAAACAGAAATCTGGGCCCAGGGAGCAGAGGAGAACCTGAGGGTTTTTTTTGCTTTTCCCTGGGTATTAGGGAATGGGGAATAGACTTCTGCAGTGAGCAGAGCTCTCAGTGCCACAGAGCTGCAGCGAATTGCCAGCTCAGGTTGGGCTACTCAACACAACCATTCTGCAGAGAGCTCTGCAGGCAGAGGTTTGGGTTCAGAGCTCCAGAGACAGCAGGAGAAGGACATTTCTCAGCCCTGTGTGTGCCCCAGGCTGCCACCAGGATCAGGCTGCAGCTGGGCTAGCCTTTTTGGGCTCCCAGTAAAGCAAAAAGATGGATTCTTGGAGCTGCTCTGCTGCCATCCTGTGGGCTGCTGCTCTGTTTGAGATGTGTTTCTGTTTACACAATTCTCCCTCTGTGTGCCTGAATCCCTTCTACTCTTCATTCAAAGGCTTTCAAGATGATTTTCCAACCTCCTCCTGGCTTTGGCCAAACTGTTTGCAATATCAGGAGAAGAAAGCTTAGTGGGAGAGGAGAGAAAGCAGCGTGGAGCAGCTGAACAGATTGTTCCTCTGTCTTTGAGGCAATGTTTGAAACATTTTATGTCTCCTCTCTGCCTCATCGTGTCATCCCTGCAAGCAAATGTTGGGTCATAGAATGGTTTGGGTTAGAAGGGATCTTAAAAACCATCTAATTCCACACCTTCCGCCATCCCAGGCTGCTCCAACTACCCTTGGACACTTGCAGGGACCCAGGGTTGGCCACAGCTTCTCCGAGCCTCCCCACCCTCACAGGAAGAATTTCTTCCCAATATCTCATCTAAACCTCCTCTCTTTCCATTTGAAGCCATCCATCAATGACAAGAGCAGTGGAAGTCTCCTCGAATTTAAGCAGGGCTTAAAACCTTGTAGGTTCAGCTGGAATCCAAGCAGTTCTCTAGTCTGGGCTGCTGTGATTAGCACAGAGCATTCCTCAGTCCAGCAAACAGACTTTCCACTCTGGCCTGGGGCAGACTCTGCAGTGACCCAGCCTAGCCAGAAAAAGGGTGTGGAGCAAAACTGCCACGAGATATTGAAGGATTCCTAGTGTGTTACACAACGCAAAGGGTGGTCCTCGGTTTTTTCCTCCCATTTTCTGGGATTCTTTAGCAAAGATGCAATCAGCTGCACTGCTGGACTTCCAAGGCACGGGGACAGAGCAGGGAGAGTTCAGTGATGATGGGGATGTTGCATTATTCATCGGGTGATCCTTGGCCAGCCAGCCTGCACGCTAAGTGGGTCACAACTGCTTTGCCTACTGATTCACTCTGCTCCCAAAATCCCCACCAGCGTGGCTCCAGCAGCTGGATCCTTCCTGCCACCCCTGAGCTCTGACCCTGCAGGGCTCTGCTCAATCCCCAGCTCAGCTCAGGCTGTGTGTGCAATTTGGTTGTTTTGGCCAAAGTCGCTTTGTTGATAGAAAACGCGGAATGAGTAATTTGGAAGGCGGCATTGTCTGCGTTTCCAGGAAAACAGGGATGTGTAGGTGGAATAAACGTTTCCCCAGTGTTTGGATAGTGCAAAGGCCATTGCAGGAAGAGGGGGATTGTGGCACAGCCCTCTCACTGCTCTGGACACTCGGCACTGCTGGGTCTGGCAGTGCCTGGAGATCCCTGCTGGATCTCCACATCCTGCAGCAGGTTGGGATGTGCATCCCACGGGAGCCTCTTCTGCCAGCTGTCAGCAGCTCCAGAGAGAGCAGAGGGAAGTTTAGCACTCATGAGAGCACTGCTAAAATGGCTTTTCCCTTCTTTTTTTCCTTCCTTTTCTCCAAATTAGGGAATATCCCTGTGCCAGGTACACATGGGATGACACTGCCTGCTGTGTTCTTCCCTTCACACCCCTGCACACTCTTGAAAAGCCTGTGGGGCTATTTCCACCTGAAATCTCTGCATTTTTTGGGTAGAGAAAGGCTCAGCTTGTGCAATTTGAGAATTAACCTTCAAACCTCCCTCAGGGCTGGAAAGTTCTGGGTGCAGGGCTGAGCCTGTGGAGTCTCCCCAGCACCATGAGCTCAGCTCAGCACAATTTCCCTGACAGCACAGGGCCTGGAGACCCTGAGGCAGCTGAGAAGCTAAAACCATCTGGGAGGTGTTTGGAGACAAGTTCAGTGCAAAATCCACCTCTGGAAAAATGCCCGAGTCCTGCTGGCACTGAAATGGGAATGCTCCAAACAACATCCTCACCCCTCAGGGCTGCCAGGGAGCTGCCAGGCGTGGGCTGAGGGCAGAGAAGGGCAAAGTGGCAATGCAGACAGAGGGCTCAGTGTTGGGGTCTGGGTTATCCCCAGGAAAGCCCAGCAAGGAGCAGGAATTTGCCTTCAGGGAGTTTCCCTGCCCAGCAGCTCTGCAGAACAGCAGCTGGAAACACCTGGCAGAGCCGGGCAGGGCTGGAATTTGGGTATTTGTTTTGTGCCACCCTTGCTGGTCTTTCATTCCTCACCCTGCCTGGGCTTTCAGCACTCTCAGCTTCGTGCTCTGGATGCCAATTTAGGAGTGACAATGGTGATTTTAGAGCTGGGTGTGTTGGAAACACATCCAAACACTCCAAAAGCTCATCCTGGCCATGCAACAAGTGGGACATAAACAATCACCAGGGCTCTTGTCAGAGCTCAGAGAAGAGCTCCAGACCCCTGCCTTTTGTTTGTTTTGTTTTTTAGGACACATTCCTCACTTCTTCTATCCTTTTCCTTGAAGGAAAAATTTCTGGTGAAAGTAAAATCCTAATGCAGAGCAAGCCTAGTGCAGCTTTCACTTGATAGCACAGAGAGATAAGCTTTGGGTGGAGAAAAACACTGATTTTATCCTGGTGACTTATGTTAAAACTCCCCTATATTCACTCTGGGACAGAGTTCAGTCACTTCAGCTCTTCTCCATAAAATTGAGAACCTTTTCTTGAGGCAAAGCCTTCTCAAGGCCCTCTGAACTGGAGAGGGGTGGATCTGGAAGTGTGAGGGAGAGCAAATTTTTGGATATATCATCAATGAATTTCCTTTCCTAAGCTGGAAGGGACTCTGCCCACCTCTGGGCTGCCATACCTTTGGGAGACAGGAACATGGAAAATCTCTTCAGGTTGTCAGGCTGGTTCCACTCGTAGTTGTTCATCATGAACCGATGGTCACCTGCAGAAGGACAGCAGGGCATGAGCTGGGGAGGCACTTTGCTGGTGTCTGATTGCCCTGTGGGATCTCTGGCTGGGAGCTAAAGCAGTTCTGGAGATGCCCAGAGCCTAAAATCCAAATTTCCCTCAGAGGCAGAGCCCAGCTGAAGCATTCAGCCTCTCAGCCAACACAGGAGCTCCTAAAATCCTTAGGGACACCTGAAGGTTGAGGCATTTCCTTACCAAAATATTGTTGTGTGGCTAAAAATGTTCCCCATTTTAACATTTTTGCTCTTTTTGTATGTTGAACCTGAGCACAGGGCTGGCTGATGGAGAGCTGCCACCATTTAAAGCTCCAGAAATCCCTTCAGGGAGCCTTCCCTGGGTTGGCTTCTCCAGTTTTTGGAGAAAGATGCTAAAGCTGAGGTGCAAACAGCTCCAAACTCTTGGACAAGGGTGGCTCGTTCAGGTTTCACGGATCAAACTTACTCCCACACAACCTGGGTTTGGTTTTCTGACACTGATCCACAGGAAATGATGTTTTATCAGCACACTTGCTCATAAAAATACTTTCTTTAAAGGCCTCTATAAACCTATTGTTCTCTGCAAGGAAGTAAATTTGGTTTTCATGTTTAAATAGCTCCATTCTTTGACTCTCAAGTCGCAGAACAAACTTTGCTTTTATTCCTCCCATTTATTTCGGTGCTATTTAAGCTCCCTGAATGCTCCCTGATTATTTGTCTCCCTGCCATGCAGCTACCTGTTATGACAACTAAAAGGACGTGGATTCCCTTTGGAGTCTGCTATTAAGCAGGTTTCATTCCATTAATATAACATTTCTTCCTGAGAGGTTTTTCGCAGCAGAAGATCAAGCCAGCTGCAAATGAATTTGTTGCAGTGACTCAGGGGGAGTCCGAGTTAATAACTCCACAGCTCCTTAATGGATTTAATTCCCTCGCAGCCACTGGATGCAGAGTGCTGCCCTCTTTCATGTGTAACCATGGCTCGGAAAAGGGAGAGCTCTGAAGCTCCTGGGACTCGCCAGAAATGACATTTCCCAATTGTTCCCAACTTTTCATTAGGCAGGCTCCAAGCTGTGTCGCTGGTAAAGCTCCTGGAAGAGCTCGGGTTTCTGGCAGGAGTTTGTTGTCCTGCTCAGAAATGTTCTGGCGCTCGAATTTCAAATAGCAGGGAGGGTTTCTGGCATCAGGAACGTGGAGGAGACCCCAGTTAAAATAATCGAAATGGAATTGGGCTTTGTCCTGAGCTGCCAGAATTGAGTGGATGCAGAACGTTGTTGGGTTATAAAAATGTCCAAGGAAAATGGTTCCGGTGGAAATTCTGCACAGCTTCAGGTGGACAAAGAAGGGAGGGAAATGCACAGATTTTTGGGTCTGTTTGTTATCTATTGATATGAAGTTATCGTCAAATTTCTCAGTATTTCTGGAGCATGAGGAGTGTTGAGAATCCAACCAGGACTATTGCAGTGCTAAATGCTGAAAGATCAGTAATGTTCAGTTACTGGTGCTACTTTAAGGGCAGGAAGAGTTTTAAAATCTGGTTCTAGCTGTGCATCCTGAGCGCCTGGAGTGTGATCCCTGCAAGGTTGGTCCAGAAGGATCTGGTCCATCTAATTCATGTCTCATGGTGCCACTGGCTGGTGTGAGGTATCGATAAAGGAAGGATGTCCAGTAAATATTGTGAATTTGGGTGAATCAACAGTGATTTTGCAGATTTGCGGCAATTCCTCAGCTGCTCCTGTTGTATGAATTCACCTTGAGGTTATTCCTGCCGCTTTCCACCTCCCACATCCTCCTGGCAGGGCAGGGTGCAATTTATCCTCACATCACCCCCTCTCTCTTGCTATCTGGGCTTCCTCAATGACTGCAGGATTCCATCCTCACACCAACCACTCACTCCCATCCCTGGATTCCCAGAGCAAGAGGTCATCCCAGAGATTAGGTAACATGCCCGAGGTTACCCAGGCTGCTTGTGGGAGAGCTGGGGAGTGCAGGCAGCACAGCCCATTGTGGTGCTCTGTCCCAATCTCAGCTGTGAGCCTGATGCAAGACAATCCTTTATTCACAGCCAGTTGGGAGGAAGTGGCTTATGAACTCCAGAGATTAATTTTGGTGTTGGCTGTGACCTCTCTGCTCACCCTAAAGATCCCTGAAGTGTGGGGATGCCTCGGATCAGGGCAGGCAGGAAAGCTTTCCCAAGAGGAGCAGTGAGTGTGAGCAGAGAGCCATGCCAGCTCAAATCGTAGCTTAACACCCAAACGGAACCCTTTTCACTTGGAAAATTCCATTTTCAAATATCAGCTCGGCAGTGACAGGTGCTTGCAGGGTTATTTCGTGTTCCAGCCAGGCAAGCAGAGGCTGAGGCTTGCACTTGTAATATTTCATGTCAAACCAGCACCCTAGGTGTGCTAACCAAGTGTGCAAATAGGATTTCAAACTTGCCGTCCCACGTTCACCTTGCTGCCACTGTCTTCTCCCTTCACTGAGCTGCATGAGCAGATCTGTGGAGTTTCCCCTCGTGGGAAACGTCCTGCTGAACTTCCAGGGGTTTGCTGGAGCCTGGCACAGGGCAGGATGTCCCTGCTGGGCTCTGGCAGGAGGGAAGGGTGGCTGCTCCTCACCCCCCACAGGAGGTGGCTGAACCCATTAAATCCTAAACATGAAACCCTAACATGAGCTAGGAATCAGGGATTTAGGGCCAGTTTGGTGCTCTAAGCACGACGCTTGGACTCCCTGGCAGTTCTGATTCCACCCCCACAAAGGAGTGGGAGGATAACTGATATTCCAGAATTAATTCCAGCCACACGTGCTGTTACTCCCACTTTTTCTTCTTCATCAGGAGCCCTCATCATCCTCGTCTCCCCTGCCCCTGCACTCCAGGGCAGCAGGGAGGGAGGCAAGGGGAATATTTTGGCTTTTTTACCATTCTCCATGTGGTTCCTCTCGATGAAGTTGCGGCCCAGGTCTGCCTTGCAGATTTTCTCCACGTGCCTCATGCAGACGTTGAGGAGGTCATCCCTGAGCAGCCCCATGGATGGGCTCATGCTCTCCCCTTCCAGCAGCACGCTGTAGGTGGGCAGGGATGGTGGGGGCACGTAATTCCTCATCAGAGCCCCAAATTCCTGAAAAAAAAAAGAGAAAAAAATTAGGTTAATGAAGAGTGTAAGGTGTGGAGGCTAAATCCGAGGGAATTGGTTGGTGTTAGGACCCAAAAGTGCAAAGAAAAGCAGTGAGGATGGGCAGGAAAATGTCCATTAAAAAAAAAAATAAATAAACGTGGCGTGGCTGAGTTCATTCCAGAGCAGAGAATGTGCTCTGGAANAAAAAAAAAAGAGAAAAAAATTAGGTTAATGAAGAGTGTAAGGTGTGGAGGCTAAATCCGAGGGAATTGGTTGGTGTTAGGACCCAAAAGTGCAAAGAAAAACAGTGAGGATGGGCAGGAAAATACTCTATCCATAAAAAACCCATGGCACGGCTAAATTCACTCCAGAGCAGAGAATGTGCTCTGGAAATGGCAAAGAAAAACAGGGAGGATGGGCAGGAAAATGTTCTATCCATAAAAAACCCATGGCACGGCTAAATTCACTCCAGAGCAGAGAATGTGCTCTCGAAATGGCAAAGAAAAACAGGGAGGATGGGCAGGAAAATGTTCTATCCATAAAAAACCCATGGCACGGCTAAATTCACTCCAGAGCAGAGAATGTGCTCTCGAAATGGCAAAGAAAAACAGGGAGGATGGGCAGGAAAATACTCTGTCCATCAATACCAAGTTCATTCCAGAGCAGAGACAGCTCCCCATGCCCGGGTGAATCCCTGACAGGGATGTGCAGTGAACTGGGGAGGTAAAAACATCTCACTTGGGATTGTCTTAGGGACAAATCCCGTCCTCACGGGGACAAAGGAAAGGCCAACGAGGTCTCTGTCACCTGCAGGAAGAGCACGGAGTCGCTGATCTGGTGGATCTGCTCCCTGTTCTCCTTGTCCTCCCGCAGCAGCTTCGCCCTCTCCTCCAGCTCATCCACGATTTCCTTCACGTTCTCCGAGGCGATCTTTTCCCTCTGGTCCAGGGCAGCCTTCACCTCATCCCTCTGCCTCTCCAGGTCACGGATCAGCTCCTTGAAGTGCTGGTCCACCGTGGCTTTCTCGTTGGTGGTGTAATTCTGGGTGGGCAAGGGGCAGAGGGAGGAGGCAGCAGGAGAGAGGAGGAAGAAAATATTGAAATTTTCAGGGAGTTTTTTGCTAATAGGGGGACGCAGAGTGGGATAAATCCAAGGATTCTAAGATTTTAGATTATGGAAACTCCAGCTATGCAAGTCTTAGCAGCAGGGAAGTTGTGCTGAGAGAAGCAATACTTGTTCCTGCAATAATCACATGTGTGCAATCCAGAAGGAGCACTGCCTGCCCAACTGTAAGAGCAGATCTTTTATTTCAATTCCTGCGCTCACAGGTGATATTTAAAAACCCTCCTAAATCATGGTTCTGGCTCCTGGACAATTTGAGGACCGAATTCCCACCGTTTCAAAGGATGAAAGGTGCTGAACTGCTTTTTACAAGCCTGACCTCGAGGTGCCTCTGAAATATTCCTCAGAAGGACTGTGGATGTAGCTATATTGAGAGTCAACATTTCTAGGTCAGGTTTCCAATAATAATAATAATAATAATAATAGTAATAATAAAGCAGATGAAAAGCAGAGCTGGTGAGCCAATGTGCTTGCACCACATAAAAGGGAGAAGAATGGCTTTGCCTATTAATATTATGCAAATTTTCTGGGGTGTCTCCAACTTGTGCTTTCACTGCTTTGTTCAGTTAGGCTATAAATGAAAAAAATAACACCATGACTCTATTCCAACCCTTACCACGGTGCAGGAATTATTAAGGAGCCCTCTCTCAGCATGGAAATCAGCTGTTCCACCAGAAATAAGATGTTTGTTGGGGTAAATCCATGCATTCCTGCCGCCTCATCTCTGTCAGGGCAACCCAGAGCCCTTTCGCAGGTTATTTGCGGATTTTGTTTCTAAATCTGCCTGGCTATTGGTGATGGAAGGGGCAGAAAGGACCTAAAAAAGCACCCAGAGCAGGGAGGTGCCTTGGTTTTGTAACCAGGCTTGATCTCCCCGCAGGGAATGTCGCAAGATGACTTCAGTGGGAGTTGTTGTTTCCAAGATTTGGCTTGGAGTTTGGGACAGGGATGAGATAGAGGCTGGGAAGGGATGGAGCGAGGAGGAGCTGGATGTCTTGAGGAAAGGAGGGGAAGGAGGAAAATGGTGATGACAGGAGGAAGAAGTGAACTGAAGATCTCCAACGCACCTTGATGCGATCTCTCTCCTTCTGCCACTTGTCCACCTCATCCTCCACCTCGATGATCTTCAGCTGCAGCTGCTCCTTCTGCAGGGACAGCTCGGCCTGAGGGGAGAGGAGACAGGGGAAAGAGCCTGGTGAGCTGGGGGTGACAGCCCTGAGCCTCCCTGATGTGCTGAGCAGCACCAGGCAGGAGCTCCACGCTGCTGGCACTGCCCAAAACGGGATCGATGCCTTAGGATTTTAGCTTCTGTGTTTTAGTGTGTCTGTAACCCTGCAGTGTGTAACTCTGCACTCCACACAGGGTGCTAAATCCTGTTCTCAGCATTCTTAGACAGAATGAAAGGACAAAAGCTTGAACCTCCAGGACACCTCACTGCCTCAGAGCCCAAGATATGTAAACAGCAGTGAACTGGGGGAGCAAACTTGGAGTAATTGACTTCATTAGCTGAAGCTGGAATTGGGGGATTAAAACTCAATATGCAAATGGACAGAACATATAAAGTAAGAAAAACTCATGACTTGGTGTCCATTTTGGGTGGGCTTTCCCCACCCTAAATGCACCTGAAGGCCCTTCAGTAAATTTATCTTCTTTTTATTCTCTTAACTTTGCCCAGGCTCTGCTGTAGGTAAGCCTGACAAGGCAGCAGGATCATGTGCAGAGTCAGCTCCCTCAGCACAGCACCCACCTCCCAAGCTGTCAGGGTGCTGCTTTTAATCACATGGGAGTCATGAGCTGCAGGGAAAGGAAGGGAGCTGTTTCAAAATTCAGCTGTGTGTGCAGAGCAGGGCCCAGCCCAGGGTGTGCCTGTGCAGCAATAACAGTTTTCATGTAATTACGGAATGACGTTTGACGAGTGTTGCAACAAGAGGATGATGCCTCCGGCAGGAATTCTGTTTAGACAGGATTGTGGATTAATTTGCTCTGAATTGAGAGCTTTCATGTAGCGATGGAGCTGGGGAATGCTTGGAAAAAAGTTTTTAAAAAAATTTTAAAAAACCACAGGAGGAGGAGGAGGGAGGAGGTGTAGTCAACCTGCCTGGCTGAGATCAGCAACTTCGCTGGGATTGATTTGCATTTCGTTGTGCAGAGCCTTCCCAGAGCAGCTCAGAGCTGGGATTTGCACAGGAATTCACAGCACTGGAGCCACGGAGGTTGGGCAGCCATGCACCATTTCCCTGGATCTCTGATTCCCTGGATCTCTGACTCCCTGGATCAGCCCAGGACCTGCATGCTGGCAATGCCATCCCCGTTAACTCCAGGCAATCCCTCCCCGGGTCATTCCCAATCCCAATCCCTGCCCCACAGATCCTCCCCGAGCTTTGTTGGTGCATTTCTGCATTTCATGTGTGTGCAGCTTGGTCACAGCCATGTGGCTGTGGGACACCAAGCCCAGAGCTGCTGAGGAACCACGGAGCTGGCAGAAATTCCTAATGTTCTGTTCTTTCCCAGTGTTGGGGAAGTCCTCAAAACCTGCTGTTCGTGTGGGATCTGCTGGAAAACCGTTGGATTCATTGTTGGGTTAACCCAACTGCTTTGTTGCCTTATAAAACACAAGAAAAGCGGGAGGAAAAATGGGAAATGTGCTCCGAGTTGTCTCAGCGCCAGGAAAGCTTCATCTTCAAATTGTTTTTAGGAGCTGGGAGAGCCCTGGCCCTCTAAATATTATCCACACACCCTCAGCGGTGACCATGAGCTGATTCTCACCCTCTCAGGGGTTTAGGGTTTCCTGGCAAAGCATTTTGTGGCACAGGTTCATCAGGGAACCCACACTGGCTTCCAGATGAGAAAATTTGCTCTGCTACCCATCAAAAGAACAAAGAGATGAGTTCGATCCCGTAATTTTCACATTTTCAAGACAGCGACTCGGAGGAATTCCTGCTGGTTTCCATTCCCGCGTGCAGTGGGAGATGTCCTGTGCATCAAGGCTCTGCACAGCAGGGAAACGCAACGAGATGGAAATGTTTTAGATCCATTTATCCACTGCATAAACCAATATGAGAAATTACACCCAAATTCCAGTTGTTTCCTTGAGCCACGGAGCTGCATCCAGGTGGAATTAATTGTTAAAAGCAAAAGGCTCATTCCCAGAGTAATTATTTCCCTCCTCATCCCCAAAAATCAGGACATTCTTATAAAAATGTGAGTGAAATCCTACAGAAAAGGTTTTTTTGGGGGAAGAGCAGCCCATTCACAGCCACTCCCAAACCTCAAAGGATTTGAAGAGAAAGATGACAGGAAAAAATATCAGGTGATGGCTGCAAGGTGGTGATAACAATATTATACTTTTATAGTCTTTTAATTATGATGAGTCTCCAAGGAATTTTGGGAACTATTATTTGGAAAAGTGGTCCTGACTCTCAGCAGTTAAACCATCACCCAGAAAGGTGGTTTGGGATGTAACAACAGTTTAAAAGCAGCCCCACACGACAATTTGGAGCGAGATTTATGATTTGCAAATGGAAATTACAGAGATAGTCCCAATAGCCAGGATGCAAATCCCACACTCAGCCAGGTTTGGCAAAGGGGAAAACACCAGCAAAGGCTCCAGCAAGGGCAGGGGAGGTGAAGGGAGGTGTGATTGTGTGCTACTGCAAAAAATTCAATAAATATTACAAAAAAACACCCTAAACATAGGGGAAAAAAGTTGAAGAGAGGTGCAGGAAGACTCTGGAATAGTGGAAAAATTGGTGGTGTGGGCATAAGGGTTCAGGAATGGTGCTCTGGAGGTGGAGCACAACATCAAGGGGTGCAGGAGGCGATTTCCTGATGTTTTAAAGACCTTTTTTTTTGTCTGGAAGGTTGCTTTAGCTGTCCGTGTATATCACAGATATACATTTACAGTATGGGGGCCACAGGTATTGGGGACAGGCAAGGTCTCAGCTTCATTCCCTAAGAGGAAATTTCTACCTTTGTATTTCTCACATTTTCCAGGGTGGAATAGTGGTGAGGGACCTTACAGAGCAAATCCATTGGAAGATTTGGGGTTCAGAGGATCCTAATCAGAGACAATACAAGCGACATCCCCATTTTGGGGGGAACCTCCAGTGCAGAAATAAGAGGAACAGTGGGGAAAACCCAGGAAAATCCAGTTTTAGACAATTTTCAGCCATAGCAGGTGGTCAAAAACCACAGAGAAACGCCAGAACTGAGAGTCCTTGGGCTAAGACTGGACCGCCTATTAAAGTCTTAAGTTAATTAGGGCAGTTAAGAGGCTTCAGTGAAAGTTCAGAGCGTACATCCAAACATTCCCAGCTGATCCCAGGAGCTGCAGAGGGGAGGTTTTGAGCCTCGCAGAGGATGATGCAAGGTGGTTTTTGCAAGGCAGCAGCAGCAGCAGCACAAGCAGCATCATGCCCTGAATGCTCTGGGAACACCTCAGTGTCCCCAGCCTGGGAGAGCTTTGCTAATTACCCTTCCAGCAGCATCCAGAGGCAATCCCAGAGCTGGAGAAATGCTGCTCAAACTCAGTGCGGTGGGGATGCCGTGGCTGAGAGGTTGGAGTTGTTTGACACATTATTTCTGCTGGGTTTAGAATTGCATTTCCCCACTGAAGTTTCTGTGTAGCAATAAGAGTTTTCAGTGGGTTAAAGCCTCTGCCAGCGTCCTAGAAAATGCCACTGGAGAAGCTGAGGCTCTCTGCACAGCTTGGAGAGAATTCCTGGATTTTCCCTGGATTCTGCCCTCAGCGTAGAGAATTAATGCAGAATTCGAGCAAACAGGCAAATCTGCTCCAACCACAGTTTGCTGCAGGTCACTTCCCCCTGATACGAGATTTCCAAATGGGAAAATCCTGCAGGAAACTCTGGGGAAAGAGCATCTATTTTAAGCTGGTGTAGATAAGGTCTCAGAGCCACACTGCACCAGAAAGGTCCCCAAACCCTTCCAAGATTTTAATTTGTTTGCTCTCTGCTCAGTGAAAGCGATGCAGGGCTGGGAATCCCTCCGGATCCATCTCTGGGGCTGCTTTTCTTCAAAGCCTTTGTGAAATCCTCCCTTTTCAAAGCTGCCCCGTGGGGAGGAGGAACCCCCAGCTCCCCTTCCAATGCCTGGGTTCAGCATGAACTTTGCTTTAAAAGAGAAAGAATTAAGGAAAAAAAGCCAAATCAAAGAGGTTTTCAGCAGGGCTGAGCTGACGTGCTGAGCGCCAAGGCTGCTGCTGGAGGTAGTGCCAGGTGATTTACAGCTCTGCAGCTGGCAGAGGTGAAGTTGTCTCGTTGGGAGAACAGGCTCGTAAAACAGGTTTGGGATGGAGGATCCCCTTCAGCATGAGGGATGCTGGCTCAAAAGGGGGCTCTGGTTGTGCTGATAAATCAAGGATTTTAGTGGACTGTCCAAGCTGCTGTGGAGCATCCTCACTTTTCCAGTGTGAGCGGTTATTTCCCAGCCTCACAGACTTTTTCTTGGCTGGTTTTTTTGGTACTGATTCTGGCGCAAACTGTTGCTTCTCCTTTAAATCTGCAGCAGGAAACGAATGCAAAGTGGATCTGGGGAGAGCATTAAAGGTTTGCTGGGTGAAATACGCAAATAGCACTGGGTGGGAAGTCAGGACAAATGTCTGTCTGAGTCCCTGTGCCTTTCACTTGTGTCTGCTCAGCAGGAACAGGGGGTGAGTGATTCTCACCCCAGGCTGCTGGAAAGTGGGAGATGCTGCAGTGTTCTCTGTGTGACACAGAGATATCAGGCTTTGCACTGCTCTAACTATAGTGTCTGTGCTCTGGCTTGTTTGCATTCCTCCTCTCTCTGTCTGCTCCGTGAGACAAGCAGGGTTTCCTAATTCCACAGGAGGATTTTCCCCAGCTCTAAAGCACTGTGTTCCCTGCAGGCTCACAGCAAACAGGCTCGTGAACGAGGCTGAAATCTGTTTTAATTCTGCAGGACTAAAGGGGAAATGGACCTAAACCGAGCTTATTCTGTGACAGATTTGTGCCACCAAAACTCTGAGCACCCAGGCTGGAAAGACAGAGAAACAAACACCAGGTCTGGAATCCTCTCCAGTTCTGGAGTCACAAGATAGCCAGGGACTAGGAAATCCTTGCAGATGAACCAGATAATCCTGGACATCCAGCACTGTGTGCAAGGCTCTGCCCAGATGCAGCTTTATTCTGGTCACACTCCAGTGGCAGAATGAATTTAGAGGTTTTAAAGCCACCCTGGAGCTGCTGGGATGCCAAGCTGGGACAACAGGACAGGGATAGGGATGACCTGGAATGGGGTTGTTGCTCATCCCTTCCAAAAGGGCAGCAGCACCAGCCACCCTTCCAATTTGTGGTCACATTCCTGCTCTGACTGATTTGATAAGATACACACCAGGGGCTTGGAAATATTCATTGCTCTTTGTGGTTCTCGCTGAAGCTCCACCTCTGGTGAATAAATCAGGGGTGGGAACAAACATTTGTAGGCAACAGCTTTCGCGCTAATTGTTTTTGTCTGAGTGAATGCTCGCTCGAGTTCCAACATGATCCAACTCGTTGTCAGGAGAAACTTGCACATGTGCATGATTCATGTTGATAAATCCGAAATGCTTTGGGCTCGGCAGCGGCAGAACCAGGGGTGGCACAAGGACTCTGAGAGAGTAGTCCAACAGCATTTAAATCACAGTTCTCTGCCCATCCACGGCTGCCTCTCCAAAAGCAAGGTGCTGTAGGTGTATCCAGCCCCAGGAGGAAGGATCTGAGCGGCTCTGCTTCCTCAGGAAGCAGCTGTTCACCTCATTTCGGGGCAGGAATGGGACACCTTGGCAGACACCAGACACAGCTTTGTGTTAGAGCTTGGCAGTGCTCAGGGCTGACATCAAAACCACGAGAACAGGCAATTATGGAACAAACAGCAGGCTGGCAAGCCCTGCAGGAATTTGAGAAACTGGCTGAGACATGGAAGAGGCTTTGTCTGGTTTCAGGGAGGCTGCAAGCTGGAGGTGACATGGCAAGAAAAGCCCAGAGAAGGCAGAGATAAACTCCACACAAGATGCTCTTTCAGCCTGATGAGATAAATCTTCCCAGCTCCTTAGAAAGAGTTAAATTGTTCTTCCCATGAAGGGAACTGAAGGATTTCTCCCAGCAGGTCCTGTGTTCGCCTGGTCACCACATCACAGCACTGGTTTGGGGTTTAGGAGATCTCAGTGCCTTTCCAGCTCCTGACTGTGTGACTCCAGGCACTTTGATGTAATTATTGTACACTTCTCCTGTCCTGTCTGCTTAGAAAGTTTCTAGGCCTGTTTTTACCACGGGGATTTGCAGCAACAAAAGTGGTGATACCCTGATTTTTGCTAGAACAACTGAAATACTCCTCATCCACCCAGAAAGCAAACAACAGGAGGCTTTCAGCAAACAAAGGTGAAAGCCATTTCATTTGTGGAATCTCCCTGGATGTCCATTCTCTAAAGCTGTTGTAGTAACACTTCGGGGAAAATGATTGTGTTTTGGGCTTGCACCAGGGTTTTGGTTTTTTTTTCCATCTAAGCTTCAAAAGACTCTTTCCATAGGTGTGGCTCAAGAGAAAAGAAAAGAAAAACAACATAATCTCACGCTAAGGAGCTGAGATAGCAATTTTCAATAGTTATTAGCACCCATGAGTAACTGTAACAACCACTGATTTGACAACTTGTATTCTGGAAGTCCTGATGCTGAGCAATGCACACCTTTCTGTGGGTAACACCACACAAACACTGTCAAAACTCAAGAATTTTAAAAAAAAAAACTTAGCATTTAAGGTGTTGGTTCAACTTCTGCTGAAAGTCAGGTGCGCTGAAAACCAGGTTCTCCATCCCCTAAATCCACTCTGCAGCACAACTAGAGTGCTGTGCTGTTCCCATCGGGATTAGGAGAATGACAATCCCATGGAAAACGGCATCAGTTCTCCACTAAACACTTCCCATCCACCACCACTGCAGCCCAGGATTACATCCCAGGCATCATCTGAGGAGAAACTGCAGGCTGGGGAGCAAAAGCTGTGCTGTGACATTGAGATCTCCACACCGAGGGGAACAGAAGGAATAAAAGGAGAATAAAATTACCTCTTTGCCCGCCTTCTCGATCTCCACCGTCACCGTGCTGTGGTTCTTGTGCTCCTGGAACATGCAGAGGTAGCAGATGCACATCTGGTCCGTCTGGCAGAACAGCTCCATGGTCTTCCCATGCACAGGGCATTTTCTGGCTTCGAAGTCCCTGATGGGGTCCAGGAGCTGGTGGTCCCGGAAAGCTGCTCCCTCCAGGTGGGGCTTGAGGTGCAGCTCGCAGAAGGAAGCCTGGCACACCAGGCAGGACTTGACAGCCTTCTGCTTGTTGTCGATGCAGGAGTCACAGAGAACATCCTCCAGCTTCACCCGGGGCCGGGAGCTGGTGGCTCTGTCAGCCTTGTTGAAGGGTCTTCTCAGGTCCCCCGTCTCCACCAGGGGCAGGGAGGATTTCTTCAGTTCCCCCATCTGCCCGGCAGAGAACAAGGACTTCCTCCCTTCACCGTCCCCAGGCAGGAAGCTCTTTTTGGAATCCAAGGAGAAGAGGGACTTCCTGAGGTCGCCTTTCTCCGGGAAGGACAGGGCTGGCCTCCTCATGTCTCCAAGCTGTCCGCCGGCAAACTGCATCTTCTTGGAGTCGGCCGAGTCCATGCTGAAGTAGGTTGACCTCTTCTCGTCGGATGACTCCACAAATTGAATGATGGGCCTCTTCCAGTCACTCCCAGAGAAGAGGGAGCTCTTGATTTGCCCCGTCTCCAACGCAGCACCGCCCGTGCCTTTTATAGCTTCTTTCTCGCCTCCGCCAGGGCTCGTGGCCTTCTTGGCTTCCTCTTCTTTTTTGGGGGCAGTCGGGCTCTTGGCGTCCTCGGGTTTGGTGGCAGTGCCGTTTGTCCTGGCGGCGCTCCCCGTTTCCATGTCCTACGCAGGGTCAGTGCTTCCTCTGCTCAGTCTCCTCCAGCTCCTGGCTCCTCTCAGCCCCTCCGAGGCAGGCAGGTCGTGGTCTGGGCGAGGAATGGCTCTGGAGCAGCTCTGGAATGCCGGAACCCTTGTGCCCGAGTGAATCACCTGGAGCTCCTGCAGCCGAGGTGGATGAGGGGGGAAAGAAAGGAGGAAAGGAAGGAGCAGACGGTGAGGGATCAGAAGCTCCAGCTGTGCAGTTAATTATACAAGGCAGTCCACACCCAGGAACATTCTTGTCTAACCAGGTTGGGGAGGAAGGGCTGTTTATATACATAGAAATGTCTCCTTGAAAAAAAAAAAAAAAAAGAAGAAGAAGAAGAAATCATTTTCATTAAGATGTAGCAACCAGTTCCACCGCTTGTTGTTTCAAAAATAATTTGGCCAGCAGCTGAGGTTCCCTCCTTGCAGAGATGGGCAGGGAGACCATGAGGTGCCCAAGGTGGGCTTGTTAACTGGGTCATCCCCATGCACCAAAATAATTAGGGTTGTAATTAAAATGAACGCCTAGAATAAAGCATTCTTCAGCAAGGCTCCCCCGAGGGCTTGCTGCGTTCAGGAGGGAGGAGAAATGTATGGTTAATACTGGGTTTAAACGGCCCTATTATCTTTATTTTGATTTTATTTTGGGTTTGGGAAGGTCTGTCCATCTAGAGCCGGAAATAACCCAGAACCAGTCAAACTTGGCTGGCCCTGCTTTTCCCACAGGCCACGGAATCTCCAAAGGATGAGTGGTGAAATCAAACCCCCACTGTGTTCTCTGAGATAAGAGCTCAGCTGCGTCCTGCATGACTCTTCCCATAAATGGTCTCAGAAGTGAGACACACCTGGAACACACCTGGAAGAGGAACCATTTTGCAGCTTAGATGGTCGAAATATCTCTTTCCAGAGGAAAGAAGTGAAGAAGTTTTAAAATCAGATCTGTCTCCAGCAGCTGAATTGCTGGGAAATGTTCACTTTTTGGAATCACAGAGGATTTCAGGAGGAAAAAAGCAGCTCTTTATAAGCACTGGTGGATTCCAGTGACTTCAAAAGAATGAGGTTGATCTTCCCCTCGCATCACTTCGGATTATACTCGGAATTTCAGTGAGATTTCTCTGAGATGAATGCCCAGGGTGCAAATTAAGCACGCCGGAGATTTGTGCTTAATTGAGTTTTATCAGAACACACCGGTGGCGTTGCTGGAAAAGGTGATTTTTACCTGTAAAAAATCTCCTTAATTATCCACCAGGAACCCTCTGTTGGAAGGGATTTGAGGAAAAATCCAGCTCTGCATTTTCCAGCTTTTTTTTTTGAGGTGTGGAGGAAACAGAGGCAAAGCAGGAACAGCAGAAATTCTGGATCTGACAGGAAAAGGGAAGAACCTGAGTTACAGACAGTTTCTAAAGGCTTTGTCAGTGCAAAAGGAGAGCAAAAGAAAGTGAAATTCTTTTTCTGGGGTCCTGGCTCATCGATCCATCCCCTCTCACTGCCTGCATGTTGTTATGACTCTCTCTTTATGAAAAATGCCTCCGCATTCTGCATTTTTTGGATAATGGTTGTTGGGAAAGGACATTTCTTTTCATTAATAATTTTTTATTAATAGTCCCACAGCCTTTCATGACTCAGAATTCATTCCCCGGCGCAGGAAAAGCCAATGCCGCTTTTTCAGACCCGATTTCATAAAAGCAAAATTTGACTGACATAAATACATTTCTTTCCCCCTGGCTTGCTGGGCTGAGCTGTTCTTCAGAACATCAACAGTCCTGTAGGTCTCCAAGTAATTAAAAATACTGCAGGGTGGAGGCTTCTGTTCTCACGTGTACTGAGGAGACTCAGCAGAGCTTCTCCAGCCAAGGTTAATCCTGGAGGAACAGAAAACATCCCCAGGAAGAGGTCTGGCTTGGACAGAGGTGGCCTTGGTTTGTTTTCCTGATGATTTGATAAGATTTTGGAGCAGGGAAAGCAGATAAAAAAAGGTTAGGGATTGGATTCCTGGGGTTTGGGTTTGCAGAGTAAATCATGGAATGGGTTCGAAGGAACCTTAAGGATCTTCTAATTCCACCCCTGCCATGTCCAGAGACACTTTCCACCACCCCAGGGTGCTCAGAATTCCATCCAGCCTGGCCTGGGACAATTCCAGGGATGCAGGGGCAGCACAGCCTCTCTGGGAAATCCATTCCATGGCCTCACCACCCTCACAGGGAACAATTCCTCCCTAATATCTCACCGAAATTTCCTCTCATTCAGTTTGGACCCATTTCCCCTTTCCCATTCCCTGATCCAGAGTCTCTCTCCAGCTTCCCTGCAGCTCCTTCAGATCCTGGAAGGTGCTGTGAGTTCTCCACACAACCTTCTCTTCTCCAGCCTGATCATTCCCAACTTCTCAGCTATTTTCCAAGTTTTTCCAGTATTTCCAACTCTCAGCCTATCTCCAGCCCTCTTATCAACCTCACTGCCTCCTCTGGACCTTCTAGTGTTGGAGACCTCCCATTCCAGGTGCCCATTTGTGCCCAAACACCTCTTCCAGGCGATTTGGGAGCCAAAATCCATCCCAGCCTGGACATCTTCTCCCCGCCGCTCCCAGAGGGTGTCTCCAGCACGAGCTCATTTCTGCAGGAGCATCCCCTGGGATTTTTTGCTCTGCTGCCCTGCTCAGGACTGTCCCAGCACACAGTCCCTGGCTGTGACTCAGAGCACACACCCAGTGGTGGCATCTGCAGGGCCTTTCATCTGCAGAACTCGGCAGGGCTTTTCAAAGCTTCGCAAATTAAACCTGACAACACCTTTGCAAAATAGGTCTGGGCTGGTAACCCCACGTAGCAATTAGGGAAACTGAGGCATGGGCTGGGGAGCTGGTGAATTTTTCAGCAAAATGAAAAGTTTTTTTTCTCCCCTGAAATTGCTGCGCAGCCTTTTCTCTTTATTTTTTTTTCTCTTTTGCATTCTCTTATTTTTCACCTTTTGCATCCTCTTATTTTTCATTACTGTGACCTCTCTAAATCCTTGCTGCTTTTTATTAACACCTCACGATGCTGCTGTTCTTGTTCTGAACCTCATTTTTTGGTCACTGTACCAGAAATCCGGGTGTTTTATCTCTTGTACCAAGCCATTTCCACTGTGCAACACAGCTGCACTCAGTTGACACCTGGAAAAACCAATCTCCCCGGGATGAAAAAGTGAAAGAAACTGGGTCCACTTCAAACTAAATAGAACAGAAACAGTTAAGCCAACCCCGGGGCACTCCTTTAGACAGGCTCCAGAGCAGGTTTTCAAACAGCAGCGAGTGATGAAGTCATGGGGAGTCAGGCAGAATTAGCTCAACCAGCCCATGATTCACTGGCCTTGGTTCTCACAACAACTCCAAGCCAAGCAGGAGCACAGAACCTGCCTGGTAATTGCCTTCTCCGTGCTCTGCCCACTAATCCACAGCGCCTTGCACATCTTGCATATTTCCAGCCCTTTCTCATTTCTTCCACCTTTCCGTGAAATAAATCCCTTGGCCAGAAGATGTGACGCCGGGGTGGTTCAGGGAGGGCTCAGAGATCAATCCAGCAGCGTGGGGACAATTGGGCAATGCCAGGGCAGGAGAGAAGCTGCCAGAGTGACAGCAGAGCTGGCAGAACGAGTTCAGGGCTTCGTGCTGCTCGGCAGGGAGCAGATTGTGGCAGCAGCACATCCAGGAGGGTTACTGGGGCTCTGCTGGGGGAGAGAGCAGCTCTGCAGAGATTCTGGGCTGTGGTTCCATGGGTTGGGTTGGAAGGGACCTTAAAAACCATCCAGTCCCATCGGCAGGGACACCCTCCACCATCCCAGGCTGCTCCACCCTGGCCTTGGACGTTTCCAGGGATGGTGCAGCCACAGCTCCTCTGAGCAATCTGTGCCTCACCACTCTCTGAGTAAAGAACTTCTCCCAAACATCTCTTCTAACCCTTCTCTTTTCAGTTCAAAACCATTACCCCTCGTCCTGGTTTTTTGCCCATATAAAAAGCCCCTCTCCCTGCTTTTCCTCCTTAATACTGGAAAGCCCCAGTGAGGTCTCCCTGGAGCCTCCTCCTCTCCATGCAGAATTTAGATGAGATAGACTCATTTTATACGGGATAGACTCAATTTAAATGAGATAGACTCAATTTAGAGGGCATAAGGAGAAGCTCAGGTGTTTGTGACAATGTGATCATCACCTGTGGGTCTCACATTAGGAGGTGAAGGGAAGGAAAGCTGAACCAGGAGGATTCAGTTATTTGGGGGATGAATTTGGTTCAGTTCTGAACCTTCATACATCATGATTTGGGGTTTTAGGGTGTTGTGAGCATCCAAGGAGCTCCCCCAGAGCACCACTGAGGATTTCAGGCTTACCTGAAACAGAGGATTAGACAAAGTTAGGAGAATAAAAAGCAGATTAATTTATTAAAGGCCTTTAGATGCATTTAGGGCAGACAGAGCTTACTCCAGAGGCTGCACCCAAAATGGACAGGGAGTCATGAGTTCTTCACATTTTATAAATTCTGTCCAATTAACATATCAGCCATTAATCTTCCAATTACATCTTCGGTTGATGATGTCAATCACCCCAAGTTTGCTCCCCCAATTCACTGCTGTTTACATATTTTGGGGCTCTGAGGCAGCAAAGTGTCCTTGGCTTTCCACTCAGAGGAACTGTTTTGTCTAAAACGCTGGGAACAGAGGTTTTTAACCCTTTGTGAAGCCCAAAACAACACACCAAAGCTACAGACACATGAAAAAACAGAAGCTAGAAGTTCTTAAGGCATCACCACGCAGGCCAGACACCTTCCCAGGGCTCAAACCAGGCCTGCAGGCTATAGCAGGACCATGGGGAATCCCAGTGATTGGAAGGACACAAATCCCTGTTGTGCAAGAGCGATACTGGGCGAGCTGAGCGTGCAGGGTGAGGGTGAGGCAGCATGGCAGTGCCAGGGCTGTGACAGCTCAGAGGATTTGTGCAGCCTGGGGACAACCCCTGCCCAGGGTTTGCGTTGATTCCAGCAAGGCTGAGGGGGAAAATGGCGTGAAATGAGAGGACAAACAGAGGGAAGTTGAGTTAAATGGCAACGTCAGCTCGAATAGGGTGAATTTGCTCGTTAAAAAATACACGCTTTTAAGTAAAAAAAAAAATTATTTTACCCTCTCTGCAGGGGCAGAGAGGGTAGGCTTGATGCAGCCTGGGACACAAAATCCAGGATTCTGCAGCCATCAACACATTGCATAACTGTGCAGAGGATCCTCATGCCTTCCACGTGCTCGCAGGGCTTGTTGCACCACGCTCAGAGTGTTTATAATTAATTAATTAAGCCAGTGTTTCAAGGCTTCTGCTGGTTGCCTGCAGAGGCCAGGAAGGATCCCCCCACACACACTTTGATGATTAACTTGGTTTCTGTGTCATTGGGTTTGAGTTTTTGTTTTCTTTTCCACCTCCTTTTCACTGGAGATTGGTCTGGTGGAGAGGGAAAGTTGGGTGGAGCTGGCTGCACCTCTCAGGTGTCTGCTCAGCACTACAGCAGCATCTCCAAATTCGGGAGCAGGAAGGGATATTCCTTAGCTGGACTGGCAAGGACCACTGCAGACTTCTTGCCATCTGCTTTGCCTTCCTGGGTCTCCCCTTTCCCAGCCTCTCTGCTGTTCCCAGTTTCCCTCCTAGTGCAGTCTCTGCCTTCCCAAGATCCCAGCCCAGCTCCTGGCGAGGTCAGGGAAGGATGGGATTTTGAGTGACTCACAGAGCCCAGCCTGGAGACAAAGTGGGGAAACAGCAGGAGAAAGAGCAGAGCAAAGCCTGGCAGGGCAAGAGGTAAAAGGACAGACAGATGTTAATAGAGCCTCCTGCGAAATCCCCTGAAATGCTGTGGGTTTGGCAATCTCAAGCCAAGCATCCCTGCAGGCCATGGTCCAGCAAGGGCAGAACACCAGCTGAGCATGGAGCACTCCCTGCCCTGCCTGCCCGGGGGACAGAAACTGTGCCTCTGTCCCTCCCGAGCCACCCAAGGTCACCGGGCAGCCTGGCACAGAGGGAAAGGGGAGCAGGACAGCTGAGGATGAGGAGGGGCAGTGCTTCCTCCCCTCCCTGTGCTGCTTCGTGGTGCTGCTGAGGAGCTGGGGGTGTTGGCAAGGCCATGGATTTTGGGACCAGCTCGGGGCTTTTGGCCAGCGTTTTCAATCCTTAGAGCACACTTGTGTCCCCAAAAGTTCCTTCAGCTCTTGGAAAAGCCTCAAGTTGGAGTTGGATCTGAGCCCTGAGGAGGCTCAGAGGGATGGAGGCATCACCCACCCAGAGCAGCAGGGCTGAGCAACCCCACGGAGGTGGGAGAACCCCAGCAGAGAAAATCCTGCTCCCTGTGGCTCCTGCCCTGCGCTGAAACCTCCAGCAGAGCCTTTGGCCCTGTTTTGTCACCCAGGAGCCACCTCAGCACCTGGGGAGCTTTAGGAGGGCTCTGTGGCATTGTTGGGTTCCTGGAAATCAGGAAAAAGGGGGGAAAATCCTGAGGAATGAGGCCACAGCGAGGGAGCGTGAGCTCAGCCCTGCTGTGTGGCTGTGCAGAGGAATTCTTGCTCTGCAAAGCCCCTGGGAAGTGAAATGGGAAAACATGTTGGAACAAGGACACTTATTCACCCTGTGACTGAGCTAGACAAATATCCAGCCCTGTGTGCTGTGCCTGCACGTGTGGATGTTGATTTACTCCCCTCTCCCTTTCCACTGGAAATGCAGAATGGAAAAATAGGGCAGCGAGAGAAATACGAGACAGGGGCGAAGGGGGAGAGAGCAGGAAGAGGGAAAACTCTGGGAAAAGGAGTGAAAAAAAAATCAGAGCAATTCTGGGAGATAAATAAAAATATAAATATAAAATCTAGATAAGAGCACGAACTCGGGGCCTGAAGCTGCTTGACTCATGGCAATAAATTCAGGATAACGTGACAGAAGCTGAGGCAGGTGGAGGGTCAGGACCAGACCTCGGGGAGGGTTTTGCATCCTCCACTCTTACTCAGCAGCAGCAGCAGCAGCTCTGAGCTGCCTTGTCTGGGCTTGCAGTCCTGGGTCAGCATTATCCCTCTGCAGAACAATCCCATCCCTGGCTCTGGGGTGGTGGCAGCTGCCTGGGAAAGCACTCTGTGTGTGTCATGCCATCATCCCCTTTAGCAGCAAAACCAGCAGGATCAGCAGGCTGCAGGCCAGGCCAGCAAGGCTGCTTTTCCCCAGGCAGCAGCGCAGAAGGGTGTTTTGGTGGCTGGAATTGAGATGGAAATGGGATCAGGCAGTCCTTGACACAGCTGCTCTTCCCAGCTCCCTTATCTGCCTCCTGCCAGGGCTGCTCCGTGTTGGAGGCTTGGGAAGGGATCTGGAATCCAGCAGGAGCATGTGGACACCAGCCCTGGCTTGCAGGAATGGGAGTGAAGTTTGGCATCGGAAGGGAGCAGCGTCTGATGGAAAATGTGTGATGTTTGCCTTGGAACGAGCTGGGGACAGGCTGAGCTCTGACGTCAGTGGCACTGAGCTCATGGGCTTCCTTCAGCACCTGCTTGTGCTGCTTCCAAACCCACTGGGCCATGGCAGGGACTGAGCCTCTGCTCTGCTCCTGCCCCTCTCCAGGTGCCTCATCCCTGCTGCTCCACACACCCCACAAGGTCTCCTGCACCCCAGACTGCCCTCACGGCTTCCACCATCCTGTCCCCACACTGAGGCCTCTTTGCCTCGCTCCTGCCTCCTCTGGTGGCACAAAAAGCTCTTCCCAGCCAGCAAAACAAACCTCTGGATGTTCTCCAGCTCCAGGAATGCCGCAGCAGGACCTGACTTGAAGTTGGGGCAGATCAGGAGCTTCTTGGTGGCACAGCAGTGACCACGCACTGCATCCCTGCATGTCCATCCCTGCCTGTCCTCTTCATCCCTGCCTGTCCTGTCCATCCCTGTCTGTCCATCCCTGCCTGTCCTGTCCATCCCTTTCTGTCCATCCCTGCATTTTCATCCCTGCCTGTCCTGTCCATCCCTGTCTGTCCATCCTCTCCCTGAGCCCTCCAGGTCAGGATTTGCAGTGTGGCAGCTCTGTCACTGCAGCAGCTCCGTGTGGGGAGCCAAGTGCCCAAAATGAGGTGCAGGGAGCAGGCTGGGCACTGCCAGGAGCAGCCAGGGGCACAGCCCGAGGCCTGGCACTGCCCACACTGGTGGCCACCGAGGCTGGAGAACTCCCGTGCAGCTCCTGGGAGCTCTGGGAAGTGCCCAGAGGGCCCAAAGCTCCTGCATTCCTGCCTCCCCACCGCGCTGCCTCCCGGCACTGCCTGCTCCTCCAGCAGGATCCTGCCTCCTCGTAGGTGGTACGGTTGGGAAAGAGGGGAAAATCATGGGGGAGATTCCCAGGCAGCTCCATGGGAATGCCAGGGAGTGGGGAAGGGATGCAGGGAACACCTGGAGCTGAGGCAAGGCAGGGAGGCTGGCTCTGCTCGGATCCAGCCTGCTCTCCTGGCTGGCCTTTGTTCCATTAATTGCATTCCAGCTGGAGGCTCCATCGAGTCCCAGCGCAGCCTCGTGTGGCGTCCTGGGGCTGGCTGGAGCCCAGGGAGGGGAGCCAAGGGCTGCAGGAAGGTTGGGAGAGGAAGCAGCTCCCTCCTGGAGCAGGGAATGGCATTGGAAAGGAGAGGGAGAGGAGCTGGAATGGAATGGAGATGGAGAGGGGAGATGGAGATGATGGAGATGGAGAAAAGAGATGGAGATGGAGA
>VZRM01001846.1:145-20991 GCA_013397955.1 Grantiella picta | reverse complement strand
GATGGAGAAAGGAGATGGAGAGTGGAAAAGGACGTGGAGAGAGGAGATGAGGATGGAGAGATGGAGAGCTGGAGAGGGGAGAGGATGGAGAGATGAGCCCCGCAGAGGAGGTGCTGTGGGGCAGGCAGGACACCCCGCACGGGCTGCCAGCCACTAGGTGTCCTCCGTGGCTCACACACGGGTGTCAGGGGCCCCAAAAACCTGGGCACGTTGGAAAAATCCCTCCAGGACACGATGTGTCAATCCCCCTCCACCTGGGATGGGAAGCCGAGCAGGGGTGCCTGGAGCCGAGCAGGGGAAGGGGGTGTTATCCCAATTCCATGGTTTTGTGGGAAGGTGGTGCCTGGACCTGGAGGGATGGGTCCATCCCTGGTGTGTTATACTGGGTACAACCCTCCTGGCTTTGCCAAGCTTTGGGAAAGGGTAAATCCGTGGGATTGCCTGTACTGCACCAGGTTCTCCATGTGCTCCCTGCCCATCCTGCAGGTCCCGGCAGGGTCAGTGCCCTCAGGATCCATTGCCAGGACAACCAGGGCTCCCTGGCGCTTTGATAATCCCTTAGGTAATCCCCTTTGCTCCCCTCCTCCCCGCTGGAATGCCCCAGATGCTGGGAAGGGATCCGTTGGCTTTACAGCAGGGAAAGCACCCCAGATTCCATCCCGACGGGGGTGAACTCCTGGAAATCCCAGCTCTGCCAGCTCTGTTTTTCTGCCCTGGAAAGACCCTCTCCCTAAACGGCCTGAAAGAAGAGTCCAGGAGCAACCCGGTGTTCCCTCTGCAGGGTATTTCCCAAACATCCCAGCTCCCCATCCCACATCCCCTCCCGGCTGAAATCCCCGATCCCTCGCTATCTTATCGGCACACTCATTCCCATCCCCTCAGCAGCACCGTGTAAACATCCCACAGCAGAGCGCTCTCCACGACAATTTCCTCGCCAAACAAAGCCACTTCCCCGCTCGAGTGGCGGCTGAGAGCGAGGATTTCTGTACCTGCTGCTGTTTGAACAAGCCAGGAGCAAACAGAGCTCCTTTTCTGAGAGCTCCCCTGTGCACCTGCTCGGCTTTTCCTCACGGGAAGGTGTCTGTGGGAACTGCTCATTAAAATCCTGGCAGCTCATCACGGCTGCTTTGTTCAGCTCCTAACCTGGAATTTGGCTGAGGGAGGGAGATAAGGCTGGCAGGAGCTGCCAGGGGAGGGGTTTTGTACACTCCAGGCTGCCAGGCTTGGGTTTACATCTTATTCCAGAGGATGGCACCTCTGGTGGCACTGCAGCTCTCAGCGAGGGTGGCAGGGCTGTGCGGGGAAGGGATTGTTGGGATCTCAGAATTGTGGAGCTGCTGCTGGAAACCTCCCTTGGAAGGTGTCCTCTCACACGTTTTGAACTCTGCTTGGCTTTTTTCTTAGGAAAAATGGCAATCGCTCCTCCGAACTCCAATTTTCATTCCTGTGGATTTCTCTCCACCGAGGAGGATTTGCCTGTTTGAAATCGAGGATCTTGTTTGCAGCCTTTCTTTGCCTTTCCATTTCATTTTAATTGAACCAGCAGTTAATCTCTGAGGAGGCTGCCTCCTTGGCCCCAGTGAGGAGATGGCAGAACACCTTCAGCCCTGGCTGTTCTTCCTCTCATTCATTCCCTGTGAGGTTTGGAGCAATCCCTGGGCTGCTCCGCTTCACACCAGATAATGCTGGAGTCAGACCAGAGATTGCAAGGGCTTCCTGTGCTCTTCTTCAGCTTTTTAGCTCAGCCTAGGAAGCTCTTCCAGCTTTCCCTGGTGTTTTCTCCTCCTCGGACTGACCCAGGCTGGCTGGAGCAGAGCCCTTGGCCACCTTCCTCCCCTATTCAGAGAGAGAAAGAGGGAGGATGGGGAGAAGGGGGAAAGAACAGAAACTAAATTAGTCTCCCAGCTGGTAGCAGCGATTCCAGGAGCCTGGCCAAGTCCTTCTCCATCCCCAGGCTGTGGTGCAACTCCTCACCTCCCGCCTGAGCTCTCTCCACGAGCTCTGTGCTGATTCCTCCAGTGGGCTGAGTTTCTGCTCAGATCCCACCCTGCTCCCCTTCCCTCTCAGCTCCTCTTTCCCAAAGACACATTTTCCCTTCCTTTCCCCACGTAAATAACACACATACGGCACCAAACGGTGTGTGCAGCTCTGACAGGAGCCAGAGCTGAGCTGAGCAAACAGCATCCCTGAGCAGGCTGGGGTGAAGCTTTACAGGAGGAAAATGGGAAGATTTTCCAGGGAGAAACTCAAATACAAAACGGGAGAAAATCCCCTTGGGTGTTGTGCATGGATTGCTTTGGTTTCCTGCAGGGATGTGATGATGCTGGAGATAATTTCTGTGTCATTTCACAAGCCCAGCCACACATTGAATCAAGGTTTTGCTTTGCACTCTTGCCCTGTGTCCACACCAGCTCCTTGCACTTATCCAGCAGTTGTTGAATGGTGGCTGAGAGAAAAATTGAATAAAAATCTTGGGGTTTAACTCTGTTTTTTTGAAGCTGGAGCTATTAGAAGTGAAAGAAAAGGTCAAGCCTTGTCCATTCTGGGCTGAATCCTGGTTTCAGCAGCTCCCTGGTTCAGGGAATTGTATTTTCTAAATATTTGCAGCCTGTCCTGCTCTCACAGGATGTGTCACACCTCTGTGATGAAGTGCAGGAGCACTCTGAGACCAGATCTGAAATAATTAAAATTCCCTGAAGGGATGTAAGGTAAAAGGGGCGATGCAGAGCTTTAGAGTGAGAATCCTCCAGGTCTTGGCATGCTGTAAAAAGAATCTATAAGGCTTAAGATCAGCGGGGAAAGAAAGCTGGGCTGGTCCTGGCACTGTCAGGGGGGTTCTGTGCATTGCCAGGGTCAAACTGGGACGTGGAAAGAGAATCCTGCAAAATAATTCACCTGACACAGCCTGAGAAAATGTGTTTTCATTGCCCTGTCCTGAGTTTTGATAAGCTAAGGAGGCAACCTCGGATTCAGAGATTAACTGCCGATTCAATTAAAATTAAATGGAAAGGCAAAGAAAGGCTGCAAACAAGATCCTCGATTTCAAACAGGCAAATCCTCCTCGGTGGAGAGAAATCCACAGGAATGAAAATTGGACACTGGAGCTCGGAGGAGCGATTGCCATTTTTCCTAAGAAAAAAGCCAAGCAGAGTTCAAAACGTGTGAGAGGACACCTTCCAAGGGAGGTTTTCAGCTCCAGCTGGGTGAATAACCACCTCAAAAGGATGCTGAGAGTCATCAGGATGCCTGCAAGGGATGGAGAAACAGGCCAGACGAGCAGGGAGGGCAGAGGTCGGAGTGTGGAGGATCAGCTGTCAAAAGGCAGGCTGAGTAACCCTGAAAGAGACGTTAGAACAACCAGCCCCGAGTTCTTTGGGTGCAGAATAGAAAGGGCAACAAGGAGGGGAGAACGGGTGATGTTCTGCAATCAGGAAGGGGTAGGGATGAGTCGAAGGATTGCCTCAGAAGGGTTTAATCATCAGTGGGAAAGAGGTTGAATGTGGGGCAAGTGGAGGCAGAGGTCCTGAAGGGAATTTGCCAAGTTCCTGGTAAAGACAAAAGTCAGATGAGACAAAAGTCAGAGCTCGCTCTGGTGAGGAGGATTTAGGGGAAAAAAAAATCCCTCTGGTTCTGAAGAGTGAGGGAAACCATGGGTCTCTCATCAGGGATTTTAACATCTCAGCATTATCAGAGGATGAGAGCACCTAACTCAGGGTCTGTAACTAAAGTGGAGGTGGAATTGGGAGAGATTATTTGTATATTAATACAGAAGTGCTGCCTCACTCCTCAGCAGGACGGCACGGAATCTTGGAATGGTCTGGGTTGGAAGGGACCTTAAAAACAATCTCATCCCACCTCCTGCCATGGGCAGGGACACCTCCCATTCTCCCAGGGTGCTCCAGCCTGCCCTTGGACACTTCCAGGGATCCAGGGGCAGCCACAGCTTCTCTGTGCCAGAGCCTCACCTCCCTCACAGTCAGAGCAGATTTTGCAGGGGAGAAGCTCTAAGACTACAGATAAATGGAAGCCAAAATGAACTGTGGCCGCCTAGGTTGTTTTTCTGACTGGTTGTTTTTCTTTTCTAAAAGAATTTAACTTGTAGACAGAGCCTTGGGAGGGGGGGAAAAAACCCTCCCTATTTTGAGGAAGGCAGCTGTGATATGATTTGTCCTGGGATTACTCCAGCAGATCCAAGCCCGTGTCCTCCTCCCACATGGCCGTGGGTGAGCTGTGACCCCAAGGCTGAGATGACGAGGCCAGAGAGATTCCAGCCTCCTGCTGTTATTCCCAAGCTCAGCACATCCAGCTCTGCTCTGCCTCCCTGCACACACAGCGAGAAACCCGAGCCTGTCCTTCCCCTTTTCCTTACTTTCTTTCCTCCTGCTCAGGCACGTCGCTGGCGAGGCCAAAAGTCAGGAGGGAACCCCTGAAGTGCCACGGAGGGAAACAGCCAGCTGGCAAGGGAATGACCCCGGGAGAGGTGGCAGAAAAAGGGGAAAGAAGGGGAGAAAAAAGTTAAGAAGGGGAGAAAAAAGTAAAGTATAGAGAGAGAGAGAGAACATTTTTGCTCCGATTTGTGAGAAATCTCCCCATTGTCTGCTAGCAGAACTCTCCTGGCTCTGGAGCAGCTGCAGCCCCGAGCTCCAGGCTGGAAGCTGGGAGGATGAAAGGCAAGGAAGAGGTGGGAGAGGCCCGAGCCTTGCTCAGGCAGCAGGAGGTGGAAGCTGCAGCAGCGCTGGGCTGTCAGCGCTTTGTGCTGCTCACCCGAGCTGCACCGAGGGAAGGGCTGCAGATGGCAAGGAGGCAAAGGGCTGACGGAGAGGGAAATGTGCCGCTCGCAGCTCCCTGGAGGCACCTGGGTGTCCAGCGGCGTCCAGGGACTGCCCAGGACTCCCTCAGGGTCAGTGTTTGCCAGCCAGGACTTTCCCCAGCGCTGCCTGCAGCAGATAAAAGCTCCTCTCTCCCTCTCCCTGCCCTGGCAGTGAGCAGCTCGTCTCCAGCCCCAGTTCTCCTGCAGGAGCAGATGGGAAGATCTCCTAGCTCAGTTGGAAGAGCCTGGCCTGACTTTGGGGTTTTGGCTCTTTTTTTTTTTTTTACCCACATTTCACGTCTCCAGCGCTGAGCTGTGCTGCTCACAGCTCCCCAAACGCTGCACGGAGCAGGTCTGCTCCTGCTCGGGCTCAGGGGAGGTGTTCAAAGCGCTCCTGCGGGGCAGGGCAGGGGGTTGGCAGCTGCCTGCTTCACCAGCCCTTTCAGAGCTCTGTTCTGACCCTGCAGCTCTGCGCTCTCTCCTGTCCACCCCACACCGTGGCTGTTTTCCCCGCATCCCTGCCCGGTGGGTTTCGTGGGGAGAGCATCCCTGCCTTCTCTCCAGCTGCTTTCCCTGCATCCCTGCCCGGTGGGTTTCGTGGGGAGAGCATCCCTGCCTTCTCTCCAGCTGCTCCACATGGATCTTTCCACCCTCCGGCGGTGCCAGATGAGCCCAGGGCAGTGCCACCAATCCTCGGAGGGGCTGGGGATGTTCCCCCTCAGCTCTGAGGAACAAAGCAATCCCCAACGAGCACAGCAGAACCCAACCTTTATAGCAGCCAAGGCGCCTGCCCTGCCGGGATTAATCATTACACCGAATTAACACTTCCATGACCCCCTGGGTGACTGCAGTGCCAAGCCAGGGCTGTCCTGCCCTTCCCTGTCCTGCCACGGTGCCTTGAATGCCTGCAGGGCAGGAGCTGAGCTGGGAATGCCGCCTGGCACCCTCTGCTGCTGCTGGGGGAGGCTTTGCTGCCCGGGAACAGCTCAGGGTCTGTTCGGAGCTGAGTTCGGAGCAGAGGCCCCTCTCTCTGACCCCACCTCCTTTCCCCCTTTTACGAGGCGCTGGCCCCTTTCAACTGACAGCAGGGCTTTCCTGCCAGCCTTGTTAGCTTTAGCTGGAACAATTTCCTTTGAACTCGGCTTGAATTAACATCTCCATGGCGATGGGATCGGGGCTTTGTGTCTCCGCAACCTGCCCTTCACCCCCAGCGCGAGGTTCCAGGGATGGACAGAGCAGCCTGGCCAGCAGTCCAGCCCTGCCGGGGGAAGCACAGCGATGGTTCTGCTGCCTGCAACATCCCGAGGGGAAGGCAGATGTTGGCAGAGCCCTGCTCAGCTTGGAGGAGCTTTCTGCACAGCCAGGGGATGTGGTGGAGGGAAAGCAGAGCTGATGTGGCCATAAACAATCCCAAACAGCTTCCCTGGGATGGGTTTGTTCAGAGCGGTGGAAGGAAAGCAGTGCTCCTGCTGTGTCCAAACTCAGGGTTTTCCATTCTTGTCCCTCATCCCTCCTGCTGTATCCAAACTGTTTTCCCTTCTTTCCCCTCATCCCTCCTGCTGTGTCCAAACTCAGTGTTTTCCATTCTTTCCCGTCATCTCTCCCACAGTCATCCCCATTTCCAGCTCTGCTTCTTCCTCCCCATTGCTTGGGAATATTGTATTGGGAATGATGTGCTGCTGCCATCTCATCCCATTATCCCATCCCATTATCCCATCCCATCCTCCCCGTGACCATCTCCCTGTTTGCTGCTCAGATTCTCCTCATTCCTCCTCGAGCTCCTTTCCTTCTCCTTTCCAGCAGAAGGAAAATCCCTCTCTTGGGGCTGCTGGAAAACTTGACCTTTCCCGTTCTGCATCTCCCCAGCCCCGTCCAGCCTGGTCACCACATAAAGAGCCACTTTCTTCCCTCCCTGTCCCACTCCTGCTCCCACGTGGCTCTGGCTGTTTGGCAGCACTGGGCTCTCTCCAACAATATGGGTTTTTTTCCTCTTGTACAGCGAGACGCTGCTTTTGCAGCCAACTCCGTAGGTGGGGGAAAAAAAGAGGCTTTTTTTCCTTGGAATGTCGGGTAAATTCTTTGGGAGCTGCCTCGGGGGAATGGCAGCTCGGCTCCTTCTGTTGGGGTGATGTGAACAGCGCAGGGCTGATCCTCTCTGCCCAGTTCTCTGCCCTTCCTGCTCCCCTCTCCCAAAATCCTGGGTCCTCGGGAATCCCCAGGTGGATGTTTCATGTGCAGAGAGGTTTGGGGAGGTTTTTGGGGTTTTTTTTGGGTGTTACACTGAGGTCAAGGCCATTCCAGCTGCGATCCCCCAAAAGATTTGGGGAGCAGGACACGCTGGGGTCAGTGAGGGCTCAGCAGGGTCCATATGTGTGGGGTGAGAAAATAAAGGAGACTTAGGAGAATATTGTTTGGTTAAATAAATTAGGGTTGTTTAGTTAAGTTAGGAAGAAGATGTAACAAAGCTTTTTAAACGTAGCAGATAGAATTTGCTGTAGTTTGCAATAAGTTATAACAAACATTAGTTTTGAAAGAAATGGTTTGATACTTGAATTATTTATTTTATTATCTCTTTAGAGGTATATTATTTTAATTTGATGGTGAAAACATTCGGCTGTGCTTTATTCACCCATATGCTGCACACACAGAAAGCACTGCAGGGACAACACTCCGGGCTCTGAGTGCCAAGCAGTTGTGCTGCTTTTATTTCCTTTTTCACCTCTTTCTTCCCCCTCAGCACTTCTCCTCCCTCCTCGGCGGGAGCTGCCGCAGCTGGATCCCAGCAGGCCCTTTTCATTCCCTGTTAATGAGAAACTCCTGCACTTTGTCCCTTGAAACAGAGCCACGTTCTGCACGTGACACAGGGAAAGGCTCTGCTTGGGGTGACAGAGATGGAGTGACTCCTGTGGCACACGAGGGTCCAGGGCTGGGCTGGGGGATCAGAGCCTGGCTGGCCTTGCCCTGACCCAGCAGGGAATGGGAATCCATCCCTCCCACCTCCTCAGCCCCATCCTCTGGGATGAGCACAGAACGGCTGCCCAAATCCCCACACTGCCGAAATCCCGAATCAGGCACTGCCAGGGTGGTGTCCTGCAGCTGGACAAGGGTGGTCATTCCTTCCTCACCTCCCAGACTGGCATTTTCCACGGGGAGCAGCTTTTGGTCAGGCCAGACCCCTGCAGCATACAGAATGAGAATCACTCGCTGTATTGCGACATAAATCCTAATTCTCTTACAAAGCCATGCAGCAGATACACTTTTCAGCGTGAGAAGTTGTCTCTTAGTTGTTTTCTCAGTGTTTTACAATTCCCCAATACATCTTGTTAGGTTTGGCAATTTGTTCTGCTTCCCAGAAGAGCAAAAAAAGCCTATTTATTTGCTTCAGATCCTGTGCTAATCAATACTTTTTGGTGTCAGTTCTTTGGTTTCTCATAATATCTTGGGGGATCTGCAACCCCACATGGTAGGGGCAGATTCAGGATTCCCTGGGAAGGAGGCAAAGGGAGATTTCTTTTCCATGAGCCTCAGGAGTGTTTTCCCTCCTGCCTCTGCCCTGAGCAAGCAGAGCTCAGTGCCCCATGCCCTGCCTCCCTCCCGCTGGGTTTAATGCCTTTTATTTCCAGCAAAAAGCCTCTCTTTCCTTGCTAACACAGCCAGCAGTGCCCTGACCCTTCCGTGGCTCCATCCCAGCCAGGAATTCGTGTCCTCTGGCACTGCTGACCCACGGGCTGTGAAGGGAATTTGATGTGATTCCTCCCGCAGCTCGAGGCGCCGCTCAATTAATCCCAGGCTGCAGATTTCCTTGGAGCCAGGAGGAAATTCCTCACCCACCAGCAGCAGGAGGGATTCTCTCCAGCCTGGCACTTTCAGCCCCAAGTTTGCCCAGCCTGGAAGTGGCTGGCAGGGCAGCCACACTCAAATCCATCCTGTTTTGTCCCTAATCAAGCTGTGAGCTCTTGCCACACCGCTTTGGGTACAAAAAGGAGGCTTCCCACTGGCAGATTTGTCTGATTCCAACTCTGTGCCCCTTTGATCTCTATTTTCATGCTTTTCCTGCTTCCCTGAGTCACTGTGTGATCGTGGAGCCCACTGGGTTGACTCTGCAGGAAGAGTCAACAGCTCCAACCAAACCTCTCCAACCTCGGAATTCAGAGTTCAGGTCTTTCATGAGGGAAGATTGGGAGCTCTGGGATTTGAGTATTTTTGGGGGTGCAAAATCCCTCCTGTGCCCATGGAGAAGCTGCATGGTTTGCTCCATCCCCACTGGTGTGGGAGAAGGTTAAAGAGTCACCTGGAAGAGTTTGGTTTCCTTTGCTGACCTCGTCCTTCTCCTGCTTTATCTGAAATGGGATTTTTTTTTTTTTTCCCAAAAAACAAACAGCATTATCGATTGTAATTATTTGGATTGTGGCTGTATTAGATTAATTATTATTAATTAGCTTAATTATTACCTCACTTAAGTGGGGGGGAAAAAAAAAAGATCTTTAGGATTTTATTTTATGTACAAGTGAAGGAAAATGGAAACTAAAAATGGGATTTTTTCGTCTTTAAGGCAAGGTTTTTGGGGTGGCTTCTCCAAAGGTGCTGCTGATTTCTCTCACCTGCCACAGAAAGGGAAGGCAGGAGCTGGATGGGAAAAAAGTCTTCCCAGCTCTGGAGGCTCCTCAGCTTTTGCATTCCTGCTTTCCCCACCTCCTTAACGGAGGGAGGGCGAGTGAGGGGAGGCAGAGCAACAGGAAACTCTCGGACAGCTGTGATTTTTCACCAGAACCCGACAAAACGCCTGAGCTCGGCAGCTGCACTTTGAGGTTGGTCATTAAAATGACACAGCAGCTCGGCTGGGCTGCAGGGGAGCCGGGAGAGTTTGGAGAGCAGGGCTGGGGGAAACCCCTGCTCCGAAATAATGGGAGAGACACAGAAAACAAACCAAAAAAACCTTAGAAAGACTGACTGCAGATATAAAATATATTCCTTAAATATTTTTTACTGGTACTGTGCCCAGCTGGGGAGTTGCTGTGGTTTTTCCCCACTGGTGTGGGCGCAGGGTAAACGGAATAATTTGGTTTCCTTTGCTGGCCTCGTGCTTCTCCTGCTTTATCTGAGGCCAGGCGAGGCAGGGATTATTTATTTGATTCTGCTTTGCTCCATCCCCCAAACGCCACATCAGCAGCAAACTGCAGGATGACCTCAATGAGGAACAGATTGTCCCTTGGCCTGCCTCCATCTCGCTGCCTGTGGGGACATCAACCTTGAGCTGGGAGGGGAGAGATGAGGGAGGGTGGATTCATTCCAGGAGCCACGCGTCGGGATAACGTCACCCTGCTGCAGCAGGGACTGGGAATTACAGCAGGGATTGGGAGATGCTGGAGGGTTTGGGAGCTGCTGGAGGGTTTGGGAGTTAAAGCAGGGTTTGGGAGGTAAAGCAGGGTTTGGGAGGTGCAGGAGGGTTTGGGAGCTGCAGCAGGATTTGGGAATTACAGCAGGAATTGGGAGCTGCAGGATTTGGGAGCTGCAGGTGAGTTTGGGAGCTGGAGCAGGGTTTGGGAGCAGTAGAAGGATTTGGGAATTACAGCAGGGTTTGGGAATTACAGCAGGTTTTGGGAACAGGAAAAGGGTTTGGGAGATGCAGAGCGGTTTGGGAATTACAACAGGGTTTGGGAACAGCAGGGATTGGGAGCTGCAGAAGGGTTTGGGAGGTGCAAGAGGTTTTGGAAACTGTAGAAGGATTTGGGGATTACAGCAGGGTTTGGGAGCTGCAGAAGAATTTGGGAATTACAGCAGGGTTTTGGAATTGCAGAAGGACTTGGGAATTACAGCAGGGTTTTGGAATTACAGAAGGATTTGGGAATTACAGCAGGGTTTGGGAGCTGCAGCAGGGGCTGCAGGAATGGGCACAGGAGGGAATTGATTCCATAATTTTTAGTTTGAGGCTCGTTGGCATCCCCCAGCACAGACTCCCAGCCAGTGTCAGTCCCGGGCTGCTCTCGAGGAGAAGCTGCTCCATGCTCTGCCCCCGGAGCTGCTGTCCCTGAGCTGCCCTGGCCAGCAGGGTTTGGTGACGGCAGAGTGAGCATTCTGTGCCTGCAGGGCTGCTCTTTGCTGACTTTTGTGTTTGCAGAGCCACTCAGCAGAGAGCAGGATGGGGAACAGCCTGGCTGGGAATCCCTGCTCATTCCCAGAGCTGGGTCCAGCCTGTGTTTGCCCTGTGAGCATCCCCAGATCCTGCAGATCCTGCAGATCCTGCCCTGAGCCACATCTGAGTCCAGGGCTGCACAGGTAAAACCTTCCTTGGGTGTAAAAGGAGGTGTAAAACCCTCCTTCTGTCCCAGAAGGACAATTCCAAGATGATTTATTCCACCGGAACAGAAGCTTTTTGCTGCCCTCACCTACCTGGGAAGGATCACTGAGAGCCAAGGAAAAGCAGGAGGCACTGAAGGGCAATGGGGAGTTCAGTGTGGATCTGGTGTGGAACATCACTTACTCACCCATTTCCCAATTTCCAGCTCACTCATTCATTCCAAGAATCCCATCTCATTCCTTCCAGCCTGAATCAGGCTGGGAATCAGGGGATGCTGATGCTCTGCCCACATCCTGGATTCCAGGAAATGAGGCTTGGCTGGGGAAATCTCAAATCAGAGGTGGGATGGCAAAGGGGGCTTGTTTGGTCACTCTGTCCTGGGCAGCCCCAGCTGTTTGTTTCAAGCTGATCCCCATGATTTGATGAGGAGAATATAATAAATATAATATAATTAATATAATCAATATACTATACTATAATTAATATACTATAATACTATATGTTATACTATACTATAATATAATATAATTAATATCATATACATTTGCAAAACTATTTCCAAGTAGTTTTAAGACCCCATTGACACAAATGCTGTCCACAGTAGTTTAGTTTAGTTTAGTTTTTCCATAGATAAAATTAATTGACATTTTGGTTAATTTGGGTTTTTTGGGGGGTTTTTTAAAGCTGTTTGTCTCAGTGGCTGCTGAATCCAGCATTAATGTTTCAGGAAAGCACAGGAAATATTTCCAGCTCAATCTGCCAGAAAAATATTTGCATTTTCCTTCAGGCTGATTTTCGAACATCAATTGTTGGGGCTGGGGGTTTGGGGAGGAGATTGCTGCTTTCCAGTAAGTTTCCACAAAATAGATCTTTTCCTTTGCTCTGGAAAAAAAAATGGAATTCAGGCCACTGCAGATGCTCAAATGCCAAATGACTTTCAAGCACGAGAAAATGTTGGAATTGCAAGTATAAAACATATGGCACTTTGGAGGAAGATTGGAAGGGAAAAGCACAATTGTAAAGCTGAANTTCTGTCCCAGAAGGACAATTCCAAGATGATTTATTCCACCGGAACAGAAGCTTTTTGCTGCCCTCACCTACCTGGGAAGGATCACTGAGAGCCAAGGAAAAGCAGGAGGCACTGAAGGGCAATGGGGAGTTCAGTGTGGATCTGGTGTGGAACATCACTTACTCACCCATTTCCCAATTTCCAGCTCACTCATTCATTCCAAGAATCCCATCTCATTCCTTCCAGCCTGAATCAGGCTGGGAATCAGGGGATGCTGATGCTCTGCCCACATCCTGGATTCCAGGAAATGAGGCTTGGCTGGGGAAATCTCAAATCAGAGGTGGGATGGCAAAGGGGGCTTGTTTGGTCACTCTGTCCTGGGCAGCCCCAGCTGTTTGTTTCAAGCTGATCCCCATGATTTGATGAGGAGAATATAATAAATATAATATAATTAATATAATCAATATACTATACTATAATTAATATACTATAATACTATATGTTATACTATACTATAATATAATATAATTAATATCATATACATTTGCAAAACTATTTCCAAGTAGTTTTAAGACCCCATTGACACAAATGCTGTCCACAGTAGTTTAGTTTAGTTTAGTTTTTCCATAGATAAAATTAATTGACATTTTGGTTAATTTGGGTTTTTTGGGGGGTTTTTTAAAGCTGTTTGTCTCAGTGGCTGCTGAATCCAGCATTAATGTTTCAGGAAAGCACAGGAAATATTTCCAGCTCAATCTGCCAGAAAAATATTTGCATTTTCCTTCAGGCTGATTTTCGAACATCAATTGTTGGGGCTGGGGGTTTGGGGAGGAGATTGCTGCTTTCCAGTAAGTTTCCACAAAATAGATCTTTTCCTTTGCTCTGGAAAAAAAAATGGAATTCAGGCCACTGCAGATGCTCAAATGCCAAATGACTTTCAAGCACGAGAAAATGTTGGAATTGCAAGTATAAAACATATGGCACTTTGGAGGAAGATTGGAAGGGAAAAGCACAATTGTAAAGCTGAACTGAGGATGTTTTATTATTCAGAATGAAAATACTTTTCTGTAGCTAAAGGAAGCCAGAATTTTGAGCAGATCTGCTTCTTTTCTGGAACTGATTTTTTTTTTTCCCTGAAGACAAACAGCATTATTGATTATGATTATTTGGATTGTGGCTGTGTTAGGTCAATTATTACATCACTTAAGTGGAAAAAAAAAAAAGATCTTTAGGAATTTATTTTATGTGCAAGTGGAGGAAAATGGAAACTACAAATGGGATTTTCCAGTTTAAGGCAAAAATAGTCCCCACTCTGTCTGTCTGCAAACACAGCAGATTTGGAACATGTCTTCCTTTAAACACAGGAGGTGAAGGGGGTGGAGAAAATCCCCAAAATCCTTCATTTTCTTTTCGTTGCTTCACTGTACACAGGAAAATTTGGGTTGGAAATGAGGGGAGAGGAAATGTCAGGGCTGTGCTGGCTGAGTTCTCCTGAGCTCCCCAAAATTCCTGCTTGGCTGAGGATCCCCAAAGCTCCCAGGACCCTGGGCTGGAAAATCCCATCATTCCCCTGGCATTATTTTCCCATTTACCCCACGAAACAATCCCCATTTTCGTTCCTTGCCTCGTGAAATGTGGGTCAAAAAAAATAGAATTTAACCTTGTGGGGAAGAGGAGCTTCCCTGACCCTTTTTGCAGCCGGGGCACAACACCTCATTAACCTTGGTTTATTCTTTATTTCTTTATTCTTTGGGGTTTTATTGCTCATAAACCTCTCCTGGTCCTCCTCTCCAGCTCCTCTCCTCTTCGGTGGGCTGTGATTCTTCTCGAAATGTCCATTTTATAAATCACTTTAATTAGTTTTATATCATTCTGCTGCATTTATAGCACTTGATTTAGGGTTCAGATTGCTTCCGTTACATCTCCTATATTTGCTTTGATTTTATTTATGGTGTTTCTGGTGCATTTGCATTGCTTTCCTTAGATGGATATCATTTTGGCTGGATTTGCAGTGTATTTCTCCTGTTAGATTTATATCACTTTAATTAGATTTATATCCTTTTAGAATTTGAGGGCTTCACTGAGATTTATAATATCTCTCGTCGTGCACGGAAAATCCACATCCTTTTTGTTTTAAAGGATATTAACTCCACACTGGCCTTGCTTTATCTCCTCTTTGGTCAGCCTAACAATTAAAAATTCACCACCTGAGGTTTTTTTTCCCCCCCTCTTAATTTCCACGGGAATCATTCCAGCCTAAACTGAGCTGGTTTGAATTAACCTCTCCCAAGCCAGCAGGGATGTGGTGGAAAAATCTCCCTGCCTGGATTCCTCGGAAGTGAAATCCACTTGGTGAGACACTTTTATTCACGGAATGGTTTGGGTTGGGAGAGACATGAAAGCTCCTTCCCTGCATCCCAGGCCATCCCTGGGGATGTTATTTCAGATGTTCCCAGCAGGATATTTGGTTGTTTTCATGGGAACACACGATCCAGCGCTCAGATCAGTCGCTGCCCCAAAATGTTGCACATTTTTATCTCCAAACATGCCGAGGCTGTGAGCTGATGGACTTTAATTAACATTGACCTCCCGGATTGCTTCGTTCCCAAAATACAGCATGGAGCTTTCTGTGGAAAAGCTTTGGGGATCCCACTCCCCCAGCTGTGGCACTGGGAGTGGAATCCCACGAAAAACGAGGGATGGGGGATTCAGGAGCTCAAGGCAGAAGGTTCGGGTCTCATTCCTGACCTCAGTTACACCAACTTTAGTCGGGATTAAAATCAGGGTAAACAAAATGAGAAACTCGGGGACCGAGCAAGCAACAAAAGCTTGCTCTTGGTGGATTTTAATTTGGAAGATTTCACAGAGATACCTGCAGGATTCCACATCCTTTTCATCCCTGGAAATGGCTGGGAGGTTTTCCTGCTGCTCGCTGTGATCCCAGTATGGTTTGGGTTGGAAATGGACCTTAAACCTCAGGGACATTTCCACTAAACCAGGTTGCTCCAAACCCTGGCTTTGGACACTTCCAGGATGAGGGCAGGTTCAGGAGACTTCAGCAGTGTGTTTTAATGGGATTCCTGTATTTCTGCAGCATCTGGGAGCCACACAGGCCAAGAGCTGAGCTCAGGAAAGTGGGAAAAAAAAATTATTTCACCTCCCAATGTCTTCATCCTGTCCTGTCCTCCTTTTTCCCTCTCTGAGCTCCCCCTCTTTGTGTTTATCCCCTCTGTGAGCACACGAGGCAGGAGGGAGGGGAGGAATGTGCTGTAGTTGGATCCAGATGTGAAGGGAAGGAGCAGGGCTGTGAGCATGGGACAGAAAAAGGCTGGAGCAGGAGGAAACAGGGAGCACAGAGCTTGATTTAAGCACAACAGGAATGGGAATTTGGCTCTTCAGGTACAACTTCTGCCCACAGCAGAGGACAGGGGACAAAAAGGGACACAAACCTCCAGTGCCAGAGGAGGAACCACAGCCCTTGCTCTGCTCCACTGAGGAGATTTGACAATAACAGGGAGATTTTTTCAATAATCTCCTCATACTTCCCAAATCCACACCATCAGTGTGAACTCTGAAGTGTCTCCTGGCAGACCAGACCCTTCCACCAGATCCTTCCAGCTCTCACGGCCTTTCCAAGGAAGGGCAGCCCAAATCCTGGCTGGCTGGTCTCCAGCAGCTCCCACAATTCAGGATTTCTCTTCCAGGGCTCTGAGGGATCCTCACCTGGATTGTGTGCTGTGCCTTTAGTGTTACTCTTATTTTTGTGGCTCTCCCACCTGAACCAGGTCCCACCAGGTTCTTGGGTCTCTCCTCATTAATTTATTCAGGAAAAAGGGGGCAGAACCCCTCCTGCACACCCCAAAATCCTCTCCCACCGCTGTCCCTGCCCTTCTGCCCTTCCCACCCTCCCTGCAGCTGCATCCAGCCGGTTCACAAATGAGCGTGGAATCCCAATTAACGTGTGTTTAATCAGGACAGCATCTCTGGACAAGCATCTGCAGCAGCTTCAAAGCACTCCGTCGACTTCCCAGTGCTCTGCCACCAGTGCTCTGCTCGTTTAATTACAGCCAGGCTGCTGCACTGCTCAGCCCCTTAATTGCCCAGGACAGAGAATGGGGTGGTAAGCAGGTCAGAGCCAGAAGATGCTGGGCATTGTTCTAAGCCACTAAAGCTGTTTTTCACCCCCATTCAGATGCTTGGTTTATGTAATTGCCAAGGAAAGGAGGGCATTGAGGAGGGGCAGCAGGGAACACTCCGGAGGGATGCTGAATCGCTTTTAATTAATGAGGAATGACTTGGAGTTTGATTCCTTTCTGCAACAGTCAGATCTTCACTGAACACCACAACGCAAATCCTTTCCCAGGGCTTCAGATCAAGCCATAGGTCCTTGGTAGTAATGTTCCTGATAATAGCTGGGATTTAGTCTACAAGTTGGGGGACTAGGAGAATGAAAAAAAATCCAATTAACTCTCCCTGAGCTCTTTTAGTTTTGTAGTGCTGGGAACAATGACAAATAGCTGGGTTTTGTGTGTTCAGCTCCCCAAAATACTTGCCCTGATTGAATCCTTCAGAAAGCACTGATGATTTTTTCGTGCAGTTTTAAAAGTTTGGCACGAAAAATGAAGGACGGGAGATTAAAGAGCTCAGGGCAGAACGTTTGGGTTTGATCCCTGACCTCAGTTACACCAACTTGAGTTGGGATTAAAATCAGAGTAAACAAAACGAGAAACTCAGGGACTGAGCAGGCAATAAAAGCTTGTTCTTGGTGGATTTTAATTTGGAAGATTTCAGATCTTTCAGGCTGTTGTGGACAACTGAGTGGGGCTTGTAGGGCACAACCAAAAGTCTGAGTTTCCTCCCCCTTGGCTTCAGATTCCTGCGCTGAACTCCATGTGTGCAAGCAGTTCCCAGAGTGCTGGAAGGAGCTCTGAGTGTGCACAGAGCTCTGCTCAGCCCAGGCAGGGAAATAAACCTGGTGGGGCCAGGGCAGGGGGCAGAAATGGTGGTGATCCACAGGCAAAACCCCTGCTCTCCTCCATCCCACTCCATCCTGCTTCCAGCTCCAGCAGGAATGTGCTGCTTCCCAAATTTGATCTGTTCTGGGTGAGCAGAGCCTGGTGTTCAACCTCCAGCATTGACACACCAGGTGGGTGCAGCAGCTTTGGTGCTTCCTCCATCCATCTCCTCCTTGCCCTGACCAATCCAGGGTGCTGTGTACAGCTCGTTAGGCACAGCCTAATTAATCACCAGGGTTTAGGCTGGACATTTAGGGCTCATGGTTGCTCTCAGGGTTTGTCCAGCCTGACTGTTTCCCTGCCCTGAGATTTAGGGGAACTCCTGCCCTGAATTTCTGTCCATGATTCGCACGGCAAAGGCGACTTTGGATGGCAAACAGAACCTTTTTTGGAGAAGCAGAGGCAATCTGGAGGACCTGGAGCTTCTGGGGAAGCGCTGTGGTTGTCGATTCAGCGCTCAGGGGGAAGCACAGGGGTGAAGCTGTTTGTGCAGCAGCAGAGCAGTGTGGGTGCTCCAAACCCTGGGATCTGGCAGAGCTGTGGGACTGAACCTGAGATCCTCTGCATCCACCCCAAACAGGCACAGCAGGACTTTTGAGAGGTTTTTTCCCCTCCAAATATCTCTGGCAGCAAAGCAGCTCCCAGCAAGATGCTCTTCCCAACTTCTCACCCTCCCCGGCGCAGAGTTACCCAGATTATTTCTCAGAATAAGCAGCTGGTTCACAACAAACATCCTCCCTCTTTGATGTGCTGTTGTGGTGGTTTGGAGACTTTGGTTTCATGCTCATAAGAAGCAAACTGGCCACAGAGCTTTACTGTAAGCTGATGGGAAAGCAGCAGTAATTATTGCTCTCTGCTCCATGGGAGGGGAAACTTCGGATGTTAATGGCCTCTGGAGTATGGAGTGATTACTCACACTGGGGTGAAACAGCAGAGGGAAAAGACATCACTTTCCTTGCTCTTAAAAGCTCCTGAGCTCAGGAGATTGGGCAGGAGACACCCTGGGCTGTGTGAAAGAGATTTCCAGCAGTCTGGGTTTGGATTAAGAGGGGAAAGGATTATTATTTTTATTTTTACTTAATTTAATTTTTTATTTTATTTTAACACCACCACACAGGTCAGGTGCATTCCCAGAGTGGGTGAAGGGAGAAGAAGGTGCAGGTATTTATTCATCACCCCTGGCAGCACACAACTCACACAACAGCAAGTGGGTGGCAAGCGGTGAGCACAGGGTGGCTACAAACATTTCGGTTTGCCTGGAAAATCCTCGTGCAGGGAAGGCTCTTGCAAGCAGTTTACTCACAGAGCTTTGTGTGGATGCTACAGCACTTCTCACCTCCTCTGCTCTGTTTTTCCCTGGCTTGCCAGAGCTCTGAGCAAGGCTTTGAGCTCAGCCTTAGCGGGCACCGATCCCTTCCTGGCTTTCCAAGGTGCCAGCGCGACACGGAGCTTCTGTAAACGAAGTCCTGAGGTGAGAAAGAGGCAGTGAAGATCTGTAGTTTGGCCAAATCCGAGTGGTTTTCCCCAGGGATGGCAGAGGCACCGAGGCGAGCCCTGTGTCACATTGCTCCCACGCGCTGCAACTTCACAGCAAAGCTCAGCCGCGATTCTAGCAGCGCATTTTTTCCCCTTAACCTCATTCTCAGCCGTGGCTGAGGTATTTTAATGGAAGTTTCCTCCCACTAAAAGGCTGCAATGTGCTCACATACCAGAAAATCTTGGCCCGGCTCGTTAACATTCAGTAAAACCGACTGCAGCCGATGCTGCGAGGTACACGGAGCTGTGGGGAGTGTTTCACCTTCCCTGTGCTTCACAAAAACTTCCAGCCACGCAGCTGCCCCGGGGAGGCAAACAGCAGAGGGAGAAGAGGCTGATTGACACCAGTGAAGCATTGGTCTGCCCACTCAGAGCTGTCCCGAAGTCTTGGAGCTTCACTTGCTCTCCAGGAATTCTCTTCAGTGTCACCTGCTGAGCACTGTGTCCCCTGGCAGCTTCCAGTCCCTTTCGAACCTCAGCAGAGCTCCCTGAGTGCTTTTCTGCTCCCTGCCATCTCCTAAACAGCTCCTTGCCCGTTAATTCTCTTGCCTGCCAGTGTTTTTAATCCCCTTCCAGTATTTCCTATCTGTGCATCCATTCATTTTTGGGATTGGGATCGAACCTCCCATGCCCAAGTCAGAATTGCAATCTGCGGTAGGACTCCAGAATTCCCGGCAAGCTGCTGAGATTCGGGAAAAGCTCCCCGAGCCAAACTGCTGCTTTCCTTTGCTCTAGGAACTGCCGGGAGGAAAATAACACCACATCCTCCAAGGCAGAGAGGGACAGTCCCGGATCTCCTCTCCCACTGCAGGATCCAGGGGCTCAGATAAAAAAACCTGAGTGGCCCCAGCGCCACAGGGATGTGGATTGCAGGTTTGGGATGAGAGGAACCCTTTGGACTGGAAGTCCTCTAAGGGTTGTTCGTGCCCACTGACCTCGTGGCACTCTTCCCTGCAGCCCCTGCTGGGATCCTCCTGGCTTTTTGCATAATCTCCTCTGAATAAATTCCCTGCGTGAGCGGGGCCTTCTCCTTTGCGGCTTTTGTGATGAGGATCTGTCTGTGCGTTCCTACCTTGGGAGCCCTCCCTCTCTTTTTGTATCCGAGCTGAGCCGCTGCTTTCCTCCCTCGATTGCACCTCTTAACTTTCCCTTCTCTCATTTTTAGCACTGCTATTGTCCTAAAAAGCGTTTCAAGGAGCCAATTTTGCTTGAGGGAAGCTGTGAAAATTCAGGGATAAAACTTGTGTGAGGTCACACAAAAAGCACTGTTTGGACGAGAGCGGTCTCTCTGCCTGGGAGCGTGGCTTTTATTGGTTATTTCTATTTATTTCTCTGCTCTTCCTCGCAGAGCTCTTTCTCCGAGGCCCTGATCCTGCTGCCACAGTGACCTTTGTGTTTGCAGAGAGACCTTTTGAAATCAAAGGGGCCCTTCAGCAGCATCTGCCCATCTGGAAATGATCACAGAGCCGGGAGGGTGAAGGGCAGATCGGGAGCGTTTGGAGGATGAGCTGCAGGCTCTGAAGTACCACAGGTCCCTCATGCCTGGGAGAGAGCCTTTGAAGGTGTCCCAGTTCCATCCTCAGGGGCAGAAATGCCTCCAGCGTGGCTCACACCACACCTGTGGCGTTCAGAGCCTGAGAAATCGCATCCGTATCATTTGATTTGCAGCAAGAACACGTTCAGAAAGCTCTGAGTGTATTTATTTGTCACTGCCCTATCCCTGAAGGTGTTCAAGGCCCGGCTGGATGGAGCGCTGAGAAAGAGGAAGATGTCCCTGAGATGGGGTTGAACTTTAGGTGATCTTTAAGGCTCCTTCCAACCCAAACCACTCTGTGATCCCATGATTGGAGCTGGGTTTTGCCTAAACGCTGCCCTCCCTTCTCCTTCCCAGCTGCAGTTTGTAGCCAGCTGGGGACCCAAGGCACAAAACACAGCAGGGGCGGGCAGGAACAGAGCCTCTCTCGGTGCTCAGCTGGCAGGAGGGAGCGGGACGGGGCTGCGGGTGATGGATCCGCGTGTGCAGAACCGGGACTTTGGACGATGGATCCGCGTGTGCGGGGCTGTGGATGATGGATACGTGTGTGCAGAACCGGGACTTTGAACGATGGATCCGCGTGTGCAGGGCTGTGGATGATGGATACGTGTGTGCAGAACCGGGACTTTGGACGATGGATCCGC